>WKFP01013801.1:151482-163385 GCA_011057875.1 Pterocles orientalis | reverse complement strand
GCTATCCCTCCAGCCAGCAGCTGTTTTGTGGAAAACAGTCATTTTGTAATCCACAATGCAATCACAGCACAGCTGTTCTGGGAGATTATACGTGAAGCGATTGGTGCTGCAGGCTGGGATTAAGTGCAGAAGGGTGACCTGTATTGACTGAATAGAAAGTTTCCCTAAAACACAGAAAGATCCCAGCCATCTGCATGTGGTGGCTCTTTGGGAGCTTATATGGAGTGAGCTGGCAGCTCTCTGGCCGATGCTTCAGGGGACAAGTGACCTTAGCTCGGAAACTACCAGCACCCTTGGTGTCAGGTCACGCCTTGCCCTGTGCACTGTCTCAGCAGAATGGCAAAGGCCACAAGCCCCCCAGCCCTGGGATATCTTTCTGGCCA
Source organism: Pterocles orientalis (assembly GCA_011057875.1). Lineage (NCBI taxonomy): Eukaryota > Metazoa > Chordata > Aves > Pterocliformes > Pteroclidae > Pterocles > Pterocles orientalis. The sequence continues at coordinate 163,002 of WKFP01013801.1, read as the reverse complement.
GACCTGCCAGTCATAGAAAGGAGAGAATAAAAGAATGGGGAGAGGAAAGTTTATGCAACTGCATCTGCTCTGAGGACTGAGGATTTCAGACCCTGAAGAGATGCCAATCCAGCTCTTGCCATGGGCACTGAAGAAAAGGAGCCCTTAGCAGAAGTGCTGCTGACTTGCAGATACCATGGTATCACCACTGTGAGAGAGTATGTAAAACAATGACAAGTCAAAGAAGTCCAGTACTCAAAGGATGGGAGCATGGGGAAGACTGTCAGTGTCCCTCACAGTGGGAACTTTTACCAAGGTGTGAAGTTCACTGGGAATCCCAGCTCCCAGCAGCTTCACATCAGGTAAATTTGGGAAGCTAGTAAGGCAAGTGATAGGACAAGAGGAAATGGCGTCAAGTTGCACCAGGGGAGGTTTAGGCTGGATATTAGAAAAAATTTCTTCACTGAAAGAGTGATCAGGCATTGGAACAGGCTGCCCAGGGAAGTGGTGGAGTCACCATCCCTGGAGGTGTTCAAGAAACGTGTAGATGTGGTGCTTAGGGACATGGTTCAGTGAGTTAGGTGGTGTGGGTTGATGGTTGGACTTGATGATCCTTGAGGTCTTTTCCAACCTTAATGCTTCTATGATTTTATGAGAGACAAAGATTCACACTCACCCAAAGTCCTTTCTGAGCTCTTGTCCTGAAAGTTTAGAGGCTCCCACAATAACTGAGGGTGTTGATACACCTCATTTGGTATTAGAACAGTGAAAAGCAAGAACGGCATCACCTCTCACGAGAACAACCTGTCACTAGAGGGCATGAAACAGTGCTGCACTGACTCAAACTGCAAGGGCGAGGAACAGACTAAAGGTACTCACCCTGTCTTCCACACAAAGGCTTTGCCCAGTGCCAAGTGGGTGAGGCTCCCACCACCACTGGGAGGGAGCAAGGCAGGTTCCCTTCATCCCTGCCTGGAAGGGACAAAGGAAACCAGTGGTCCATCTGCTCTCAGCCCCTGCTTCCAACACCAGAGCCCAGAGGCTGGAAGGCAGGTGTACGAACCGCTCTGGGTGACAGCACAGCCTGTGTGTGACAGCCTCTGCACAGCACAGCAGCAGACAGAGCCAACAGGTTCATGGTCCTGTACGTGGGCTGTGCTGTCAGAGGCTCCTGATCCTCCCTGCCCTGAGCAGACTGGTTAGTAGCTCTGCGGCTATTTTAATGCTAGTCACTGCATAAGCTCCTCTAATGTAGATAAAAATTTCTAAGATGGCCTAACTGAAAGCAATGCTAAATGTTTCTGTGCTCCATGGGCAGTCTGCAGGTTTTTATTAATAAAAAGGTTATGTTTGACACAGATGTACTTAATTTACTTCAATAGGTAGAATAACAGCTGCTGCTGTTTAAAAGCAGAGTGGTGATTTTTACTTTTTTCATTGTTCAGTCTCTCCACATATGGACACCTTAAGTTTGGCTTCTAAAGGCTCAGTAAAATAAAAAACCCACCTGGTTTTCAAGCTCAAGAATAGGTAGAGTCCATCTTTCTCCAAATACTTCTTAATGTTAACATATTCCTAATTTTAAGATTGATGAGTGTTTCACTAAAATCCAAAATGCTATGTCAGTTTCTAAAGCTGAGATCACGGCATATGTATTGATGAAATGAGATTGAATTAGATTTATATAGATAAGAATTCAGATTTTAAAACAAATTTGTGAGATATATGCTATGGTTTCAAAAGTATACATATATCAGATTTAGTATTCTAAATAATGGCAGATATTTATCCTTCCAGAAGATGGCAATCTTTCTCTAGTCTTCTTTTTGGGAGTCTGCTGCTAACCTGTGCTGGGGGGAAGCAACACCCAAATTTAGACTTCTGTTTCTTCCCTTTATGTTTTTTCCCCCCTCTGTATTCCTCTTTTTTCGATTTCTATGAACAAAACCTCTTTACCTCACCTGGAGATATTGGGGGTTTGAGTTATCTTGAGATAGCGGAGCTTGGGGAGACTTCTGAAATCATTAGGAAAATAAAAAAAGATGAATGAATGGAGGAGCTTAGCAGGGCATCTGCTCCACCTTCTGCCCTGCAGGGAAGTATTCTTTCTAATACATTTTCCAATATTTTGTCAACTACCATATTAACTTTCTCAACATTTCCTTGCCCAGATTGTTGCACACAGCTCATAGAACGCAAACACTAGAGCACATTTCCTGATGTGCAACAAACTTCCTTTAGCAAAAAATTATGTTTTGTTTTGTTTTGTTTTGTTTTTAATATCTCCTTTCCAACCTCACCTTAATCTGACTAATTATGGACAGGAAAACCAAGCTGTATCTGTCTTTCACCCTTCTGTGCCTTCCAGTTTTCTCCTCTTTGTATCTGGTATTTCCCACCATAACTTGGCTTGGTTAGAGGTTTTGGATGGCTCTTTCTGTTTGAACTCAGCAGCAGCCAGTCCCTGGTGTCTCATTCAAATTTCGCCCGTTGAAGTAAATGCCCATAGCAGTTGATTTCCTGCGCAACCAGCCAAGCATTTGGCTTATAGAAACAAAACAAGGAAACAAAATGGAAAACACAATTGTAGTACAACACCTCAACGGAGATTGCCAACTCTACAAAAACCCGGGCACTTACAAGTGATGTATTTTTATCCTAGCTGTATCACATACATACTTCGGGTATATCTTGCCCCAGAGGGTCACCCTCAACTCCCAAGGATGTTGGTGGAATAGAAGGGTGAGAAGCCCTTACCAGATAGGGCCCAACAATTGCAATACTTAACTGGCAGGTCTCAAGAGGCACACAGCTCTTCATAGCCCTTCATGCAGCCCTCCTTCCCAGGCATATTGGGGATTATAGGTTGTCCTGACATTGCCTCTTCAGCTGTCCTGAAGGGGAAAAGAGAGGAGGAAGAGTGTCTGTTTGTCGCTCAGTGAAACCTGGACAAAGTCAGGCTCATACTCACCCTTCATTCCACACATTCCTCACACATGACACTTCCCACCGCTCCTGTTTTTGCTGTTTTTACAGGAAGACCATCCAGCACTGCAGTCCCCTCCCTTACTGCCACACAGAAAGCAGGATGTCTCTGAGTGGCAGCGACACTGAGAGAACCAGACTTCTCAAACCCAGTGACAGACTGCAAATGCCAGATTTCTCCCTGAGCTCTGAATAATTCCACTCAGATTGTAACCTTTATTTAGCTGTTTGCATGATGCATTAACTCTTGCTCTGCAAATGACCTCACCAGGCATATTTTTTCTAGTCTAAACACATTTAAAGGTGAATTCTGTTTTTAAACATGAACAACTTACATTGCTAGACATCAAGTTCTGTGGCAAAACAGAAATAAAGATTGAATTGTAATAAGTAAATGCATCTTAAAGATGAACAAATAAGCTTTCTATCAGTTTGGACCTACTTAGTTTTTTTCCCTCCGTACTTCTTTTTTTTCCTCTTTTTTTCTCAAAACAAGTCTTTCTTGGCTGTTTTTTTCCCTAATCTTTATGCTTATGAACCATTCAAAGAACACAGAAAGTAGACATGAAAAGAAAAAAAATCAAATGCAGCAACACAGACTTTGAGGGCTCACTAGAGATTCTAGATGCCTTAATTTCAAGATAGGTAACATAAGACTATTTAAAGGGGGTCGCTTTTCACAGAGTACTTAAACTTCAGCAACTCTAGGATCTGTTTGCCTGAGCACACAAAAAAAGATGTTATTTATGAAATTTAGCCAACCATAAACTGTAAGCAGAGAACAAAAAGAATTTTTTTTCTATATAGATCTATAAGCATATTACAGAGGAGTCAGTCCAGGAAAGGGTCCATAAAAACCCTCAAGCAGATAAAGGCTTACCTTATCCACTCCTCACCATCCCCATCTGCTCTTCTGAGGCATCCAGTGAAATACTACAAGTTGATCATGGACTCTCCACTCTTTCTTTCTCTCTGGCTGAATATGTAGCAGCCAAGAAGTTCCATGAGATCTGACCAGATGCTTTGAAATGTACCAAGTCTGTCAATTTATTGATGGGTTAAATCTTTAGAGCTCGCTAATTCATTATGATACATTATATCAGCCGCAGGATTGGCAGGGAGTCCACTTCTGCAGAATGCATCTTTGTAATTTGGTAGTCTCCTTCACGAAAATTATTGCCAGTTTTAAATCTACCACTTATGTTATCTCAGTCTGTTACTCCACAGAATGACAACCACCCATCAAGAGGGACCATTGCAACAACATAGTCATATCTCCAGTGTAACAGAACCCAAAGAATTTCAGACAATCTATTCTAGCAATACACAGATCTCCTGCTGGAGATATAGCACATATTTTATACAACTATCGACTGCAACAGGATATGATGGAAGCCTTGGTTGCAGTGACCATGAGGTGGTGGAGTTCAGGATCTCATGTGGCCGTAACAGAATTCTGAGCAGAATAGCAGCGCTGGACTTCAGTAGGGCCAACTTCAGCCTTTTCAAGCAATTGCTAGGGGAAACCCCGTGGGACAGGGTACTTGAAGGTAAAGGGGCCCGAGATAGTTGGTTAGCATTCAAAGAGTGCTTCTTCCAAGCTCAAGATTGGTGCATCCCAGTCGGTAGAAAGTCAAGGAAGGGTGCCAGGAGACCTGCATGGTTAAACAGGGATCTGCTGGGCAAACTCAAGTGCAAAAGGAGGGTCTACAGATCATGGAAGGAGGGGCTGGCCACTTGGGAGGAATATAAGAATGTTGTCAGAGAGTGTAGGGAGGCAACTAGGAAAGCTGAGGCCTCCTTAGAATTAAACCTTGCTAGAGGGGTCACGGATAATAGAAAGGGCTTCTTCAAACACATTGCAGATAAGGCTAACACCAGAGGCAATGTAGGCCCACTGATCAATGAGGTGGGTGCTCTGGTGACAGAAGATACAGAAAAGGCAGAGTTACTGAATGCCTTCTTTGTCTCTGTCTATACTGCTGGAGGATTTCCTGAAGAGTCCTGTACCCCTGAAGCCCCAGAGGAAGTCAGGACAAAGGAGGAGTTTGCTCTGGTAGATGAAGACTAGGTTAAGGAGTGGTTAAGTAATTTGGACACCCATAAATCCATGCGTCCTGATGGGATGCACCCGCGGGTGCTGAGGGAGATGGCAGAAGTCATTGCTAGACCACTCTCCATCATCTTTGGCAAGTCGTGGGAAACAGGGGAGGTGCCTGAGGACTGGAGGAAAGCGAATGTCACACCAGTCTTCAAAAAGGGCAAGAAGGAGGACCCGGGTAACTATAGACCAGTCAGCCTCACCTCCATCCCTGGAAAGGTGGTGGAACAACTTATTCTTGATGCTGTCTCTAGGCATATCAGGGATAAGAAGGTCATTAGAGGCAGTCAACATGGCTTCACCAAGGGGAATTCATGCTTGACCAACCTGATAGCCTTTTATGAGGATATTACCAGGTGGATAGATGATGGTAAAGCAGTAGATGTGGTCTATCTCCATTTCAGAAAAGCATTTGACACTGTCTCCCACAGTATCCTTGCGGCTAAACTGAGGAAGTGTGATCTGGATGATCGGGTAGTGAGATGGATTGTGAACTGGCTGGAGAAAAGAAGCCAGAGAGTTGCGGTGAATGGGATGGAGTCTAGTTGGAGGCCTGTATCTAGTGGAGTCCCCCAGGGTTTGGTACTGGGACCAGTGCTGTTCAATATATTCATCAACCACTTGGATGAGGGAATAGAGTGCACCCTCAGCAAGTTTGCTGATGATACGAAACTGGGAGGAGTCGCTGACATGCCAGAAGGCTGTGCTTCCATTCAGCGAAACCTAGACAGGCTGGAGATTTGGGCGGGGAAAAGTTTAATGCAATTGAACAAGAGCAAGTGTAGAGTCTTGCATCAGGGCAAGAACAACACCAGGCTCCAGTGTAAGTTGGGTGCTGACCTGTTGGAGAGTAGTGTAGGGGAGAGGGACCTGGGGGTCCTGGTGGACAACAGGATGACCATGAGCCAGCACTGTGCCCTCGTGGCCAAGAAGGCCAATGGCATCCTGGGGTGTATCAGAAGGGGGGTGGTCAGTAGGTCAAGAGAGGTTCTCCTCCCCCTCTACTCTGTCCTGGTGAGACCACATCTGGAATATTGTGTCCAGTTCTGGGCCCCTCAGTTCAAGAGGGACAGGGAACTGCTGGAAAGAGACCAGCGCAGAGCCACAAAGATGATTAAGGGAATGGATCATCTCCCTTATGAGGAAAGGCTGAGGGAGCTGGGTCTCTTTAGCTTGGAAAAGAGGAGACTGAGGGGTGACCTAATTAACATTTATAAATATGTGAAGGGTGAGTGTCAGGAGGATGGAGCCAGGCTCTTCTCTGTGACATCCAGTGATAGGACAAGGGACAATGGGTTCAAGCTGGAACATAGGAGGTTCCACTTGAATATGAGAAAAAAACTTATTTACAGTGAGGGTGACAGAGCACTGAAACAGGCTGTCCAGAGAGGTTGTGGAGTCTCCTTCTCTGGAGACATTCAAAGCCTGCCTGGATGAGTTCCTGTGCGATCTGATCTAGGTGTTCCTGCTCCGGCAGGGGGATCGGACTAGATGATCTTTCAAGGTCCCTTCCAATCCCTAACATTCTGTGATTCTGTGATTCTGTGAATATCCGTCACATCCTTAGAAAAATTATTCCAGTGGTTAATTAACATAATTCTTAAAATTTTGCTCTTGATCTGTAAGCGCAGAGTCTGCTTGAATTTTCCACCCTCATCAGGCTGCTCCAACACACAAATAAATAGCCAATGAAATTATTTCCTAAAAAATGTTATTGTAAGAGTCACAAATCAATGCATTTCATTAGAGGCACACAGTGTGATCTAACAAGCTGGCTGACGGCCCAAATTCCTGGTTCTGTGCTTGGCTCTGACACTCAATTTTCCCCTCTCATCAGCCAAGTCATTAGTTGTGCGTTTACACTGCAGTCAAAGCAGTGGCAGTGATGAGGAGTAAACATTCAGTGCTTGTTTAATTGGGTGTTGCTAGCATTTTCGCTCCAGCCGTATAGAGCACGAGGTAGGGTACAAACCTCAGTCCAGAAACGGAGTAGAGTAAGCTCTGCTGAACTCCACATGGCCATGACTGGACTAATAGGTCAGAAATAGCTCTTGTTTCCCTACACTATAAAGTTGGGTCTTCACAGCCATTCCCACAGATGCAAATCTGCAGCACAGCTGATCTTTGTTGATGTTGGAATCAGCACAGAGCTGGTGGGAAAGAAACACTGTTTTGATAATGACAAAACTGGAGGATCTAAACTTAATCTCTGCAAAGTGTATATCACATATGCAGGTGATCTTTGAGTCAAAGAAACATTTAACAGGAGTTTTAAAGCAAAAAAAACCCAAACCTGAAACAGTACAGTTGAACCACACTGCACTTTGGCTTCATGTATGGAAACACATAAGTCAAAGGAATTGTTCTTCATTTCAATTTATCTTTTACTCCATTTCACTATGGTGAATCAGAATAAGCAGAGCTAGAGGAAGCTTCCAAAGATTAACTAGTCAATCCACTTGCATCAATATGACCAAGGCACCCTGAACACCTTCAAACCCAATGTTAAAATTTTCTGCAAGGCAGATAATACTCCATCCTGGATTGAAGTCATGATATTCCCTTGTAATATCTTGATTCCAGCCAATTCCAATATCCAACAGAAAACTTTTCCACCTCTGCTAAATGCCATGGTCTCCATCCCACATCTGAATTATTTACTCACGTGAATTGTCCCCTTGAGGCCTTTGGAACTACATGGTTTACTAAAATTATACTCACATGCTAGTATTTGAGGAACCAGTGCTTCAAAGGAAGACTCTAAGCTAGCAGGAGAGGTTTGGAAATGAAAAAGAGTGAGTAAGACAGAGAGTTAGCTTTTTTGAGGTGAGGCGTGGGAGGTGTTTTCGTTCTTTAGCTATTAAAAACTCCTTGCTTTGGCAAGGAAAAAAAGGGGGGGAGAGAAAACTGGGAGGGGAAGGATTCATGAATAAAGAGGCACCATGGAAAGAGGTACGGCAACCAGGGTGGCCAGAAGGCACAAGAGTTTCCCAGGCTGGCTTCCCTGACAGAGCAAAGATGGTAGCAAGTATAGGTCAGAGGAGCCAAAGTCTAATATGCTGATCTAAACGGAATAATAAAACCAGCTTTCTTTACAGGGCTGAGCAGAGGGGTTATGTATAGAGTGGGTGCTTTGAAGACAACCATGCTAGATATGATAATTGCACCTTTTACCTTTCTGGATGTCCTGGTATTATCCAGTATTGAAGGCATCTCTTTTTTTCCCAGATTTAGTGAGGATTTCAGATCCCTTTCCATTCCTTCATGGCTTTTCAGAGCTGTGGCTTCACAGGCGGTCCTGCTGGTGAGCCCCAACCCTGGTGCTCATGCCTCCTGTGCCCTTGCACGCTGTGATGTGCAGCATGGTGGGGCTGCCTGTGTGCTGGGGAGGGGACAGGTTGGGACAGGGCAGGGGTGACAGAAGTTTGGGCCCCTGACCCCATGCCTTGGTGGCCCAGAGGGAGCAAGCTATGTTGGGACCAGGCAGCAGGGCGGATGCAGCATGTGTGTGCTGTGACTGGGGAACTGCAGGGTGCCCAGGCTTCCCTACATGTCCTGGGGGAAGGGAGGGCCCCCCTTTGGTGGAAACGGAAATGAGAAATATTTTGGAGATTGCTGGCAGAGAACTTGGGCGTCTCCCTCTCTTCTGCTGTTTTTTTTTCTTTTCATTTTTGTTTTTTTCATTTCTTTTGTCTCCCCTCCTCCTTGCTCTGTACCTCCCTGTTTCCTCACAGCCGGGTTTCCACTTGCCTGGGCAACCCTGATCCCACACATGAAACAGGGACATCGTTTCCCCAGAGTAGCCCCAGCCATGGGCAGGAGGGGTCCAGGAGCAGTGACACCACCCTGGACCAGGGGAGGCCAGTGCAAGGTGATCCTGGTGTCACAACCAGGGCCCTTTGGGCAAGTGCATTGTAACCTGGGCCTTAATAATGAAATCATGTGCTATTGTTTCCATCAGGCCCACAGCTAAGAAAATAATAATAAACAACTGTCGTTCCTTGGTCCCCATTATTTTTTTCTGAGCAGGCTTAAGCTGCAATTACTCAAAGGTTCATTATTTAGTCAAATTAGGAGGGGATTTTGTCATAAATGGCAAAAAGCATGTTCCTGACAGAAAAATTGTGATTTATTTTAAAGAAATACACTGCTCCTAGGGTGTTTTATTAACAGAAAAAATCAGCAGGATTTTTCTTAAACGTGGATAAAACAAAATAGTATCCTGCCAGCCTTGTTCTCAGAAACAGCTGAGCGGTTTTGACTGAAATTAAACACAAAACCAGAAAGAACCCAGTAAAACAGCTGAACCAGACATGATCTAGAAGATGTTGGCTCCAAGTCTGGCAAAGTCAAAAGCAACCAAAGCCAAACCTTGTGATGGGATGTGTCAAGTGACTATTATAATAAAGAGGCAACGCTACTAGCAATGTCTTATATGTTCTGCGCACCCATTAACATGCTAATCTCAACATTAGCCTTTCCCAGGTAGCCAGGGATTATAATTGCTGAGCTTTACAACTAAGTATGAAGCGTTGTGGCTAAACAGCTTGACTGAACAAGAATTATTTGCCATCACCTGAACAGGGTAAGCACGAAGGAAGGAGACTATTTGGCTAGCGTCTTACCATGGGCAGAGTTTAGAGAAATTAGGTCAGGCAGAATGGAAAGAAAACTTCAGGAATCTCTTCCAAACAGTGAAAAGTAATCATCTGTGGAACAGTCTCTCATGGGAAGGAAAGGATGCCCATTGCTTAAATCATACACAACCGGACTGGATAATGCACTGGAAAATGTACTGTAGGCAAGGATCTTGCAGTAACTGGGCTGGGCTAGAATGTGAGAAGATGGACTGGATGAATTAGCAAGATTTTCCCATCTCTGATTTATTTTACCTTTTTTTTTCTTTTTTTAAAATTGGCTGTAGTTTGCATTGCTAGAAATTTCTTCACACAGTTTACAGAATCTCTGAGCGAGGTAGAAGAAGGGGATGAAGAGAGAGAAGTGGGTGTGTTTCCTGGATGACACACAAAAAAGAAGCCTACAGCCTCCCAGAGGCTGTGGAACTAGAAAGACTGCCTGGAGAGAAAAGGAAGCAACACAGCTTGGGGGAGCTGATCCCACCAGGCTGATGCATGTGCAGGAGAGCTACACTGAGGACACCGTGGATGAGGATGAGAGGCTAGATAAATGGTAAAGAGGGTGGCTTGGAGAGAGATGTGATTCCACTTAAGCATGCTGTGGTCACTCATGGTCAGTCTTCAGCACCGGGCAAGAAGTTCTAGTTCTGCATGACTCTCCCCTGCTAGTTTTCACCAAAGGATTTTTTAGTTAACAGAATATTTGATAAGGGCCTTCTCTCTAACCCTCCTTCCTTTTAAAGCAAGATTTTGCTGTTTTGCTTTGGTTTGAAATCAGCTTTCAGAGGGCTGGATTAAAACAGATTGCAGAGCTGGTCATTCACTCGTTCGTTAATCCAGTACTGGACACAACAAACATCCTTAATTACTTCCATCAGTCCTGAAGCCTCACACGCAGGTTTACTAATGCACCACAATCCTGGCTTTTAAAATCCTCAGCATTTCAGCTCATGACTGGATGCAGTCACAGATCGGTTGCTCCTCTTTGATGAGACTCAAAGCAGGTCACTGGCCTGTGCTACAGCCCTTTACCACTCCTGGTAAGTCTGTCTGTGACTAAGGATCCCCAGGACTTTGCTAATAGGTACCTGAAGTCCAACTTCAGGATTGAGCAATCCTCAGCCAGCCCTAGGAAAGTCCACCCATCATACTGTATCACATGTTTTACTATTCCAGCCGTGGAACACCTTCTCCTTTGGGCTAACACAGCAGTCCAGGATAACACCTTCCTCTGCAATTGTCATGCTCCAGGTTTGGGACAACGGTGATGTTTGAAGTGCAGTGTTGCTAAGATTCTTAACAAAATTATTCTGGACTTTACTGGTGTTTCTTTCCATCCATAGTCTTTTACAGACCTTGAATGTGTGCTTTACAGCTTTGCTAGAGCAGATCTGCCGTTCCCCTCTTCAGAGATTAAAATGCATTTAATAATTATTAAATGAAAATTAAACTCTACAGCGGCTGAACTTCTCCACAATCCTTCCTAGCCACTTTTACAGCTGGCTTAACCTCTGCACTGAAGATCTGGAGACTGGTCCTCAAGAGGCTTTGAGATCCTCTAGGACATCAAAGCTACTGAAGTCTTTTTGTTGTTGGTAAAGAAAAAGGCTGTGGGTCACAGATCAAATCTGTTAAGGTACAAGGTGTCCCAGTGTGATGGGTTGGCCCTTGGCTGGGGGCCAAACCACACACACCCGCTCACACAGTCCCTGCCCCCACCCAATGATAGGGGAGAGAATTAAAGAGGTAAATGGCAAAGAGGACTCGTGGGTTGAGATAAGGACAATTTAATTACTAAACTACAATAATATTAGAAAT
>WKFP01013801.1:123616-151462 GCA_011057875.1 Pterocles orientalis | reverse complement strand
AATGCATTTAATAATTATTAAATGAAAATTAAACTCTACAGCGGCTGAACTTCTCCACAATCCTTCCTAGCCACTTTTACAGCTGGCTTAACCTCTGCACTGAAGATCTGGAGACTGGTCCTCAAGAGGCTTTGAGATCCTCTAGGACATCAAAGCTACTGAAGTCTTTTTGTTGTTGGTAAAGAAAAAGGCTGTGGGTCACAGATCAAATCTGTTAAGGTACAAGGTGTCCCAGACAACACCAAGTGCTGTCTTGGGGATGTAACCTGGGAGGCAGGGATGTCAGAGGAGCCATACATCCAATCTGACCTTCTTTACTGTATTTCCTAATGGTAAGATTCCTGTACTCTTCCTTCTCCACCTCTTTACTCCCAGGCTTTCACTGGGGCCCTGACTCAGACACCCGACTTGGTAGCACATAACCAAAATGTGCATCCAGGGAAAGTGACTTGATGCCTGCAGGATCTCAGCCAGCTTATTCCATCAGTGCTTGGAAAATGGCCGTGGCTGGGAATGCCACTGTCCACCCCCAAAAAGCTTCTCTCTCTTTTTCTGGGCCCCCACAGCCCCTCTCGGCTGCTAGGCACTGTGTAGGCACTGAGACTTTCCACAGAAGACAGCAGCAGAGAGTGCAGGGAGTGCCTCTTCCATCTCCTGCCCTGGAGGCGGAGAGATTTAATCAAGTCCTTTCCACAAAGCTTAGGGCTCCTAGCAGTAAGAATTATGGAGAATAAGTATTATGGAGAATAATGAGTTTCTTTCTCATCATTAGGAGCTTTTCACAGAGGTTTTCCCTGTAGTGATCACACCCTTCAGGGGTACAGGTGCACTTGCTGGATGTTGCTCTGACCCCGTGCACAGCATTCACCTTCAGGCTCTCTCCTGCCCACACTTAGGCCATGGTTTCTTTTACATCTCTGTCTTTTTAGGATGACGTCCAAGCTGGACTGAAAAACTTCATATGACAAGGAACTTACTATCCCTAAACTGCCTCACTGGCTAACCAGACTGACGGTTCGAAGTGCACACCTTATTTCTAGATGGCTTTCAACTGCAAGCCACTGAAGTGACTTCTGTATTAGTAAGCTAAGCAGTTCAGGCCATGCACTAAAGCCCTGACATGCAATTTTCTGCATTGTTAAACTGTTAGCGTGCTTCGTGGCAAGTTTTGGCTTGTGGCAGCTAGTACTCTCCTACAACAGCAGGGCTGAGTCTGATACCACAGGTCAGGGCATCATTCCCAACATACGTGGTTTGGGGAAAGTTACCTTCTTTTTGGGGAGAGGAAATTTTATTTAGAGGGGTGCTGTGCCACTTGCCCTCAGGTTCAGAGAACTAGCCCTGGATCACTTGATTTACTAGTGTAGGTGTAACCTAGATTTTGACGAGACCTTTTCTTCCAGCATTGTTTACTATTAGAAATCTCTCTCCCAAGTGAAGTATTTGTAGACTGTGATTAAGTAAATGCTTAACTTTCTCTTAAATAAACTACATTTTGAGTCCTTTCCAGTTTTCAGCGTCCTTTGAGGAATACAAACAGGACAACAGAAGACAGTACCCCAGTATGATCTCACCAGCCATGCTTGTACTCCAGGTCCTTGCCAGCTTCCCTTCTCTTTATGAGCACAGCACAAGGCACAAGTGCTCACCTGTGTAAATTATTTCCAGGGTCAGGAATTCTACAGGTGTGGGCCAACTGGACAGTACACTAACCTGGTCTCTGACATGAGCTCTCAGGGGACCAAGAGTTTAAAGGGTGCCGAGTTACACTTCTGCTGCTCAGGTTGGAGACAGAGGTTAGTGGGACTGCAAAAATGAAAATGTCCCACTTGCTATTCCCCTTATACATTTAGGAGTGATGTCTTTCCTGAACTGTTGGGGGTTTTAGCCTAAAGATTATTTACTGTAAGGCCCATATCCTCTATAGTGGCAATGTGTTACAGGATACTATCTCCAATCTCCCTTGTGCATCCCACATATACAGTTTGCTACAAGAAGGTAGCTGTCACATTTCGTTGTTGAAATTGACTCAAGAGATCCATCTCTGCCTGTCCAGTTTGAGCTGATCTTGCTGTTGTTGCTCTCCCCACTATTATTTGTGTGACATGCAAATATGCAAGAAATTAAATTTTCCCGATAAATTAGTTCAGTACCATCAGTCTAAAACTTTACCTCCATAGGAACCCCACAAGAAGGACTTACTGGTAACAGGTTCCCCCCCTCCAGCATGTACTTTCTGAAGTCTAACCATTAATAAGCTTTCAAGCCATGCCACTGAGTCTGTGCTGATTATCTTTGCCTCTAGCCTTGCCATCCACAAGAAGGTTTCTGTACCACAGTCCATGGACTCTTACATGCCACGGTCTTGGTCATTACGCCATAATGCAGAAACAACTGTACTACAAATGAAAGGATGATTTTGTATGTCAGGCATTGCTCTTGAACACAGTTCCAAGCTGAGCTGTACAGGTCTACAGAACTGCCACTCGACCACTCAACCTCTCGTCCCTGTGAGCACAGCAAGGCTCAGGATGTTTGCAGGGATGTTGGCAACATCAAGCCAGGGAGCCACTGCAGGACACTCAGTGATAGAAGTTAGGTGAGCACGCAGACAGTGTCACCCTGTCACGACACTCACACTCATGACTTTGGGATACACTGATGCAAGCACTGTACTGTTGCAAAATACATTACAGAGTTTCAGCCTCACCAGCCCACTGGTGTGACACAGCTGTCACTGAGCCTTAACACAATCCTTGCTAGGCAACCATCACAACATGGGAATGGCCTGTCAATATACAGCAGGAAGGTCACAAGACCAAATCTTCAGCAGCAATCTCCAGGTCTTTCGTAGAGCTCCCCTTGGCTGGGCAGCTGAGGAAACAGAGATTTTCTCCAGCAAGCAGTATTTTGCAAGGGTAATTAAAAAATAAAAAAGGGAAAATAAAAGCCTCAGCCTGCTTTGCAAGCACAAGTGCAGTCTTCAACAATGAAGCTGAATTTTCTAGCCATCAGAATGAGATTTACTCTGTATCTGCCCCTTTTCTCTTTCCCCAGACAAATACGGCACTCACTGAGTCAAAGGCAATGTTTCAGGGGTTAAATCCAGTCCCCTTGGAAAACATTATACCTGCCACACTAGGGGCTTATTGTCAGCACAAAAACTTTCCCTCCAAAAATGACTGGTAGCCTCTACTGGGGCACTGCTGCTTAGAGGGACCAGGCTTTGCCTTCAGCAAGGTGGCATTAAGCGCTGAGCACTTGATAAAGCTAAGAAAGCAGGAGACTTATTGTGCTAACCCTTATCTGCAGAAACACCTTTGACATGCAGAATGTTTGTTCACCGTGATTACCTGGGTGGAGAGGTTACTGTTGCTTAAATGATTTACTTTTAAAACCACAGCTATTTGCCTCCACCCTTCTCATGCTGCCCTGTGCACCCCAGCACTAACACACCTTGGCACAGCTGGGGAACACCAGAAAGGACTGTACAGCGCCCTAGGAGGGTGGCTCCTCAGGGATACATCTGGCAAGAGACAGAGATTGGTCCACTGGGGCCAATCATCAGAACCAGAGAGCAAAATTGTCACCCGCCTCTGCTGTAGGGACTGCTGTGCAGAGGAGACCCAGGGGAGCAGAGGGCACAAGTGAAGTAAGACTAAGCCTGGTAGAAAGGCACCTGTTCCTTCCGCTTTCCCGGCTCCCGCCGGATCAGAGGTTGCAGTGAGTTTCAATTAATCAAAGAAATGCAGTTTTACAGGCCTCATGCACAGTGCACAGGGTGGATATGCTCTCTCCCATCCCTGTTGGTGGGAAGTAGATCTGGCTCCCTCTTGCCAATGCTCTGTGCATCTCAGAGACTCTTACACCATTTCTTAACAACTGCCTGAAGGGAACGAGCAGCAGAATTGAATGGAAAGGCATGGTTCTGGACATCCTGGTGACTCTGTCACCACCCTTGTACTGACAAGAAACACCTTTGAGTGCAGAAGGCAGATGGAAAATCAGCTCCCGGTTACTGTTTAGAAGGAGTCTGTGTTCCCTGAGGTCACTGGCAACACTTGCATTGGCTTTTTATGGTGCAGGGTTACACCCATAGTCTTCATCCCAGCCAAAGGAAGTTTATTTCCTGGCCTGCAGTGTGTTCTTCTGGGTCCAGTCCAGTTATGGAGACCAGAACTGATAGGCTAGGCTTCCATTACCGGGTTTCCCTTGGGAAGCTATTCCACACACCAGCAAAAGTCAGTTGCTAGCAAAGATTTCCTAATATTCGACTGAAAATTTCCTTTCACTCGAACTCTTTTCACTACTTCAGCTCTTTTCTTTTGGATCTTCTCCCTTAAACAATGTATTCCACTTGCCTCCATCCTTCCAAGACAAAGTTTCATCACTGTGTGTGTAAGCCCAGCTTTTCCAAAGAACGGCCTGACCCAGCCCTGCCCTGCCCTGGTCACCCCTCTGTCAAAAGGAAGCACACCACTTGCAATGCTGGGACCAAGACAGATTTTCAAAAGCGGTAAGAAACCACAATTCCAGGGCAGTCTGTGGGAGCAGCAGCTGTGACCACCTCCAACCACCCACAGCAGGCGATGATCCTGCAATCCCAGTGTGACAGGACTGGTGGTCTCCAGAGGCAGGTCTCACTGCTCCTGATGAGATCTGTGCAGTCACCAGCAAAAGAATAACTGAAGTGTTAAGGACAGCATCACACATCTAGTACCACATCACATATTCCCTAAAGTATCCCATCACATATTCCCTAAAGTATCCAGGCTAAAGAGCACATAAAAAGACAATGGCTTCCTTCTAGGCCAGCACTTTCTCTCTGAAACAGGGACCCAGATCTCTGTGATGGCCACACTAGTGATGACTGTGGCATTTCAGCATCAGATTTACCTCTGAGCACAGTGGTGTCTCATTGTATTTCTGTCCAGCACCTAGCACATTGGGGCCCGAGCTTTTCAGCCTTGCCATAGAGCAGATAACAGTAATAATCATTAGTAATTATATGGTTTAGTTTGTTTCCTAAAAACTGTTAGAATAAGGTGACAATAAGAGTATTGAGCATTGTGCTTGTCTTTCATACCAGTGTAAATTTAATCTCAGCACTACAAAGGTATTCCTTTGGGCATATGAATCCTTAGGGACATTTTAGCTCTAGGCATAAGCACAACCAAAATAATGCCTATTCCAGATGTTCTCATGACCATATCACACACACAAAAAATTCTAGCATCATAAAAGGAGTGACTTATTCCCCAGAGCTATTAACCCCTTGTTCCCTCAGCAGTATGCTCAAGGAAATAGTCACGACATGTGACTCAAACTGACGTAGCACATAGCCTGAATATGGCTGAGACACACGCAGACCATTATATTACTTTATGTTATATGGGGCAGCCTAAAAAGTTAAATTGAGTCAAAGTCCCTATGAAATGTATCATGGCTTAAGTCACGCTTGTTCAGCGGTTTATGACTATCCTCTCAACTAAGACGCATGAGCTGAGCAGTGCCTGTAGTATGAAGGGAAACAGGACAGCCTAAATCATAACCTGCAACAGTTACCTTTTAAAATGTGAATGGATGCCTTTAATCAATCAGGGGTTGAGAACTAGAAAATTGATACAGCTCTTTTATAATATATGCTTCCACGTCTTGAGTGCAGGTACATACACATACATCTATTCTTTGCAGAATAAGACTCACTTACTTTAAGAGTAAAAATTCAACAACTAACCACGAATGGTTCCCAAGTTATACTAACATAGAAGAATATCACCTCTCTAGCCTGCTGGGATTTGCAATATAAGCAGGAATATTGAGGAGGATGTTTCCAGGCAAGCAGACATGTCACTTGAGTGCAACAGTAACTCAGTGTGATGCTAGAAGTTAAGGTAGATGGATCCATTCGGATCCCAGAGACCCAACACAGTGTGAAACACTCGAGGCAACATAGTGCACATCTGGAACATGAGCACCCTCTGGAAAAGGAGGGGTTACAGGGCGCAAGGAGCCGCTGGCCATTATCAGAACATAAACACAGAATCAATCACATTGGGAAACAAACAGGACACCCCCACACACATTTATTTTTTTTTTCAGGGAAAAGACACACCTGCTTCCTCTGTGCCAGGCCTTAAATACCAGATCAGCAGCTCAATGATCTTTGTCCTATTAGTCACGACAGGGATATTTACGACAATGATGAGCGTGGTTTAGCTAGCATTGTAAAGGGCTCAGTAATGCAGTCACAGATTAAAGCATATACAGGCTAACCAAATGCAGAGACAACAAGTCTCTTTTCAAAGGTATTTAAAATGGAATTATAAATTATCCACCTTCCTGGCAAGCAGGGGTTAGATTACAGCAATTTACTCTAAGTGGGCGGGGAGGATGCAAGAGACCTAAAGTTTTATTCTTTGGTGCTGGAAACGTCACTAGGAACCAGGGTGAACTGGCAGCCTGCAGGCCACCAGCTGGACTTTTCGGACAAAATAGGTTGTGGAACCTACACAATGCTTCAGATAGCTTCATTTAACTGTTGCAGTGTATGTTTAACACCACAGAGGAATAAAGTCACCTTTTTGAATTGCTTTCAAAGTGGGTATTTGGAGGCTTCTAAACCAGAAAGCCCTAAGCCCAAATAGCAATTGCCTTGTGGGAAAGAAAGTCTGTAATCTTGAAGCCTGGCACTTGCAAAAGGATGTAGGGGTCACAGGCTGCTTCACGGCCTCCAGTGTCCTTCCACTCACAAAGTCCCTTTCTGCCATGGCTGCACAGAGTATTTAGACAGAAGGTTACACGGGTTGGATTTCAAAGCAAGGAATGTCAGAAGAGATCTTCCAGCTGTGAATGGCCTCCAGATGTGGGCTTTTCTTCTCCAGGTCTGGGGGAGGGGATGAGAATGTCTTACGTTTGTCTCATAAAATTAAATGGAAAAACATTGTCTACTGAGGAGGGTGGGCAGGCAGAGAAGGTGGAGTCAGAAACTGGGCAGAACAGAACAGGGAAAAAAAAGCAGAACCACAGCTGAAATCGTTCAGGACATGTATCATCTTAAAAGCTGTAGTCTCTGAATAGGGATCGGTCATTAAGACTTAGCAGACATCAGCAATCAAGGCATTTGAATTGGAAAGGGCCAAATAAACCAAAAGATAGTTTTGTTTGTGGGGAAGTATATTCTCCCCCTCCCAGAGCTGTGACAGGATCTTACACTGTTACACACCCCCAGAGAGGCTTTGGCTAGGACCATTCGCTGGTGGAAACTCTGCTAAGCCACAATCAACATGTTTCTGCTGCCAGTGCCCCACAGTCCTGGACTAGTAGCTAGTTATCTTTTCCTCTTCAAAGATTGTCTGTGGACAGTTTGTACCTCCTTCCATCTTATTCATACAAAATTATTCTCTTCAATTGAAATTTGGCCCCAAGCAATGAATCTGTGCAAGCTGGAAAGACCAGTGTCCCTTGGGAAAAAAATTTCTCTCAGTTATTTCTGCAAATGTTCTACTCATGGTTGCAAATACGCTGAATCCAAATTTCATTGCTGATATGGAACTTGACATTTCCTGCTTGGACAGGTGTAACTGTTTGGATCAGACATCCAGAGCATATTTACTGCTTCTCCAGCGACAGAAGACTATGTGTCTCTTCTGTCTCCGAAATGTCTAAGGACATATACTGCCCTGGCAAAGCTAATAGGGAAAAAAATGCTTTTCTCATTTCGAAAACATGACCAAACCTTTGCTTACTTTCACTCAAAAGTCCCTATTTCTGATTTATGACATGGCCTAGCTCAGAACATTAGGTATGTTCATAAGAGATATCAGCTCTCCCTCTGGAAGTTTGTGGTCTTCTCCAGCTCATTGCTTCACTTTCCACTTCTCCTGTAACATCTCACAAGCTTCCAGATAATAATTTGGGAAATGGCTGTAGAAAAAAAAAAAAAAAAAAAAAAAAAAAAGTCTTACTAAAAGTGTAAAACAATTTGTACTAGCTGAGACTGCAGAACCAGTTTCTCTTCTCTAGCAGTCACCAGGTGTTAAGGAAAGAAGCATAAGTAACAGAGGAAGCAAAACTACATCCCATCACCTTCTATCAGCCTGCCGTTCAGGACACTTCTGATGCACAGGTAGCATCTGTGCTGCTCCATTCAACAGTCACCAAAGGAAATATGCTGCATAGAGGCACCCAACCTATTCATGCATCATCTTCTGTGAGTTTGTGGTGATGACTTCCATTATTCCTGGATGTGTACGTGGAAAAGTCCATAGCTTGTTCGTTTTAAACTTGTTGTTTAATTATTTTATCAGATGCCAGTAGTTTTTGTGATATGGGACTGTGTGAACTTCAGCTCTCTGTTGACGTTCTCTGTCCCATTTGTGATTCCCTTCCAGGCATTTCTTTTCCAAGATTAGCAATCTATGCTTGCCCAGAAACTATCTCCTACTTCTTATCACTGTTGATGTCCTCTCTATTCTTACTAGTGTTTCTCTATGCTCTTCAAAGGAGTAACCAGAAGCACTCATAACTTCCAAACTTTCAGCAGACCATGAAGTACACAGAGGTGTAATCATGTTCTTTGTTTCTTCTGTACTCATTCCTAACATTTCTGTTTGCCTTTTCAGCCTCTACAGAGCCTTGAGATAGTGTTTTCAGCAGACTGTGTGCAATGAATCCAAGATCTCTTTCTCTGCTGGCAGAAACTGACTTAGAGCCACCCAGTGTATTCCTCATGGAATTCCCTTGCATTTGCTGCCACCAAATTTCATCTGCCAGGGAGCATCCAGCCACTCAGTGCCAAGAGTTTTTCTGCAACCCTTTGCAGTCAGATTTAGATTGCCTCTCTGGGATAATGGTGGGCCACAAGTAAACTGTTAACTTGCTATTGACATTCCACTCCAGATCATGACAAGTGTGTTGAACAGCACTAGTGTTAGTACAGGGCCCTGTGAGGTCCTTCTGATCAGCTCTTTGTCGAGACTGACCATCTGAAGTGCTCAGGTCAACGCTTGTTTTCTTACTTGCGATCCCATCTAGCAGAGCTCTCCACAGCCATGGTTCACCTTTGAGAGTAGTCCAGTGCACAGGGCTGCCTGGCACCAGCCTTTTACAGATGCAGTATGCTCAGACAGCAGGCATGTGAGGACACTCTCTGAGATAACTAGACCTAATTGCTTGAATGGCCTGACCCTTAAAACTAGCAAATACAGAGATGAAACAAACTGGATACAGATGCTTGCTGGTTTCTATGTTGCCGAGTTTCAGGGGATGTGAGAGCTGCATAGGAAAAACAATTACTGTGTGGAAAAGGTTGGGGCTTTTCACATCAATGGAGGATGCAGATCTACACCATCCCCCTGCAACTCCTCCTCTCCCTTGACTTGGATCCTTCCTGATGTGTCCCTTCCCTTTCACTACGGCTGATGAAGGCAGGCAAGGATGCCTTAGGCAAGTTTCCACCAGCTGTGAACAGCCTGCAGACAGAAAGATCCTCCTTGAAACATCCATCAAGAGTGTGATGGATCAGAAAACAATCAGTGGGCCAAGTGTGTGGCACAGCACAAGCTCCACTCTCCTCTGCCAAACCACAGGGCCTCAGAGCCAGGATCACTTAGAGGTTTGTCACCCTGATACACTCTTCAGAAACACCCCAGTTCCTCCAGCATCCATCCCTTGGACTCCCCCAGCTGGGATTCTGATCTACAAAATGTGTCATCTGATCCTGACTTTGCAGCTGTAAATAATCTCATGGTCATGTGGTCCATGGTTTCAGGTGCCACACTGTCTCCAAGGTGAGAGGGGCCACCTTGGGGGAAAGCAAATAGGAAAGTATCTCAGGCATGAAAATGCTTCTGTGGTTCTTGAGACAGGAATCTCTCCCACACCCATCCCCTCCCCTCTATTCTTCCCCACTGCTTGGTGTAGCTGAAACCCAGCAGCAACAACAGCGGGCAAGTTTAGTCACTCTAACACCTGGGTATCGATTACACCTGCAGGTGGAAACCAAGCAATCAACAACAAGATGTTAGTTTTGCCAGAAGATTCTCCTCAACTCCCAGTTTGGGCCCAGTGCCAGTCCTCACCTTGCATTTCAGCATCCCAGCTCTTCCCATGACAGTCTGGCAGGTGTTTATTCAGGCAGAGGCATTTCACTTCATATGTCTTCAGTATTCATGGAAGGCAGAGAAATTCCAGAGCTGCTTTCCTGAGCAACATTGAGCAACTCAACACCACTGACAGCAGGAACAGGCAGAAAACAACAGCTTCTTTGTGTCTGGGTCAAACCCTCCTATTACTTGTTTCTGCCTGCTGACATTTCCCTAGATGGCAAAAGGATTTTAAAATTACAGTGGCAAGCTGGCCTTTCTTGTATTAAGAACTCAGCTTTACAAACAGCACGTGGTACCCAGCAAGGCACTGGCTTGGCAGCAGCCTGCCTTCAGAGACTGCTCTCCTGGGAGAAGAAACCCATCATCCTGTGACTCAGTGCCTCTCAGCTCAGTGTCTCTCTCCAGGCATTTAGGGGTGGGGGGCACAGTGACCTGTGCAGGTGAGCAGCATCAGCTGGGACAGACTCAGCTGTCAGCTGACACGGGGAGCAGCAGCTGCCACTTGTGTGAGTGTTGGATGGGACTGGTTTCCAGAAAAGAGAAAGGCTGGCAATACATGTCTCCAATGCACCCACATATCCTGCTCCCCCATAAGGGAACAGCAGAGACAGAGAGACAGAGATTCAGGTCAGCTACCAAAGACTCTGCAGCTTCATTTTTTACTTCTGTTTCCACCCTTCTTTCACTCTGCAATCACTTATTTTGGTAGTTGTGACACGCAGAGGTCTTTGTTAACTTTCAGAGCTCCATCATGCCCACTCTTTGGCCCATGGCATGCCAATCACCTCTACATTGAGCCATGAAGGTAGACAGCAGTGGACTGGAACAAATGGATGGGAGTCAGCACAAGGAACACCCATAAGGAGCAGTGCAGCCCACTAGCATTCACTGCTTGATCAGAGCTGGTCTGCCTGGCTGCACCACTGTTTCTGAGTCCCACAGAGCCCATCCTTTCCATGAAACTTGGAGGGATCAAAGGAGTTCAGTACCTCCCCTCCCCTCCATCTTGACCACTTTTCTTACAAAGAAAAGGACTCTGCAGCCAGACAGCTGCAGCTGTTGGAGATGCCTGCTGGGAATAGCTGCTCTGAAAGTGGTCCATGAGGCAGAATAGCCTCCTTCCCCACCACCTGTGGAAAGCATCAGCAGTTTAAGGAGTATAACCATCTATAAAGTAGTGGAGTTACATCTCAAGTAACACACATCCCTAACACACAGCTTGCAGCCTCTTTAGCCCCAGTAATAGAAATGAGATGTTGCATAGGCCTATCACCCTGCCTGCTCACCCCAACATGCACAGCAGCACTGTGAAGACAATCAGACCCTACACTCAGAAGGCTTTTGACCTGTTTTCCTGGAAGTCACGAAGAAGATGGTGCCTCTCACTTCTCTGTGTTTCACCCTAACTCAGTACACTCATCATTCATACCAAACCTGGCCACTGTAGAGCTGTTGTTGCAGGTTATTCAGCTTGTGCTTCATTTTGCTCAGTTTCACCCTCTAGTCCAATTTGGACCACTATTATAAAGTAGACCCTTGCTCTTGCACGTCACAGGAGATGTTACCCTTGTTCTCCGCAAGGTAGTACCTACAGGTATGGTAAGCTTCAGTCCCAGGTTCAAAAATCCCCTCAAATAACCACATCCTCCTAAGCATTTCTTCAGTCCACCTCCGAAAGTCCTTAGTTTTCACCTAGGAACACTCTTTGCCCATCTGCCATATCCTTTGCTTCAATTAATTAATTCTCACTTTTTGTCTGGTTGATTGTATATCTGACAGGGATGGCGGTGCCCAGACATATCTATTGAATTCAAGCAATCATTTTATGCCATTGAGGCATTTTGCTGATTTTTGTTCCACAGTCACAAAGCATCACCCTCCACAAGCACAATTGAAGTCAAACAGCCCAGGCTTTTAATTCTGCATGATATCTATTCACCCTTAGAGCCAAGCAATGTGGTAAATGCTTCCTGTCTCCTCCCCCTCGTCTACCTCATGTCCTCCCCCACACTCACAGCACGGAGCTCCACAGGGGCATGATGCCTCTGACTTCGACTAGTATGAAGGTATCACAGAGCAGCCAGGCAATTCCTCAGTCCCACAGTACTGCTGGGACTACACTAGAGTGATCACCTGCCATAGGATTTGAGGCAAATCCTCTCAGCAATGAGAAACCTCAGCTTTCGCTGTCATTACCACTGATAGGGCCTCTCTGAGGGTGAAATATGTTTCTGAAATTTGTGGATGTGAGAGGGACATCAATATCTAAAGAGCTCTAAATGACATTGGCTGCCTTCTCCCCTGCTAAGTGCTATATCATGTTGCAATCTCTTCTCCAGCTCTCTGTTACTGCTGTCCCTGTTACATTGCTTCCAGCTTTAATTCTTTTGCAAGTTCCAAAGGCTCCCGCCCTCTGACTAGCTAAGTTTGGGTTTATTTTCCCCCAGATAATAGGTTTGCATTTTTCCAGTTTGAACCTTGTGTTATTATTTCCTGCCCATATCCTGCCTCAAACACAAGGGAGCCGCGAAAGTGGTGACTGTACATTACAAAAGAAGAAGGAATGGAGTCATGAAAATTTTTGTGTCTGTGAATGCACAGAAAGACACAGAAAGAGAGCGTGTGTGTACAAGGGGAAGCAAAGCATAATTTATGTTCCCTCTCAAAAGACCAATGAACAGCTGGCAAGAAGCAGAGGAGCAAGTAGCAAGGAAGGAGAGAGAGCTTAGTTCAATGCACAGTCTCTGTGCTGAGACGAGAAGTGTTCCCCCCCTCAAAAATTCTCTCTTTACCACCAGCTTCTTGGCACGGTGGCACTGGTTCAATCCCAGGTTCAAAATCAAAAAGATTGCCATTGATACGAGATGTTCCAGTTCTGTGCAGCTGCAAATAAACTCAGAAGTTGGCCCATAGTGTGACACATATGGATGTTTCCTCTTTCAAAAGGGAACTACGCCTCTGCAGTCACAGGAATTATTTCCTTCTTTGTCAAGGAATGAACCAAACCTAGAGATCCTCCCCTCCCTTCTGCCATGCAACAGCAACAGGAAGGAGAGGACTTCACAGCCTCATGCCAGCCCTCTGCACTTTGTTCAGGGACTTGGAGCTTGGAGGTGTTTTCCTTATCGGCTGCATCACCCATGGTGTTCATCCCTCTCTGCCCTGCCCTGACCTTGTCCAATGCCCAGCCTGTCTTTACATCTCAACTACACTTCCCTGTTTTTCTTATTCTCCCTCCTCACCATGCACTGAGCTTGGTGCTTTTCCCCTATCACCAACCCTTCCCCTCACTGGGAAACCAGTACAGGTACCACTGCCCTCTCTAGCAAGCCTCACCTGGGCTTTTCTTTCCGTTTAGTTGTGTAAGCACACAACCTGCTTGGTTCGTTCATATGCCAGGTCCTTTGCAGTCTCTGCCATTTATCTTCCTAGGCTAGCACTGTCCCTTCCTTCATACATGTAGAGCTCGTGACACTACAATGCTACTTAAATAAATGAATCCTGAGGTTGCATAAAGCAAAATATTGCAGAGAGTGGGAAACAAGTACAGCTAGCCTTCACACACCCTCCAAGAGCTTATCTCTGGCTGCAGAGGGAGACTCCTACAACTTTCTCAGGACACCAACATCTTTTCTAAGAAGAAAGTCCACCAAGCCTTGAGTAGAGCTAACACTGGCAAACAGCTGATGGGAGCAGCAGGTAAAGAGAAAGATATCCTGTTATCAAACCTCAACTGCAGCACACATGGCACTTGCCCTTGCCTTGGCCTCTTAGCTGGGGTCAGTTCCTACAGCCAGTGACACAGTCGCAGTCCTGGATGGTCATGCAGGTAATTCCCTTTGTCAGCACTGAATGAAAGGAAAACAACAAGGCACTTTCAACTCACGTAATTTCTTGGTGCTTGTACATGGTAAGATCTGTCGGTGAAACGATCAGTAGAGTGTACCATGCAATACAGCAGCCACAGAAGGCAGAGGCAGAAAAGTGCCAGGAGTAGAAGGCAATAAAGAAAACCTTCTTGGCTGCCAGAATGGATGAGAGAGACCTTCATGTGCAAGTGGAAAATACCACCAGCCACTACCTCTTTGATGTGGAATGGGAGAGGTTCTTGAGGAAAGTAATAGCTCAGATAGGTCTGCCAGGGCAGAGGTACCATTTGCACATTGCAAGCAAATGTCTTCAGCTGTGCTGTTTCCAATGGAAGAAAGGAAGAGATTGAGGTAGAGGTTAAAGTATGGGAAAATGAGATGGAGAGTGCAGTTTCCCCACTCTCATAAAAACAGGGGAAGACCTCATTTCAGATGGTGCTTCTCTCATCACACCTTCTTTTGCTCCAGAGCATGGAAAAAAGTTATGTTTTCCTGGGTTCAGGTCTCTATTCCCAGCACCAGCCAGCTCATTCTGCCTTCAGGTGTTCATAACCTCAGCCTGAGGATCACATTCAGCCTACCCAACAGCGCCTGGGAAGGCAACACAATTCTGGGCTAACTGATCCGCTGAGAACTAGTCCCAGCCCCTCAGGCAGTTACAAGTGGATTGCCATTTACCCAGTCTGGCAGAATCTCCAAATTTGCTGCAGAAACCACAATGTGAATGTCACTACTCCATGACTGCATGAGATGCCAGTCTATCCACTGCACAGAGGAATCATAATCTCTCCTCATCTCCCTTTCCAACATAAGAATGAAGTTTGTTGTCTTTTTCACATAGTAGGACAAAACTAAATTCTAATCACTATGCAAATTATGGGAGGAATTATGTCCTTACCTCATGCCCAAATTATTTTTTTATTCCTAAGAAGCAAGGAAAGTTTTGGGCCTTCTCTGATGTGGTAGGTGGGATGTCGGGAATGCATTATTACATAGACCCCACTCATAATGCTCAAGCCCTGGAGCGAAAATATTGAAATTCTTGCCTCTTAAAGCTGTGTGGCAAACCATTCCTACACAAATGCTATAAACCCAGGGAATTTTCAACTCTGGACCCATCACTCACTTTCAAAAGGTCAGTCAGTCTGGCAGACCTAAGTGATTTTGGAAAAATGAGATGTAGATGTTTCTGTAGATTTTGTTTCTCATTAAGTTTACCAAGGTACTCAGGCTAGAAGTCATCCCTGCCACCAAAAAAAACCCCAAAACAAGCAAAACCCACACTGTACACTGGAAGAGTTATATCTGCTCAGTGTTGACTGCAATCTACTCCTTTCTCGTACCACTGAGCTTGTAAAGTCAGCTTCCCTAAGTACTGGAAGTCTATCAGTCCTTGAGAGGACAGGAACGTGACAAGACACATTAGAGAAGTGGCCAAAACCATAAAGGTGTGACTTCCAATATCTGCTTCCTCAGAACAGAGTGAAGCTATAAATAAGGGAACCATTGCCTTTTCTTCTCCAGTGGATGAGTGCTCCCATTTGAAGTCCTGCAGGGTCATGCGTGACAAATGCAGTTTATCATATGGCTCCGATATGTATCATATGTCTCTGCAAATTATCATATCACATGGATAACCCCAGGATATGCACACAAACACATCAGCTACACCACTACAGAGCAGTATGAAACTTGTTAGTTTCTATTTTTTTTAAACCCACACATTAGCTCAGGCTCAACCCCACCTTCTCCATGTCGTGACAAGCAGAGAAGTAGAAAACATCATGGAGCATATCTCTTCCACTTGTCCTGCAACAAGCCAGCAGGATGTTGCACAGAGTAAATAGCCTACATAAGACAGAGGAAAGGGTTTAAGTATTTTTAGGTGGAAAGACATGATGTTTAGACTGGGAAACTTAATATGCAATGTATGTTTGCAGATAGCTATCCAGAAAAGCATACCCATATAACATATGTTGAATTCCTGTTGAATTTGTACTTGAAAGTATCCCAGAGAGCATGAGAACTCAGCTACAGACCTCTCCCAGGCATAGATTCTAGCATCTGAAGAAAGGGCAGGGAGACCACAGCCTACTTCCCCTGGCACCCCCATCTCAAGAAGTTGTATTCTGGATGCTTCCAGCTGAACCTGACCATGCTTCCCCCACCCCTATCTCCACACTTCATCTCCCACTCCTCATCATCCATTCCTCCTTTGATCTGGGCTTGGAAAAGCTTAATGTTTGTCTGTCTTATCTAATGTCATTGCGGATGCTCATCTTGTTACACCAAGGACTACTGTTCACACACAGTAGTGATGTCTGCAAATGTGCGGGGCATGGCAAAACAA
Organism: Pterocles orientalis; assembly: GCA_011057875.1. Taxonomy (NCBI): domain Eukaryota; kingdom Metazoa; phylum Chordata; class Aves; order Pterocliformes; family Pteroclidae; genus Pterocles; species Pterocles orientalis. The sequence goes on along the minus strand of WKFP01013801.1, from coordinate 135,134 downwards.
GCAGACATACAGCAGCTGCAAGTTCCTTGTTTGGGAAGAGCTTCAGCAAAGGCATAGCATGCATGGGAAAGCTTCACTCTCTCATTGGCCGTGGAAATGCCAGTCCACATTCCCACATCTTAAATTCTCATGGCTTTGTCCTGACCACCCTTATTAGTTGGCTGTAGGCCTGTGAAATGAGTGATGCTTATGTCAAGGGACTCTATGGATTACGGTGTGGGGATCTTAGGCAATTCAGCCTTAGTGTGACAAACTGGCAGCATGCTTTAGACTTTTGATCCCATAATGAGACTTTTCATGTCATGGGTTTTCTATCACAACCTGCCTTGTGAAAACCACACACCCTAAAGGGAGAAATTGCCAGAGGCACACAGAAAGACCATCTCTAGATGGGTGGATAGGTCTGGTTCTCTGTTGAGAAAGTCTTATTGAGCTGACACTTCATCCACAGACAAACAGCTACACAGAAAACACTGTAGATATTACAAACTTGAAATATTCTCCTACCTTAACCTATTGGTAAGGTTAATTCTAAGGCCAACCAAATCCTGGGTTGCATCAGGTTAAGCATGGCCAGCAAGTCAAGGGAGGTGATTCTGCCCCTCTACTCTGCTCTTGTGAGACCCCACCTGGAGTACTGCATCCAGTTCTGGGCTCCCCAATGCAAGAAGGATGTTGGGCTACTGGAGCAGGTCCAGAGGAGGGCCAAGAAGATGATCAGAGGGCTGGAACACCTCCACTATGAGGACAGGCTGAGAGAGTTGGGGTTGTTCAGCCTGGAGAAGAGAAGGCTCCGAGGGTACCTTATCGCTGTCTTCCGGTACCTGAAGGGGGCCTACAGGAGAGATGGGGAGGGATTTTTTACAAGGACATGTAGCAACAGGATGAGGGGCAATGGATTTCAACTGGAAGAGGACAGATTTAGACTAGATATTAGGAAGAAATTTTTCACTGTGGGGGTGGTGAGACACTGGAACAGGTTGCCCAGAGAAGCTGTGGATGCCCCATCCCTGGAGGTGTTCAAGGCCAGGCTGGATGAGGCTTTGAGCAACCTGGTCTAGTGGGAGGTGTCCCTGCCCATGGCAGGGGGGTTGCAACTTGATGACTTCTACGGTCCCTTCCAACCCAAACCGTTCACTGATTCTAGGATTCTGTCTCCCTGTCCACATGCAATATGGAAATCTTCAAAAGAGCTACCTGAAGCTGAGCTCTCCCCTGACCTCATTGTATCCTGACATTAGGAGGGTACTCTCACTTTCTTAAATCATCACCCTGCCCACATGCAGCATTGCTCCCAAACAGGAGCAGCTATACACACATTTGTTTGCTTGATGCTCACTGTTCCCCCCTGTCACACCTGGCTTGACAGGTACAGCAACAGGGATGAAGTCAATTGCTGGCAGAGTACCAGTGCTCCTCCAGGGCCACAGTCACAGCCGATGTGGCCTGTCCAGTTAGTTTTCTTTACTCTGCTGGCTGGGCACCAGCATTTCCAGATGGAGAGCCATGTGGCAATGCTCCTGTGGGCAAGCTGCCGCTGACGCTGCAGAACCCTGCTGCCTCCCTGTGAAGCGTCTGATGTTGGCCATTGCCTGACACAGCCCCCCAGGCTAGAGAGCAATTTGTACAAAACAAGTTCACTCTCTCTGGACAAACCATGCTTTGCCAGTCATGAGTCACTTCATACTCAACTTTTTAGGGGCTCCACAGTTGTTGCCCCATGTTAGTGTGTTTTAGACACAGGTGTTTTTGGCTGCTGGGTCTCAGATGAGCAATTCTGTGAGTGTGCAAGCAGCTGCCCTCTAGCAGCCACTTGTGAACAGATCTGGGGCAGAGGATGTGCCTCCGCAACTGAACTCCAGTCTACAGAGTCTGCTTTAGGACCATGCACTCCAACATTTCATGTGGCGCTGATCGTCACTCATCCAAATAAACTCTGCTGAAGGAAGAGGGAATGGAAAACGGATAGTGCAGCTCAGTGCAAATGCCAGCTCCTTCTGCAGGGTAAGGCAAACATGTTTTCCTTTCCTTGGATATCATATTAATGTATATCGCCAAGAAGAACGTTCTAACCCATAGGTATTAAACACAGCCAGGCTTCTTCTATCCTCATGAAACAAAAATCTGTCTTTATTTTCGATTAGTCACAAAATTTCCATGGGAATGTCTGGGCATGATGTTTTTGCCCACCATATGTGTCATCTTTGCTGTTGTTTTATCCATAGCTCTCTTTCTAAGCAGGTTCCTATAGTCTAAAATTAGATCAGACACATATCAATAACACCAGAGAAAAGCAATAATCTGAAAAATATCATGTTTTTGAATCTGTGTAGACTTCAAAGAGCACCAGCTTTGTCTTTCAAATAAAGGCAATGCAGTGTCCTCCTCATTAAAGTGAGAAAGGCCTTTGCCAGGTATTTTATCAGTATCTACTTATCTCTTTCTGGGCCTCTGCAAAGGCAGGCTTGATTCCTTGCAGTAGCAGACCACCAGCTCTATCACAATATGGATCACATTTTAACTCAGATGCTTTCTGACAAACTTCTTCCCCCTTCACCCACATCTCAAGCACATCCCCACACAATCTTGCCTGTAGCATCCATGAGACAACTACACCAGTCAATTCTCTGCAAATGTAAAGGATCTATTTTTAGAGGTCTTTAAGATGACAAGAAGTGCTGACCTCAGAAAACTGTGAATCAGACTCCTTATTTCATCTTCCTTGCCTACTCTCTCTCCGTGGAAGCAAACCACCACCATCTGGTCAACTTGCTCCAAAGTCACCACCTGGCCAGAGCCACATTTTGAGCATGTCTGCTCCTTGGTGTATTCCCAAAAGTTTTGTCCATGCCAGACAATGCATGGTCCAATTTGCACTCCCCTATGCTGCCAGCCTTGGCGACTTCTCCCTGTGCAGCACGGGGAGGGGATGCGGTGACTCACCCAGCCTCACCATGCCCCCTGCCAACTGACTGTTTGTTTGAATTATTGTATTGTTGGAGTCCCGTTGCCACACTATACAATTTTTTATGACAACCAGAAGTTCAGTTTTATAAACAGATGCTGTTGTGGGCCTCTATTACTCAGCTGGATCAGCGTCAGTCGTTTTTCCAGGCTGCGGTCTCTGTAGTGCACACTGAGTCAGACACAGCCCTACACAGATTTCTTTGAATCGCTGGTTTCCTCCCAGCGACTCTTGACTCCCTGCCAACAAAGCAGGGCGTAGCTCATTAATTTCCCCCCCTCCTTCTCCTTCTCTTTAAAGGCAGACTGATTCATAGTAACTCCTTTAAAACAGAGTGGAAAGACACCACCCTCCCGCACCACCAGAGGAAACTTAAACCACCAGCAGGTCACTCCCCTCCACTACAGCTCCGCACTCCAGGACATCAGCACAGCTGCCCAGCACACTCCTGCTCCCACAGGTGACAGGACCGGCTCCAGCCCACACGGTAAGAGCTGCTCTTGAAAAGCCTCAGCAACTTTTCTCCCTCACTGGCAGTTACTCCCCTCGCCCAGCAGCTCCAGCCTGCTTTTCTCCTCTGCTCCGCCACTTCTCTTCAGCTTGGTACACCAGCTCACTACAGGACACACCTTAACCTTTCAGCTTTTGCTTTGAAATCCAGCTGCGTGACGGGGCAAAGGGACACTGCAAGGTGCCCCAGTTGCAACTGTATAACATTGACTGGTTGCAGCAATGTTATTCTTGCCTCCAGGGCATGTGCAGCCAGGTCACAGGCACAGGGTGCCCAAACTGGGCCAGCCTTGGCATAGGAGCTGCTTGCGCTTTTGGAGTGTCATTGTTTACAAATGTGGGAAAACGCCTGCTTGAAATTAGGGCTGCTGGTTCAGCATTTCTGTCTCTCACTCACATTATTCTGCATGCCTCTCTCCTCTTCATCAGTAGTTTGCCAAGCTTCAATTTAGAACGATTGTTCCAAGTGAAGTCTGAGAGGCCCAAAAGGTGCAGGCTTGGGGTACAATGGGGAGAAGCTCTCTTTTTCTGTTGGTGTCCTGGCTCCTGAGGCTGAACCCAAGCCCCAATTCTTAATTAGGCAAAGCCATGTGATGGGTAGAAATGCAGCGGGTGGAATTGCTAAGAGCACCACGGGCTGCATGGGGGGGGGGGGCGCTGACAGGAAGTGTAGAATTGCAGAGACTGGCAATTTTCCCTATTGACCTGCCTTTTTCCACACAATCTCCCCCATCCTCCCTGCCTTTCTTCAGTTCTCTCACTTCATCTGTTTGCTCTGGTTCATATCCCGCGGTCAAATCCTTCAACTATTTTTGAGGTCTGAGAAAGGGAGTGCAACAAAACCAGTTTTTTTGGCACTATGCTTTGGTTTCTGTTGCAGGAACCCAGCACGCTGCTGCACAGTTTCATGGGTCTGAAAGAGACTGAAACAGTATTTAGTCTCAGGCTGGTGCTGTGGTCAGTTACTACATGAATGGCCAGGAAACTGAGCTGACCTTAACCTTGTGGAAGAAGGATGGATTTTGAGAATTTCAAGGTCTACTCTAGCCCTATTGCTTGTGGCTTGGTCCTGCAGGGGTGCCTCCTGCCTGAGAAACAGATGTGTTTGAGTGGTAGGGAAGCTGACTGTGGCAGTGAGTGTTTCCAGGGCAGTCAGCATCAGTCTGGGCAGCAAGGGTTTTCGGAAGTTGTCATTCACTATGATTAACAATGAAATCATTTTGGAAAAAAAAAGAATAATAATGCTGTGGCAACAGAGCAACTTTCACTCAAAAGCTTTGAATTCCTCAAGGCACCTCTGAGAGTAGCTTTGCCCACTTGACATTTCTGGATGGAGTGGGATTCTTTTCTGAGCAAACACACTAGAGGGAGGTGGGCACAGAGAGTGTGAAAACTTGGAGCCCATTAGCTATTGTTCCTATGATAACAAGGGTTTAAATCAGCCAAATGCCTCCACCCAGCCTACTTCACACAGCTGCCAAACCTGAGGACTGTGTGTGCTGAGAGAATGTGGGCTTAAAGGCAGCATATTTCTAATTGCTCCTTTGAGGATCAGCATAGGAAAAGGATCAAAACTGAGGTATCTTACTAACACTGCAGTGCCTAGAAGCACACCCTGAAATGCAGCTCTTTCATGCAAGGTACTGCACACCCACCTTAGGAGATCCTCCCAGCAGGCTCTGGCGGAAGCCTCCCCAGCTATGAGTAACCATTCAAACACGTGGCACACAGCATGTGCCATTCATCCAGGCTACCCTCATGTGAGAGCTGGGCACTGCCACTGGACGTGTGCCATCCCGAGGCAGATGTCTGAGAGGGATGGAGTCCAGCCACACCCAAGGACATGTTAATGGAGGAAGGACTTGGGGTCTTGCGGAGGAACACCCAGTTTTGGAGTAGGTGCCTCAGAGCTGCAGGGTTGCTGGTGCTCCCCAGTACCCTGCTGAGGACAGAGTCCTGGGGTTGGAAAACTGGCCCTGCTGGCATAGCCAGTGGTCTTTAAGTTTTGCAGTGTGCAAGCAATACAAGTGCATGCAGGAATTACTGTCTGGTGGCCTGGGGTGGTTCAGAGATTGCATTTTGTTTTTTGGTAAAAGACCCACCTCAGGGCCTTGCTTATGAGATGGGGGAGATTTGCTGCAAGCACAAATCCTCCTAGAGAGGATTCATCACCCTCCCAGCTGCAGGGCTGGCACATGGCACTCAGCCTGAGACTGATTGAGTTTCCTCAGAGCAAAAGTGGGAGGGGTGGGGGGTGCAGCCTTCTTCCTTAGCCCAGCCCACCCTCACAGGGCTTTTCGGGCCCCACCAGCCCCATGCGGCAGCCACAGCACCCCTTCCACAGAACGTTTCCACTTGTTCCCTCCCCCAGTTCCCTTTGACTTCTGGATGGGTGCTCTCTGCTGAGTGCTACACCTGATGGCAAAGGGGGACACACCTGATGCCAGGCTGGGATTTGTCTTCAGATACTCAAGTGACCCAAAGGCAAGAAATAGCATTACTAAACCCTTCTGATCCCAACAGGCTCCTGTGCCTGTACCCTTCAATAGGGAGGTGACAGCACTGTCACCCAGCACAACACAGGGCAGGCTGCAGGGCGTGGCACTCTAACCTTTTTTCCTTCCTCCTCTTCCTCTGCAAAAAAACTAATGAAAAAGGAATAAAAGATGAGATTTCTTTACCTTTCCTTCAAGGCAGGGAGAAGTAAAGAGACCCAGAGGTGCTCTTTTACACCTCCAAAAGGGAGAGCAAGGACGAGATTTCCTGTCTCCCCATCTGAAGATGGATGCTTAATGCTTCATGGGTTTTTTTCTACTGAGGCAAAGCAGCATGCACAGAAAAAGGGGCTCTTCTCCATGGCTCTTCTCTTTTGACAGCCCCTGACAGGACTGATAACTAACTGGTGGCCACAGTGCTGTAATACTGGCCCTGAATAAATGTGCTGAAGCACCAGCTCAGATGTGATTATACAGGTCTTCTGTCAGAGCCAGTCCATGCTTGGTTATCCTACAGTATGACATGGGGTCCAGCAGCAGTTCTCCATAGCAACTGCCCAGAGGGAAATTTAGAGTGCCTCTTTTCTTAAACTGCTTTCTGCTGTTACACTGCAGGGAGGGAAGCAAAGCAACACATCTGGGAGCTGAAATCTGGAGCATGATTTCTTCAAACTCCACTGGAAGGGTTTTGGAAAGTACCTTCTGAGTTAGAACAGCTGGATCATGAACAAAGGAAACCCTGGCCAAATTTACAGCTCCACGTATTCTCCTTCTCCTAAACTGTTTCCAGCAGAGCAGAGAGTACGTGGAAGCTGCTCTCTGAGTAAGATCAAACGTAGCCCATGCTTTGTCATGGTAGGGAGCAATGGGTTAGGACCAGTCAGCTCCAGAACCCACATTCCCCAAGGGAGTGACTGGTTTGCCAAGCTCATAATTAAGATCTATCCCCTTTTCCCTATAAAAAACAGTCTGTACTGCAGGCATGAGTAGACACCCATGATGAGAGCCCAAAGACAGGTCCTGGGCTTGGTCATCCCCAGCCATGCAGAGAAATGCAATGATCTATGAGCACTGGAGTGGCCGCAAGCAGGCCACTGCAGTGATTCATGCCAAAGGCTTAGCTCTTGCAATGTGGGGCCACCTGGCAATATGTTTGGATTAGAGAAAATCTGGGGTTAGGGCCTTTGCTGTCCTTCTGCCCTCACAGGGCAGAGTCTGCTCAAGGAGGGGAGTTGTGAAAGCAGCTGCCAGGACTGCATCCAGCATCCACATTCTTCTCATTCCTGAGAGACATCTCCTCTGTGCGCACCAGCAAGTCTCTGGAAAAGACAATGAGAGCCGTGGGAGCAAGAGGGGTGAGCTGCAAAATGTTTGGATGAGGGAGCAGGCTGGTCAGGGGGTTGCTGAAGACCAGCTCCAGGAACATGGACCACTGCTGGGCTCTAAGACTGATACAGCCGCTAATCGTGCCAACTCAGGCAGCTGAGCCAACCTGCCTGCTAGCTGGTCTCCAGCAGCTGCAGCCAGCCCAGCATGGCGTGCCCTGACAAGAGGAGTTCCTGATGTCTTGTGGAAAGCCATTTCCACATGTAACGTGAGATAGAATGACCCTTATACCATTCTGCCAGCCCATACTAATCACAGGTGTAAGAAACCCTCTTGAAGTCAGATGGGGCATTTTACCCCATGACCACCTTTCCCCCACCCTGCACAGAGCGTAGACCAACTCCAGGCTGCACAGCATCCTCTGGCTTCTGCTTTATACTCACGCTCCTGCTCCTCCCAGTCCATCAATCGTGCATTGTGGGTTGAAAGAAGGAGCTATCATACAACTTTGCAATTTAATTCTGCACAGTCTTTTCCAAGCTGGCTTAGCAGGAACAAGGACACCCTGGAGGCAGACTGACCCAAAAGCTCAGACTCTTTAGATGCCTAAGTCACATTGGCCTCAGTGTCTCATAGGCTGTACTGGTGTGTTCAGAGGTTTTGCAGTCTTGAGAGACAGACATGCTGTCTGATGAGGAGTCACTTCTTTTTCAGAGTTACCCTCCCTTGAAAAAAAAAAGGGAAGATCTTTGTAAAACTGTCTGTAAATCAGACAATTGCAGTTTTCATTTAAAAATGCAGCCAAAAAGCACAGCTGATGTGGGCTTCACAGACCTTCTACCTCCATCTAATCACTGTTGCAAGGGGGAAAAGCAGGAAGTCCCACCAGAAATTATCTGTGCCCTTTTGCTCACACCACACTGTAACCTGAACTTTCCCGTTGGAGATGTCAGATGTTTTCTCCCACGTGGGCACCGTCAGTGTCAAAGTTGCACAGATAGATATGCGCACACATAAGGAAACCATGCATGAGCACGCACGCAGACAGACACACACTCACAGCTGCGGTTCAGCTCTGCTCACAGGGTGCCCACAGATGCACACTCCCATTCATAGAGGGAGACGCGCAGAGCTGCAGATGCACACTCCTACACACACCACGTCATCGCCCAGACCGTCAGTCCTCCCACAAACGTTTCTCACCTATCTTGGCATCTTGTCTGAACCCCTGCAAGTCCCAGCAACTCCCATATCTAATCAACCCACCCAGGGACCATCCAACACTCTAAGGGGTGAGGGTGCTCCCCACTGCACCTCCAAAGGTGCAGAGGAACACATCTGTGCATCCATTAGCTCTGAAGTCCCTTTCCCCATCCCTCCCTCTTACTCGCTGCCCATCAGTCCTAGCCCTTCCTTGGCGTGTCTTGTATGAAGAGTGACTGTGTTTTTTTCCTCCAGCAGCGGCTGCTGGCTGCCTGCCAGGCCCCAGGGAGCTCTCTCTTCCCCTTCCTACTACCAAGTGAGCTTTGGAGTTTCTGTTGATGTTGTCACATGGCTGAGTGCTCCAGGGTGGTTTCTTCTGGAGAAAATGTCAGTTTCTCAGTGTTTGCTCTAGGAGCTCTGATATTTCCTCACTCTCAGATGAATCACGAGCATGAGAGCTGGAAAACCCTTGTGTGTCATATTTTGTGACTCCCCCTTGAATCTCAGTGAGTGGAGGTTCGTTACCAAGGTGGATTCTTGAATACTTTGTCTGGTCCCACAAGAAATCATTCACACGCTGGGGCTTTACCGCTCCCCTGGGAAGGCAATTCCTCCAATCCCTTGGAGACCATACTACCAGGAAACACTACCCAAGAACCAGACAAAATCTTCAGTTTCTTAAGATTATTTTCAGTTGTAGCCCCTCAGGCTGATCTGTACTTTCCTTTTGTTTGACATTCATCTGCTACTTTTACAGCCTTGCTGTGCCCTGTGTGGTCACCACAGCCACTACCATGCATGCACAGAATCTTTCTTATTGCCATAAACCAGAGGCTCCAAAGGTCTCCATGTGCCCATGCACACCTCCTGCCCAACCCTTTTCCCACCCATGTGAAATCTCTTTCCAGAGGCACCGGCCTACTCATCTGCATGCCTATAAAAAGCACCTGACTTGTAAATTGAGTCAGGCTGGTCTGTCAAAACCAGGTTGTCAACAGCAGTGCTGGCATACAGTGGTTTATAAAAGTCTGGAGTCAGCAAAGACTTCGGATTCATCTGGATCTGCAGCAAGAAACAGAGCAAAAAATTAAAACAAAAAAGATATTTCCCAGTGGTTTTTTAAAGCTGTAATGAGCTTTCTAGTAACAATACAGTAACAATGTGATGGGTCCAAAGTCACCATGCCACAAGAATATGACAGAAATCTTCACATCTTGGTATCCTGCCAAGTGACCCTGGGCACGATGGGATCTCATGCTCACACAGCACAGAACAATAACAAGGTATGCCACTGTAGCAGGGCTAAGATGCAGCCAGGGCCTGAGCTCAGTCCCAGGCACATCTACAAATTCTGCAGGAGGTTTTATGCCACCCTGAGGTTTCCTGTACTGGTGGCATCACGGCAGCATTGCTATTTGTAGGTTGGCTTTGCACTGAGGAATGCACCAGTGACAGAGGCGGCAGTTTGGTTTCGTTTCAAACAATATAAAATAGTTTTTATTTTCTGTCCTGTCCTCTCCAATTTTACCCTTCCTTTTATAGAAACATAGAATCATAGAACGGTTTGGGTTGGAAAGGACCTTAAAGATCATCAAGTTCCAACCCCCCTGCCATGGGCAGGGACACCCTCCACTAGACCAGGTTGCTCAAAGCCTCATCCAGCCTGGCCTTGAACACCCCCAGGGATGGGGCATCCACAACTTCCCTGGGCAACCTGTTCCAGTGTCTCATGACCCTCACAGTGAAAAACTTCTTCGTAATGTCTGGTCTAAATCTACCCTTTTTCAGCTTATACCCATTACCCCTTGTCCTATCACTACACTCCCTGATACAGAGTGCCTCTCCATCTCTCCTGTAGGCCCCCTTCAGGTACTGGAAGGCTGCTATTAAGTCTCCTCAGAGCCTTCTCTTCTCCAGGCTCAACTCCCTCAGCCTGTCCTCATAGGGGAGGTTCTCCAGCCCTCTGACCAATTTTGTTGCTCTCCTCTGGACTCTCTCCAACAGGTCCAGGTCTTTTTTATGTTGGGGGCCCCACATCTGAACACAGTACTCCAGGTGGGTTCTCACAAGAGCAGAGTAGAGGGGGGAATCACCTCCTTTGACCTGCTGCAGCCCAGAACACGATTTGCTTTCTGGGCTGCAAGCGCACACTGCAAGCTCAGGTTCAGCTTCTCATCCACCAATACCCACAAGTCCTTCTCCTCAGGGCTGCTCTCTATCCATTCTCCACCCAGCCTGTATTTGTGCTTGGAATTTCCTCAACTCATGTGCAGGACCTTGCACTTGGCCTTGTTAAATTTCATGAGGTTTGCACTGGCCCACCTCTCCAGCCTGTCAAGGTCCCTCTGGGTGGCATCCCTTCCCTCCAGTGTGTCCACCACACCACACAGCTTTGTGTCATCGGCAGACTTTCTGAGGGTGCACTCAATCCCACTGTCCATGTCTCCAACAAAGATGTTAAACAACACTGGTCCCAGTACAGACCCCTGCGGAACACCACTTGTCACCGGTCCCCATTTGGACATTGAGCCATTGACCACAACTCTTTTGAGTGCGGCCGTCTATACAATTCCTTATCCAGCAAGTGGTTCTTCTGTCAAATCCATGTCTGCCCAACTTAGAGACAAGGATGTCATGTGGGACTGTGTCAAAGGCTTTGCACAAGTCCAGGTAGATGATGTCAGTTGCCCTTCCTCTATCCACCAGCGCCGTGGCTCTGTCGTAGCAGGCCACCAAATTCATCAGGCACAATTTTCCCTTGGTAAAGCCGTGTTGGTTATCACCAACCACCTGCTTGTTATCCATGTGCCTTAGCATAGATTCCAGGAGGATTTGCTCCATGACCTTGCCAGGCACAGAGGTGAGACTGACTGGCCTGTAGTTTCCCGGGTCTTCTTTATTTCCTTTTTTAAAAATGGGGGTTATGTTTCCCCTTTTCCAGTCTGCGGGAACTTCACCAGAGTGCCATGACTTCTCGAATATGATGGATAGTGGTTTGGCAACTTCATCTGCCAGTTCC
>WKFP01013801.1:92806-123596 GCA_011057875.1 Pterocles orientalis | reverse complement strand
TCCATGTGCCTTAGCATAGATTCCAGGAGGATTTGCTCCATGATCTTGCCAGGCACAGAGGTGAGACTGACTGGCCTGTAGTTTCCCGGGTCTTCTTTATTTCCTTTTTTAAAAATGGGGGTTATGTTTCCCCTTTTCCAGTCTGCGGGAACTTCACCAGAGTGCCATGACTTCTCGAATATGATGGATAGTGGTTTGGCAACTTCATCTGCCAGTTCCCTCAAGACCCACGGATGTATCTCATCAGGTCCCATGGACTTGTGCACCTTCAGGTTCTTTAAATGGTCTCAAACCTGATCTTCTCCTACAGCTGGCAGTTCTTCCTTCTCCCACTCACTGCCTTTGCCTTCTGCAACTTGGGCAGTGTGGCTTGAGCTCTTGCCAGTGAAGACTGAGGTAAAGAACTCGTTAAGTACCTCAGCCTTCTCTACATCCTGGGTCACTAGGTCTCCCGGTTTCTTCTGGAGGGGGCCCACATTTTCCCTAGTCCTCCTTTTATCGCTGACATACCTATAGAAGTTCTTTCTGTTACCCTTGGCCACATTTAATTCTGTTAGGGCTTTAGCTTTCCTAACCTGATCTCTGGCTTCACAAACAGTGTCTCTGTATTGTCCTCACTCTATTTGTCCTTGCTTCCACCCTCTGTAGGCTTCCTTTTTTTTTGTTTGAGTTTGCTCAGGACTTCCTTGTTCATCCATGCAGGCCTCCTGGCATTTTTGCCTGCCTTCCTCTTTGTTGGGATGCATCGCCCCTGAGCCTGGAGGAAGTGCTCCTTGAATATTAGCCAGCTTTCTTTGGCCCCTCTTCCCTCCAGGGCTTTATCCCATGGGACTCTTCCAACCAGGTCCCCGAAGAGGCCAAAGTCCGCTCTCCTAAAGTCCAGGGTAGTGAGGTTGCTGTGCACCCTCCTCACAGCCCTGAGGATCTTGAACTCCACCATCTCATGGTCGCTGCATTCCAGGCTGCCCTTGAGTTCCACACCCCCCACCAGCCCTTCCTTGTTGGTGAGAATAAGGTCCAGCAGAGACCCTCTCCTGGTTGGCTCCTCTATCACTTGGAGAAGGAAGTTGTCATCAACATATTCCAGGAACTTCCTGGCCTGCCTATGCTGTGTTGTGTTGTTCTTCCAACAGATATCAGAGTGGTTGAAATCCCCCATGAGGACCAGGGCTTGTGAGCGTGAGGCTGCTCCTACCTGTCTGAATAGGGCCTCATCCACTTGCTCGCCCTGGTCAGGTGGCCTGTAGCAGACCCCCACTACAATGTCCCCTGACTCTGCCCTCCTTTTGATCCTGACCCACAGGCTCTGTTCGCTCCTCATCTGACCCCAGGTGGAGCTCCATGCACTCCAGCTGGTCTTTGACATAGAGGGCAACATCCCCTCCTCATCTCCCCTGCCTGTCCTTCCTAAAGAGCCTGTAACCCTGCATTCCAACACTCCAGTCATACGATCCATCCCACCACATCTCCCTAATAACAATAAGATCATACCCCCACAGGCGTGCACACATCTCCAGCTCCTCTTGTTTTTTCCCCATAATATGTGCATTTGTATAGAAGCACTTAAGCTGGTCTCCCAAGGAGGCTGGACCTCCTGTGTGCTGCTCTCCAGCCACCCTCATGCCAGCCTGTGAACCTTTTCCAGGCTCTGGGCATTTGTTGCTGGCTTTTCTGTCATTGGAGTGGTAAGAGTGGGATGGATTAAGGCTCCCCTCCCCCAACATTAGTTTAAAGCCTTCCTCACAAGGTTGTAAAGACTTCCAAGTGGCCTTGGCCCTGATTCAAACCACCAGTATTCCTGGTGTGACTCTGTGCCACCTCAGACAGTGTCCTGGTTCACTTGCTTTCTCTAAATATTGGACCTGCTGCCACCATCAGACACAGCATACTGGGTGAGACAGACCACTGGTCTGACTTATTGATGCATTTCTTCTATTCTGTGGTGGCAGCTGGGGAAGGCAGAATTTCTTTCATCTCAGTTGCTTTCAATCTATGGAGATTTTTGTTGACATTCTGGCCAAAAGCATTTGCTTTTTCCCTGAAATGGCATCTTTCTCTTGTTGAAAAACTGAATGGATCAAACCTAAGGGACTTTAGCTGAAAAACTGAGTTTTATCACAGTCAGAGGTCATTATGGTGCACACAGGAAGTGTGATTTAGATGTCCTCTGCTCCCTGGACGCTATAGGCTGCTGTAGGCTATTGGCTGAGTTCTCAGCTCAGCCAGGGCTATTGGCTGAGTTCTCAGCTCAGCCAGCATCTCTCACAGTATGCCTCACCAACTCACCCTGGGAGAAGTATTCCCAATCAAGAACCTTAGTTCAGAGAGGAGAATGGGAATGGAAGTCAGATGAGCTACATCCCTTAGAAGCACTTCAAATGTGAAATAATTTAGATTGAGTTGAGAGTGCTTTGATTTTTCATCCCAAACAAGCCAATCATTCCTGCAAAAACATCCCGTACAGTTCCTCTCTACTCCTTTCACCGCAGTGCACATTCTGCCAGAAGCAAAGGACCACTGCCTAATCTGATTTATCCTCTCTGTATTTGAGGAACTATACTGTAAGCCTTTGTCGTATCTCCAAGTGCTGCTTTGCATTCCATCCTGATGCTATGCTAAGCAGAAAACTGAGGGCAAGGACCAACTTCTCCAGACTGCCCTCCAGACAGAAGGATCCAAAACAGTTAACTAGATAGAGAAGTGATATGGGTGGCTACACTTTGCCTGCTCAAGAATACTTTGTCTTAGTTTTCAATGGATAGTGCTTGTCTGCTTGAACTTGAACTAGGGTGCAGCAGAGCTGTGTTGTTCCTTAGTATGTACACTCCTGCATGGTGAGCGAAATAATCTTTTCACAGAAAAGAGTCTGTCATGCTTATCTGTAGGCTTTTTTTTGTGTGTGTGTGCTGTATGGCTGCTATGGTGATTGTTATTCATGGTTACTGTTGGTGGGGCTTGTTATTTTTCTCATCCATCATCCCAGGAAAAGGAAACTCAGGCCGCTGTCATTAGTGCAATATATTCTCTTGACTCACGCAGGCTGTTCAGCAGGTGCATGACCTTGACTCCTTCCCCACCACCTTGTCTTGCCTCAGTACTCATTTTACTCTCATGTCTCAGCCCTGTTTTTCTTGGCTTAGCTGGAGTCTCTCATTGGGAAGACACACCAGGAGGCTCAATGCAGGATTCACAACTTGGTTGCATGACTGGTTCTTGAGGAGTTCTAAAACTGACAGCATGTCCTGAACACTTGCAGAGTTAAGTGATTGTGGGTTTGAGAGCTTTGGGGTGAGTCAGTGGAAAAACTGGCAGCTCTAGGAAGGCTGAGACTGAGTCATAGCCCAAGAAGAGCCTGAGGAGCTCCAAATCCAGCTGAAGTTTAGGTAGGGGAATGAGAGAAAAGGCGTTTGCATGCAATTGTGTCCTATTGCTCTAGCAATGCGACCCCACCCTGTAGCGGAGAAAGATGTCTCACACTTAACAAATGGAAAGAGTATCCTGTCAATCACCAATGCTCTGCCATCTTCTCTGTCTAATGGGAGGAAAAGTCCATGCTGTACCGTCAGAGACAGAGATGACTCTATTTTAATGCCATTTGTCACCCACTGCTCCTTTGGGATTGTTCTCCAGTGTTTTATTCAAAAGGCAGGGAGAAATGAAGGAAGGGGAAAGCAAATGAACAGCGAGGGAGGCTTGTGCTTTAACTCACAAAGAATCAAAACTAATCTGTGAGCACATATCCCTGCGGGAGTCTGCATTTGATATCGTGTGTATTCAGGGAGAGGCGCTGACGTTCTCAGGAAGTAGGTGCGCTGAAAGCACCTGACTAACAGTGCTCTCAAGTGGTGCGAGAATGGGGCAGAAAAAGCAAAGGGAATAAAGGATTTTAATTTTTTCTTAGTGTACTGGTCAAAGTTCTGTGTGGGGTTTGGGGTTTTTTTTTACATTGAAAAGGAAACATTATCCCTTATTTTAATTTCTGAATGCAATCAGAAGATGCATTTAAAAGGACTGTTCTGGTCCTTTAGGGTGTCAGAAAGTAGGTTTTTAGTCTTTCAAGTATAGGGCTTTTTTGAAGGTCCTCAAACATAATTGGCAAAAAACCTGCTGAATTTGTTTTTAAAGAGGCCATGGAAAAAATAGGTCCATCTAAGAAATAAAAAAGTTTAGCCACAGTTCAGTAAAGGCAAATTTCACAGCAGACAAATTTGCCACAATTTGGTGAATGCACACCAATACCCTATGGTGGCAAAAGTACTTGTTACAGTTTGTGTAAGAACCCACGTAATCAGAAAAAAGAGTAACAAGTAGTCAAAGGGATGGGAAGATTTGGCTCAGAGGCTCTATTCAAGGCACCTGTTTCAGATATGTAACTTAGCCATGGCAACAGTAATAATTTCTCAGCCACAGCGGCAATATCAGTATCAGCTGCCATCCAGCATTTTGAAACCCTCATTCCTTTTGCAGTGAATGGAAAGAAACCTCAATTTCAGCAATGCTAAACTCACAAATGACTGTTACTACAGTCAGCAAGGAGCTCCTAAGATGGCTGTACTTTCTCCAAGATTCCACTAAGGATTCCACTAAGTGAGGTACTGTGATAAGAGAGGGCACAGTGACCAGGCCATCCAGGAAAATCTGTCCCTAAGGCATGAGGAGTTTGCTAAGACACCCCATAGCAGACAAGCAAACCCGGCCCATGTTCAGCAAGCCAGGGCTGAACAACTTCAGAGAGTTCTCCCAGGTGAAGGAAACCTTACAGCAGACAAGTTCTTGCTGAGGAGATAGGACCAGTCACCAAACCTAACCTGTCCTTCTAAGGAGTGGTCTCCTTTGAGCGGAAGGAGTGACCTAACAGAGCTGGTTCCTTGAGATCTTGAACTCAAGGAACTCCTCCTGATCATCAGCTAATGCTGAACTGGACAAAGAGCCACTGATGGAGGAGCTTGCCTGCCTGCTGTGGTTTGGGAAACTATAACCAAAGCAGTGCAAGGAATAGCTGCAGCACTTTATAGGAATACACTTCCACACATGGCGAAAATGAGAGGAAAGACAGGAGTGGAGAAGGTGGTGTCATTGAGTAAAAACAAAACAAAACAAATTTATGGGACTTTACAAAGCCTTTTGTTACAGCTTGCATGAAAGGCATCATAAAGTACAATGGTGTTATTCCATGACAATGTTACCACACCCTGTACAAATGGTGACAGCATCAAACTTTACCCGAGTCACCTGGACCACAATAACTTGACAGCCAACATTAATCAAATACTTGATACTGCTGTTCAGTACCACTTCAGTACCAGCAATATCAAGATAAAGAGCAACACAGTCTTGTGAAACTTTCTAGGAAGCAGTCTTTCACTGACCACAGAGTGGACCCAATAAAGTCTTCTGCCTGATGTCTGTAGCTATGCTCCCTGATTACTGATAAGTGCCTGGAAGGAGGGGAAATATGCTCATTCACTTTGTGTGAATTGCCTGCGCTCACTCTCACAGCTTAGATTTGTTCCTTGTATTCCACATTTTCAGGGGAGAAGTCAGCAGCCTTGATGAACAGTGTCATGAGAGCTATCTAAAGCACATTTCCCTCCCAAAAGCCTTGCCTTTCCATCAGATGTTCACCAAAGACAGGGAATCTTACAAAAAAACAAAAGCTTGCAGGTACAGGGGGGAAAAATAAACAAACCAACAACAAGAAAACCCTAAACAAAAACAAAGAGGTCTTGCATTACAAGAGAATCTTATTGCAGTAAAAAAGTGATCTGCACACTTCAAGTTTTAAAAGGGAAACAGGCAGATTTCCTTGCAAACCTAAGCATCTTCCTCTGCCCCAAAACATCTCAGCAGTGTTTCTGTTGTGGTTATTCTCCTCTTCACATAATGGAGTGGGCCATTGAGTAGGGGTAGTCCATCAGTCCACTCTCCACCACTGCTCAACAGTTGATGCACAGAGGAACACACAGTCCTCCACTCCACACTATCTATCTGTGTCCCAGGCCAGCTAGAGGAGGCTGTGCCGCAAGAGGGAAAGGAAGAACAGTAAGACAAAATCTTTCCTGACTTATGTGAATCCTGTGGGCAAAAACTCCTCTTCCTGGAGTACCAGCCTGGAGTATGTCATTTTTACTTTACGTAACCACACACCAATTTAAGCAACCTGTGTATATACTCAGGCTGTTTTTAAAATGTCCCCAAGCTAACTACCCTTGCTCTACATCTCCTCCCAGACTGGTTCCTTTACCTCCAGGCTTTCTTTAACCTCTTGAGCAACACCCTTGCAGATTTTGACAAAGGTTTTAGCAATGTCTTTTTGTGACTACATGCTTCCACAATGGATTTAAGATCAACCTGTTTTCTTGCATGTAAATAAAGCTTATATTAATGCTGTTCTTTGATGCAGCCCTTCCCTTCACCTCCTCCCTCTGTTCTTGTTCCCCCTCCAGAGCTCTGTCTGTATCAGTGACACCACCTAGCTGGGACCCAAGATGTTGGTGCTACTGGCTGGTATCTTTGTGGTTCACATTGCCACAGTCGTCATGCTTTTCGTCTCCACCATTTCCAATGTAAGTAGAGACCATCCTGGATGAGACACGGACGGCTGTTACCCGCCCCTTTGCGCATCTGTCGGGAGGGGGGGGGGGGGGGGGGGGGGGTGTGACAGGCGGGTGGGTGCTCAGGTCCACAGGTGACAGACTCTCACTCGCAGCCGTGAGTCAATATGACGTCAGGATGGGTGTGCTCAGGAAGCAGGAGGGCTGCCAGGGTGGTACAGGAGGCAGCTTCCCCCTGCTGCTCCCCACCCCTAAATCCCAGTGCCAGCAGCGCCCCAACACCCTTCACCCGAGGGAGCGCCATGAGGAGCCGGGGACATGGGCAGATGACAGCTCGGGAGCGGTGCTGATCTCCCCGTCTGGCGGCCGGGCTGTCGTACAACTGGCCGGTCTCCGGGGCCGGGCTGTTCCGACGGCGGCAGCGCGCTGTGAGGGCCGGGGGCCGCCAGCGCGGCTGCGCGGCGGCTCCTGCCCGAGCCAAGGGGGCGGCAGGGACCCCCTCCCCCCGGACCCGGCAACCCGGGGCGAGGGAGACCCCTGGCGGCTCGGCGGGGGCGACGCGGCCGGGGTCTCCCCTCCACCCCTCCGCTGGGGCGGATTTTGGGGGGCCCTCGCACACGCCACAGCCGCTTGCTCGCCCCACTGCTCCCTGCTGCAGCCTCGCACGGGGAGAAGGAGAGGATGATCCCAGCGATTTACCCCCGACCCTGGGAACAGACTTCCCCGGAGTTCTGCCTGGACCAAACGCCCCTGGCTTTGGGAGCCCATGGCATTTCCCACCTGCTCTGGCTGCGCATCCGCTGCCCACACATGCTGAGTTTTTCAGCTCTCGATCTTGTGGCACGGGGGCCACTGTTGGTCCCCTTAGAGTTCAATGTGACAACTGGCCAGAAGAGCAAGGCAGCCCCGTGACGTGACTGTTTTGTCCTGTGTCAGGTTTGGATGGTGGATTCTAGTGTATTAGGGAATAATACCTCATCCGGACTCTGGCTGCGGTGCAACACGACCTGCAGGATGCTGCAAGTTGACGGCAATGAGGGTATGTTACATCTGCATTTTCATTGTGGTGATGATTTCCAGTATGTTTGTGCACAATACCATGGCTGAGTCCTGACCTTCTCAAATTTATTCCCTGTGTGTTCACAGCTGCCCTCAAAGCCGTGCAAGCCTTTATGATCCTCTCAATCATTTTCTCCGTCATCGCACTTGTCGTATTCATTGCCCAGCTATTCACCCTGGAGAAGGGCAAACATTTCTACGTCCCTGGAGCCATCGTGCTGGTTTGCTGTAAGTATGTGTGACTTGTGATGGTTCTGCGTGCATCCCGCTGCCTCTGCAAGCACAAGTGGCTACATGTGTCAGCTACAAATGGCAACTGGGGGAGGTTGTCAGCCAGCTGAAAGTTTCAAGTGGCCCATTTTTTGGATAAAACAAAGAACTGAGAAATTATAAAGTTGATTTTTTTTTTTTTACTATATATAGTGAAAATATTCCCACATTTTCATTAGAAAAACCCAGTGGATACCTTTGAAAGTCAACAAAAAGGATTCAAGTATTTTGGGGGGCAGGGGAATAAACAGTTAGATAGCTGCTGCTCACGGGATTCAACACCAAACTGTCTGCACATCTTATTACGGATTTTTTCCTAACAAAGGTTTATTCCCCATGGCACCCACTAAACAACCCCCAAGTGTCTTATGTCATCACATCTGCAAGGTAAATCCTCCATAAATAAGCCTAATGGGCAGCAGGCCCTCTAGGGCACAAGACATGAATTCCGATCTCAGGGGACAATGGTACTTCAGAAATCCTGCAGCAATGCTGATTTTTGTGCTTTTTCCAACTCTCTTTCTTTTCCCCTCTTCCTTCCCACAGGGCTGTGCATTTTGATTGGAGTCTCCATTTACACAGCTCGGATCACAGGCAAGACACTCCACTACATAAATCCTCACTACGGTTACTGCTTCATACTGGCCTGGATTTGCTTTTGCTTCAGTTTCATCATCGGCATCCTCTACCTTGTTCTCAGGAAAAAATAAGGCTGATGGGAGTCCAGGGGAGAGGGCTGGCTACTGGGAATGGGAAAGAATTGCTCTGCTGAGAGAACTGTTGGGCCAATAGATGGAAATAGCCATCATCATCACCACTGCCACTACCACAGAAAAATCACTAACAAAGCTCAATCCTCAGAAAGCCCTTCAGCAAAGAGAGGGAGAAACAGCTCAAACTGATCTAGCACTCCTGGGGCTGTTGCACCAGAAATCTGCAAGTGACCTGGGCAACTGTTCTCCTTTTCTGCAAAGTCATGTCATACCTTCACAAAGCTTCAAGCTCAGCAGTGATGATTGAAGGGCAGCACAGAAAAGGGCTACATCTTTTTCCCTTCCTAGGGCCCTTCTCACTTACCTTTTAATGTGCCTGTGGGTTGGGCAGTGAAGCTTATGACCTCTTCTTTTGTCCATTGAAACAAATGGGATGGGCCTTTTGTTACATTTTTCTATATAAATATATATATGTGCACATACATGAAAGTTAAAGACATTAAATTGAGAACTAACCCAATACAAATTAGATTAAATTCGTATTAAAGTATCTATGGAAATAAGGCAGCAATTTTTTTTTTGCAATTTGACATTCCCATGGTTGAATTCAGATACAGGTTGGAAGGGCATGGATGATGGCATGGGAGGCGAGAGAGAGAGAGAGAGAGAGAGAGAGAGAGAGAAAGTGTGGGAGTGAAGACATACAGAGGTTCCTGTTTACAGAGGATGCAATTGGTCCATGATGCACATGCAGAGAATCATCTGGGTATACGTCTATACTAAAATCTTCTGTTCAGCTGTAGAATATGGTAACAGCACTGCAACATCATAGTTCTTTAGTGAGACAAGTCCTTATCTATAGACAGGGTTTTTTTCCCACACTGTCACCCAGTACATGGTATTAATTGAGGGCCCCACTTTGTGACACCGGTCATCTCAAAGGCAGATGATACTGGTTAGCAGAGGAAATGTGTTCCCTAATGAGAGATTGGGAGAAATGCGGTAGGGCTTGTGAGTTCTGCTCCTTGCTGCATAAACTTAGGCCAGTCACCTAACCTGGTGCTTTTCCATCTTGCCAAATTCTTCCACAAAACTATACCTACCTCTCAGGGTTGCTGAGAGATTCTGAGTCCACTCTGTAATACAAGGTGCCCATGTGAAAGACTGGCATGGGAAAGTAAGACATTGGTACTGCTGCAACCCCCAAATTTCTGTCAGTTCAAAGAATCTCAGTCACAAATGGTATTTATAAAGGACAAGAAGTAAAACTTACTGTGATTCCATCCACAACTAAAGGGCAGAGACTATCAAAAAACATACAGGTGCAGATTGTGCATGGATGCGATTTACTTCTCTCTCTTTCTCTTTCTCTTACATTTTCTTCTTATGTAGACTTTATCAGTTTGGTGGATATATTCTAGTACTGTATGTTGCTGTTTCATTAACAAAGGTTATTTCATATATAGTCATTGTAAATATTTTGAAATGCATATTTTTAACTTTGAGGGTATGAAAATAAAATCTGATTCCCTTTATTATAAAACGTTTTGCTTTGGGCTTTTTTCATTAGTGTTTCAGATATTTGTTAACAGAAGCATTTGCTGTTTCCACTGAATCAAAGCTCACCCCTTCAAGATGATGCAGAACTACCATGTTCTCTATCTTGTTGATATATGAGATTTCCTGTTCTGGAGGGGAAGAGGAAGCAGAACAACTCTCAGAGCTCCAGTTTCAGGCTCTCTGCAAGCTCAAGCATATAATGTGGACAATAGCAACACTTGGTCCCAGAGCCAGGCTTTGTTTTGCACCCAGGAGAGCTGGAAATGTACTTTCTCAGTCTGTCAGAATCTTATCTCTCTAGAATCTGGTGCCTAAGATGGCACGGGATTCATTATGTCTTACACCAACCCTCAGCACAAGTGAGTCTCAAAGCAAAACCACCGAGGTGTTTGCCTGGGCCATTAAAGCTGGTACAACTGTTGCCTACTTAGATTTGTGTGACCAAACACATCAGCAGCTTGAGCAGCCTAGGACACAGACAGATCTCAGCAAATGTGGGGCACAATCCTGTGAGCTGTGAGGTGAGGTAAAGCCTAGTGGGATTCAGCTGGGTAGGAAATTTTTCTTTATCAGTTAAGCTGACTTAGGGAGAGCTAAGACATGCTAACTGAGGGCAGAACCATAACATGAATCTTTAGGATCTGAAGTTTCACCAGAGAAGAACCTGTGTATGCAGCAGGGCACGGGAAGGCTCATGGTGTGCAATGGGTGGACGCTTGTCTTGGTCTTGGAAGGTCCCAGGAGTCCTTCTGTGCCTCATCCTCCTGGCACTCCTAGAAGTGCCGGGTAACCACAGACCAGTCAGGCACTGGGGACAGGGCTTCTCTGGCTACAAGTTAACACTGGGAGCTGAGATGTGAGCTAGCAGCTGAGGTGGGAATGCTGGGGGATGCTAGCTAGGGGGCTTTGCAGAGCACACCCCTGCTTGGCTGGTATCTGTGCCCTGTTTCTAGCATGACACAAATCACATGAGACAATATGATATCTTACAGGCTAATAAAACAACCCCAACTTTGTTGGAGTGCTCAGTACAGGTCACAGGCAATAGTCTAATTTTTTGAACGACAGTCACCGACAGCCTTTGCCTCACCACAAACTGTTGTCTTTGGCAACTCATCAGGGATATGAAGGCTCCTGGATATTCTGGTCAGTTTGATTTGCCTGAAAAAACACTTAGGCTTTTAAAGGATCAGTGCCCTAATCTACAGCTGGGAAAAATCACTGGGTCCTCTGGCATCTTGCAACTCAGTGCAGTCCCTGAAGCATATCCAACCCCAAATGAGATAGTCTTTGCTCCACACCTGGTAGCTCCCACCACCGTCTTCTGAGTCCTGTTATATTAGGGGTTGGCAGGTAAGGAATTACATTGGGCACTGGTAGGACAGAACACACCAAACATAAAAGTAGATGCCAACAAAAATGAAACAATTGCAAAACAGAAGGAAACAGAAACAGGACAGGAGCAAATGGCACTGTTGATTGTGTTATATGACAGATGTTTGCTCAAAGATCATCTTCCACACAGCATGAAGGGACACTGACCCAGTGCCACACAGACTGTGAGACACTAAGTCATGGCACTCCTGCAAGAGCCATTACAGGGATTTCAGTGAGCAGGTCTTACAAAAGCCAAGACCAAACCTGACCCCAGATACTTCAGGGACAAATCACAGCAGAGTCCTTGCACTGGATGAGAAGTCTTTGGAAGAGAAGCAGAGAAACAAAACAATTCCCATGCCTGAAGCTCCACTGCAGAGTGGAGCAGTCCTTTTTCTGCAGGTCACAGTGCGAGGAGGAAGGGATTTTGCATAGGCCAACAACTGCCTAATTCAGGGCATTTGACTACAGTAAATCAGCCAGACCAGATAAATGGTCCACATGTTAGTGCTGACTACAGTCACACCAGGAGCTAACAGAGACCATGCAGAGAGAACAGCGCTGCCAGACCCGGCTTTTCTGAGAGCTCCTAAGGAATGAGGGTAAATAGAAATTCTTCAAATAGGAGGTGCTCGATATAAGAAGTCATTGCTAGGACACACCCTTTTGTTAGCCATACTCAGGAGGAAGAGGTACAAGCTATTTCCGTACTCTCTACAAGGTAAGGAGAGCAAGGAGCTGCAGGAAGAGCTAAAAATGAGGGACAGCCAAGGGGACAAGAGACACTCTTGCTCTGACCAGAAAGTCAGGTTATGCAGGCTGGAAAGAAGCAGTCCAATAACTGCTCACATTAATGGGTTTGAAATTATGTGTCTACATTCAGGGGAGTGTTGCAAAAGCCATTCCAGACAGCTCAGGGGAGAGTCCTGCTCTGTGAGCGGCAGAAGCCAAAACCAGCCAAGCAAAGTAACTGACTCCTGGGCTGATCAAGGGGTGATGACAGCACTGCAAACACAAAGGCAGCAGCAGCATTACAGAATGCAGCTGCCTGCCAGCATGCCCAGGGAGGGAGAATTGCTGGAGTCTCTTTCAGCAAAAGCAACTGAGAAACACCCCACCCCACCACCACCACCAAAAAAAATCAAACATGTAAGGAATGGGGAGATGATGGGAAGCATAAAAAATGATGCTTGGAGTGGTGTAAAAGATTATGGATCACTTCCAGCACTGGAGTAACTCCACTGCTGGCATCCAGGGTGCAGTCAGCCCAAGAGTCATTTAACAGAGGAAAGCAGGATGAAATCAACGTGAAATACTATCCCACTCAAAACATATCCAGCCCAGGGGGCAGCCCAGAAAAGTATGGTTCAGTTGTACTTGTTGTCTTTAGAAGGCTGCCTAGTCTTGTGACTATTTACATTTGCAGCTCTGGCTGCTCAGATAATAAGAACAGTCAGGGTACCAGTTGATTGCTGGAGGAACTGGAGAGGAATTTTAATCTCAGACCCTCTCTTCCCACATTGCACAGTTAGTGAGGTGCATCACTGCAGGCTGCTCAGCTCTTCCAGCATTGTCAGAGCCATGGTATTGGATTAGATACACCAGTGATCTGATGCATGATGATAAATCTCATGTTGCACAATTCACCCAAAGTATGTGGGTATCTGGTATAAATATACACCTTGTCATCTGTTACACTGCTTAGGGAACTTGATTGCCTTTCTGCTCAACCTAGTGTGGAAGGCTGTAGCTGGCAGCCTTCCTCCTTTCCATTCAGTTTCAGGCTTCTCATGTGGACCAGGATAGCCAGGGATCAGAGGGGTCAATCCACAGGGTGAGGGGCCTCCAAACAGCCTCTTCCTAGAGGCAAGCACAGGAGGCATGCTCCTCAGTGGAGATTTATGAGAAGCTAAGATGCTCGCTCCATCAGGTCTCTTAGGCCAGTTCCAGTGTCAGGATTTGGGCAACAGAGCTGGATGTGTCTGCAGTGAGGTCTAGGGGAAGAGGCAGTGTTGTGGAGCTCTGCTCTGTGAGTGGATGGATGGCTCTGGGGATGTGTGGCTCTGAGATACAGGGAAGTATCAACTGAATGAGGCACTATCTTTTTACCAGAGCCCAGAAACCATACATGCACACACCAGGGCAGCTTAGCCAAGTAAGGAAAAGGTAATGCTGTAGGCATGGCCTGTGAGGGTGGGTGTCAGTATGCAGAGATGGGGGGGCAGTCCTGGGAAAAAGGTTTCCGTATTCTCCTCATGACGCATCCATGGCAGGTCTCCTGCGTGCTCCTGGGCAATTCAGGGTTCCCTGCGAGCTGCTGACAGCCCGTGAGAACTACTGATGTCCCTAAAAACTGAGGGTGCTCAGCATTTTGGGGGCACATTTAGCAGGTCCCAGGATTGGGTCCAAAGCTCTCACCATTTTTATTTACAGACTCAGGGAGGTAAAAGATAGCCTCAGCATGGCTTGCATGTATTTTTTAGGAGGGTCTGTTTCAAAACAGCATTCTGAAGCAGGGTGCATCACATAAAGGATGATTAACTATGCAGCACAGCAAGCAACTTTGTGGCAAAGAAACCAGAAGCCCTGCACTTTGCATCCCAGCTCTGGAAAGGGCTTGCAGGCTCTGCAAGAGAGCCAGAGTGTGGGGATAGGGAGTCAGAGGTGAGAGGCAGGAGTGAAGTAGCCAGGACCATCCCTGAAAGAAGGAGCATGTGCACTACCTAGCCAGGAGGTGGACTGGCAATCATAAGATGCCATGCAGGAATGGGGCACCAGATTTATGGACAGAAAGGAGAATGAGATGGACAGAAAAACAAACACTGCAGAAGGCCTGAAGACTATTCCAGCACTGGTGGGCTGGGGGAGGATGAGCGGTTTAGTGGGGAGGTGTATGGAGTTTGGGACACCTGAGACCTGCTGCAGTAGTCTACCAAGCAGACAGACCCTGATCAGACAGTACGCTTGCTTCTCCAAGGAAGTATCAGAGGCTCATGTGTCGAATCCTGCCAAAAACTAGTAGACCATCCAGCACGGAGGACCCACGTGTGCTATCTCAGCCCCTTGATGGCTGAAGACCCAAGTCCCCTGCATTGTCACTAGAGGTCAGTGCAAGCCCAGCAAATGTCTCTACTGACTATGTCTTATGATCCTATGATTTGAGGCATGGACACCCCAAGCCAGTGCTGCTTTATCACAGTATGATTCAGAAATGGGAGTGTGCCCCAGCCTCACTCTGCAGCCCTCAGCCAGGCTCCCCTCTGGCCTGTGGCACGTCACGTAGAAGAAGAAAGAAGTACGTTGAGGACATCTTGTCCCACACGAGAGGTAACATCATGGAAGTGTTTATTGCCAATGAGAAACCTACATGGTTTACAATGGAAATGGAAGAAAAAACTCAATGGGGGAATGAGCAGAAACTTTCTAACCATCAAGCCAAGACAGATGACTGTGGCTAAGTTCCCTTTGGCCACTGAAAGCTGTTTTGGGGCTCAAGAAGATAAATGGGTTTGGTCCTCACTCCTGCCGTTAATGCCATCCCCTCTCCTGTGTACTGTCAGAGAAACTGAGGCAGAGAAATTGCATCGAGCTGGGGCAAACAGGCTGGAAGCAGAGAATAGAGGACATGCTGGGGGACCCTGAAGGTGGAAAGAATACAGCCATTTAGGACCTCCATAGTTCCTGCTTCAGAGGGCAACCCTTTCCAGCTAACTCACCTTCACTTCCAGTGGATCTTAACAAAACAGGGTCTTTCTCAGTTTCCCAAAGAGCAAGCCCTAGGTTACTAAAGACTGACTGCAGCAGACCAGTAGCTAAATCTGTATTACAGCTTTCAGGGGTGTGATTTTAATACCAATGAGTTGCCAGTGAAATCTGTGGGAGATGCATCAATTTAAGGATCTTGTTTCAAACACCCAAGCCAGGAAAACTGCAAACAGACATCCAGCAGAGACCTTGAAACCCCACAGCAGGGAGGAAGAAAGATGAAAGAAGTCATTGCTTTTTTTTGCCACATGCCTACCAGAAGATTTGCAATGACCTTGCTACAATAAAGGCAAAGTTCATATTTGCAGTGCAGTAAATCTAGTGGTCCACCCTGTATTATTGCATGCCCGTAGAGAGGCCTGACTGCTCTCTTGCTGGGGGAAAGGGAATCATCAGTTGGAAGTGTGGTAGAGCCCAAAAAATAGGAGACAGATGAAGCTGAGCGTAGCAGGAGGTGAGTTTTTCCACTCAAATTCAGGGGATTCTGCAAATTATAAAGCATTTGTTTGATTCAGTCATCAAAGCTCTGTCAGAGGTGAGAGAGGTCCAGGAAAAGGCCACGGCTTTGAGGAGTTCTGGGAGTTTCTCTTGTGCTTTTGGACAAGTGCCTCCTTCTGCCCCCTCAGCCTAACCTCCCAGGCATTCTGCGATGCGCTGAGCTTGGGACAAGGGCATTGGAAAGGTTCTGGGCATAGCAGGCAGTTCAGTGGATATCTCTGAGGCAGGACTGACCCAGCTACCCCATAGCCTTTATCCGTGCCTCCCCTGGCAGCAGAGACTCTGAGGGCAAGGAGGGGTGATCAGCTGTTTAGGCCCTGCTTGCTGCTTCCAGCACAGGTAAAGCTGGTGGTCTGCTTACCCCTCAACACCTCCCCAGCTCCTGTCCTGGGCAGCTGCCTGCTTTGCCCCTGCCTGCAGGTAGTGAGCAGCAAGGAGTGGTGAAAGAGGCGGCCTCTGAGGAGAGCCTTTCCAGGTTACTTTCACTATGCGACTAGCAAACAAGAGCATTCAAGTCAGGATTCATAAACCCTCAAGCAGATATTGATCATAAAGAATCAAGCGCAGTCACATTCAGATCCAGCACGCTCTGGAGCAGAACCAGTACAGCACAAGGAGTGAGACTGGGCTGACCCATGGTGCCAATGGAGCAGTTACTGCACACTGGTCCTTATGAACATTCCCATTCAGGTGACTATGGCTTTGACACACACTAAGCACCTACCCTTAACTTCTCCCATGCTGAGTCTCTCTGTCCCATTTTATTTTTCCACTTAGTGCAAAAATCTGTTATTTTCCCTGTATCTGTTTCCAAGGCTAAGCTTAACGAAAAGCAGATGCATTCTACCATGGCTTTTTCCTTTCATTCTTCCCTAGATGACTTCTACCCTCTCCCTACCTTGGAGATGGAAGCAAAACTTGGCAGAGCATCAAGCTGGGAGTCATGCAAGTGCCCTTTATTACCCAGGGGAAAATCAATGCCACTTAGGCCAATACGTATGCTATCTATAGTGCATTTAGCTATAAAAGCACTACTTGTTCAGAGAAGCCACAGTCAGGAAAGTTAGCCCCTTCCTAACTTTCTGACCATTCTGGCTGTGGTGCACAGGTCTCCAAATATCAGCAGAGCTTTTGAGCCATAGTAGAGTCAGATCTAGTTGCAATTCAGGTGGAAAACAGTGCACAGCTCCACTGGGTGGAGCCAAGAGAAAAAATCCACGTCCCTATATTGTAACCTTATCTGTTTCCCTGGGATCATTGATCTTAATGGGATTCAAGCAAAATTGCGCTCTTCTTTCATTGAAGTGCTCTTTCTTTGAGAAGGTGAAATGAATAGGAAGCCACAGACCCTGAGCTCTTGTTTCTCATCTCTTTCACTGTCTGGAATTGCTCTGTTCATAACAGCATCCTTCATATGCATGGATTCATCTCAACTTTCATAGTTTCACATACCCTATTTTAGAAAGGTTGAGAGCATGGTTGCAAAGTCATCTCCAGCATGTCTGGGAGGACAGATTTCTAGTATGAGGGAAAGAAATTATACTACCTCTGCCTTCTGGGTCTACCAAAATCTTACGCCTTACTGTTCCCAATATGCAAACCAAGGCTACTATTTACATTCCCACCTTCAAGGTTCCCAGATTAACAGACACAGTGTAGGTACCACTTGTCATTATTTAACCAAGAGCACTCTTCTCCTGATCTGATCCCCAGCCCTTCCAGGGGTGGACTGGCTGACACATGCCATGTCACCCCCATCACAGTGCTTCCTTGGGGACTGCATTCTTCTTGCATCCCCATGCTGCCACCTTCCAGAGCTTCCACAGGTACTCAAAGGGCAAATGTCTCAGCTTTAATCCTCAAAGCCATCAGCAATTATCATGCACCATTTTTGACACTCTTCTCTATCACATGTGCACTCCTAGTTCCCACCAGTGTTGAAAGCTTCCAACAGCCCTTGCCTTTTGAAAGGGCACTGCAGACAGCCATTTAGACTTTAAATAGACATTAAAATGAAGCCACCTGCACGCCTTCCAGTTCCTGAACTGCAGAGCAGAGTGATGGATAATGGAAATGTACCAACACATCAACAGTTTCCACTAGCAACTGCTGCAGAATAGCATGATACCAACTTTAAATATGGACAGGAAATGGCTTTTGATATCTCATGTAAGTTTTAACCCCACAAGAGTCTCTAAAAATAAGCATTTTATTCCCACCTACCCTTTATTTGATACCAAATGGATTGTGGAGAAGGACCAAACTCTAGAAACAGAAATAATAATAGAGGTACAGTTTTAATTACCTGATCCTATATTCTTGCCCTTTCTATTGGACCTGCTACCTCATTCAGCACACAGAAGTGCTCTGTGGATGAGGTTATCTTCCTTATTCACTCTGTGGCCATATTTATCTGCATGCCAGCAGCACACTGTGCAGCATACATACAGAACTCTGCTTCCCTCCTGGGCTTTTCAATTTGCCTTGTTATTATCACTGCTGAGCAGTTTTCAGACTCAAAAAGACTTTTGTCTTCCCGCCACCCCTACAAAACCAAACCATTATCACCAACATTTTAGAGACAGGGGAATAGATTCATAGGCAGATCACAGCGAAAAATCTGCAAGGCTGACCATTAATTTTGGCCACCACAGTGGCTGGCTGCCTCTACATACAAAAGGAAACAGCTTGTAGCCGCTACTGAAAAGTTGGGTGTATGTGATTTGCTCAACATCACATTCAGAGTCCATGGTAAAGGCAGAGAGAAAAGAGTGAGTTTCTACAGCCCACTATAATGTTTACGATACGGCCAGCTGTATTCATCTTCTTGCTTGCAGACAGAGGTAGAAGGAAGGTTGCATGCATCTCCTTAAGCCACCTGTCACCTCAGATCAGAATTCTTGATCTGGAAAACACCAAGAAACTTCCCACCAGTATGAACCTTCCACACGGGAAACATAAGAACACAAAGATAAATGTCAAAAGGATCAATTAATCTCAGGTGCCACTATCAAAACACCAATAGCCCACGTATAGAAATCTCCATGCACTCAAAGCACAGGTCCCATGGGTTTCAGCTGTAGTGGTGATCTCCGCAAGGCAGACCCTGAAGGCTCCCATCAGCAATAAGTCGTGTCTGCGTAGATCTACTTTTAAGCAATTGAGCACAAGCTCTGTCTTGGCTGAGAACCAAGTGCTGCACATTTGCATCCCAACTTTACGCCTTCTTACACATTGAGCCCATCCAGATGGCAGGCTGTGTTCAAAGCTTAATGATATGCTTCCCCTCCCTCCAGTACAGGCACAGTAAATCACTGGCAGATCTTTCTGATGGTCTTTTAGAGGGAAGACAGATGAAAAACATATAGTGTGTTTTAAAATAACAAGTCCTCAGGAAAATCACGGTCTGCAACATTGGTGCAGAGCATGGATTCAACTGGATGACTTAAAACACTTGTGAGTAAGCTTTCTGCGCCAGCCCACCCTTCCCAAGTCCCGATGCCTGGAACTCTCTCCTTCACCAGGCAAAGATTTAGCCAGACTTGGCTTTCTCACTCCACTCTTGGTCACTGCAGTTCCCTGCCCCCTCCAAAGAAAGGCTCTTTTAGCAGATAGGCAGACCAAAACTTTTGGAAAAAAGGAGAAAGGCTAGAGTCTGGTCTGATTGAAGGTTGGGCACCACCCACCACAGAGGCTGCTGGAGCCCTGGCTTCCAGGGCAGATTTTTACACATCCAAGTCACCACCAGGAGATGTACCTGTTCATGACATGAGACCTGGCTGCATCTTCTGCCCACAGAACACTGTGGAATACAGGGATCTGCTCACAGAACCAGACCTCAAACACTGGAGAAAGATCTGAAGATATCTTTATGTATGGCCATATAAGATACTTTTCTCATTTGACAAGAGGGTAAAGTGGTAGACACAAACTTAGTCTCAGTAAATGGCCACAGCGATCTGACTGCCCCCTACATCACACAGAAAGATGTGGCAGCAGCAGGAACTGCCTCAGAATTGCCCTGAAATAGCCTTAATAGCCTTAATGTGAAGGTACCTCTGTGTCCAGCCTGGGGAACTCTATCTCGTTATCTTCAAACTTTCTAATACCTGTAGTAAGGCAAAGGCTTCTCACTTCGCAGTCCTTGTTGGTGCTGAGCTTTGAC
Organism: Pterocles orientalis; assembly: GCA_011057875.1. NCBI lineage: Eukaryota > Metazoa > Chordata > Aves > Pterocliformes > Pteroclidae > Pterocles > Pterocles orientalis. The sequence continues at coordinate 103,635 of WKFP01013801.1, read as the reverse complement.
CTCTCTGAAAAGCTGCTCCCATGGTTCCTGCTCAGTGAGGCATGGTCCTGTGTTGAAACACCATGTGCTCTTGCATTTCAAGACCAGTGAATGGTCTGGGATGCCAAAGTAATTAATTCAGATTCACAGCAAATTTAATTGTGACATTTCCTGGGTACTCAATTTTGTTCCTCAAATTAAGGCTTTTTATCATCAGAAGACTGTTTCCAATATGTACATTGTAAAAGAATAAGTTCCCTCCTGTGGAGTTCACTGTGTTTCTGTCCACTTAAGCTGAATCTGACAACTTAAGTTATTTGTATGCCTTGAGCTAACCATCTGCATAGAAGTAAGCATCAGCTACAGCTTACATGTAATATACTGCACAAAATATAAATATATCCACATGTGCAATCAAAAAAAATGTCAATGCTATTTCTCAAAGAATATTGGAGCAAGGGCCAGGGGCCAGTGAAATAATTTTCAGCTTTTAAGTGACAGAGAATAGAAATTATCAAGTCTTGCATCTCATAAGTACTGGCAGATTGGCCAGGATTTGGATGCTAATAAAGAGATTCAGTACATGAGCCTGGTTTCAATTAATGAGCATGTGTCCATATGGCTTTTTGTGTGTATGTGTTTATACTGAGTGTTCTTTCCTGTTAATGGGTGTTGCATAAGTACAAGTTGCATGTGTGTGCCTGTGAAGACAGGTTCAGAGCTAGTTCAAAAATACCCAGCAGCACAGGCAAAATTTGTTGTTGACACCCAGGACAAAACGTCTTGTATATTAGCAGTGACAAGACCCTGAAAATGCTGTATTTTAAACAGAAAACCTCTCTTCCCTGCCAAGAAATCAGATCCATGCAACAGCAGTGAAAGCACCAAACTTGAGCTGCTGACCATGTGGGATCTCCCACTATGTTGGGGCAGGGTAGCAACAGTTGGTGCTGGGACAAACCTCACCCAAATACCATCAAACCTGCTCCTGGCAGACACACCAGCCAGGCTGCACTGCTCTGCCTGCAGTGCGAGGAGGCAGAAACTGCTCAAGTGGCTGGTACCAGTCTCTGGCAGGGGTAGATTCTGCTGTTCTGCCACTCTGGGCAGCTTGTCCCTCTAGGAAATGTCCAGCTCTACCTATGCCCGCATCCAGCCAACCTATGTGTATGTCAGCCCACATACCTTCCTGAGATTTGCCAGCAAACAATATGGCTGTGTGTCTTGTCCACAGCACTTGCTTCTCCTTCCACTCTTTTTTAAAAACAATATAGTTGTTGGTTCAGTAGTTGTCAGACAGGTAGAAAGAGGAGTAGGCAAATTAGATCAAGTACTTTGTACATGATAGGAAACACAGACCCAGCAATTTTTAACAATTTGTGCATCTTTAAGTTTAATTTAATTATTTATCCTCTGTCCCACCTCAGTTTCTTAAATTATAATTGGTTCTGCAAATGATAGGCTAATTTAAAATTAAGGTGTACTAATGAGGTTAATGATGACCACACAGAACCACAGACTCTGATAAGGTACTTACCTGCTGTTTTAACGTTATCTTGCCTTTCCAGCTCTACATTTTTTCCCCGAAGATGCAGTAACTTTGCATTTTTTCTAACTAATGCTTAATTTAAGCTGGCACACTTTCATCTCTGTTGGTATCAGTGCCTAAATGTTTGCTTTAAGTACCCCTTCAATCTCTTCTCTCATTTTATTCCCAACAGCCACATCCACAGGGTTTAGGACCTGACAGTCTCAGCATATCTGTGGATCCTAAAGAACAAGACATCAGTCTGATATCACCAATGCAAGACTGAAAGGCATTTGGGGAGAAGGAGGTTAGAACAAGATAGGACACAGGATCAGGCTGAGTCTAGGGATAGCTCAGCTGCTTGGAAACAAGCCTGGGCCCAGAGATCCTAATGTGTAAGACATTCATCCTTGCCCTGCCAGACCCCTGGTAGCAGTGCAGCCATTGCCTAGCCCAGTTTTAATCCTAACTGGCAATAGAGTTAACCATTTTCTGCCTTAGTACTATGTATAAGTGTGGCGGGTTAGCCCTTGGCTGGGGGCCAAACCACACACACCCACTCACACAGTCCCTGCCCCCACCCAATGATAGGGGAGAGAATTAAAGAGAAAATGGCAAAGAGGACTTGTGGGTTGAGATAAGGACAATTTAATAACTAAACTACAATAATATTGGAAATACTATATACAAATAGGCAATGTTATACACAGTGATACTGCCCCTCCCCACCTGATGACCAAAGGCCCAGCCCACTCCCAGCCAACGACCCTGGAAGAGGGAGGGAATGGGTGATACACAATGATACTGCCCCCCCAAAGGCTCAGCCTGTTGCCAGCTAACGATCCCCAGACACCGCACTCACGATTCCCCCAAACGGGGAGGGGGGGGGCGGTGGTGGTGGTGCACCACTCCCGGAGGCACTCACAGAACGGAGATAACAGCCCAAGCGTCCCAGGCTGAGAGCTGACCAAAGCAGGAGAAAAACAGCTAATGATCCCCCTGGAGAGGGAGGATCCCAAAACTCACGGAACAGAGATAACGAGTGTCCCGGGCTCCGAGAGCTACTGGTGTCTGTGGGGAGGGAAAGGCCTTGGGAGAGTGAATGCGGGCACCCGAAGTGAGATGATCCGGAGCCCAAGGGAAGTAAAAGAGAGCAATCTTCCAAAAGGGTCCTCCCGGGTATACTGGGTATGACGTGCATGGGATGGAATAATAATTGGTCAGTGTGGTTTCAATCTGAACCTAAGAGCAAATCCCAGGCTAGCAGCTGGACTGTGTCTCTTTGCTTGTCTGCTGACCTTGGCAGCAGAACAAAACATCAAGTCATCAACTTCTCCTAAGCAGGAATCCAAAACATAGCTTCTTGCTAGCTATTTATGAAGAGAAGGAAAAAAACATTAACTCTCTTTTACTTAATCCACAACAATAAGGCATTTACTCCTGCCAACACCAGCCCTTCTCCACCCTGGGGAGCATGCTGGTTGGAAAAACAGTATGAGCGCTTCAGCATCTATTGCTCAAAACCACAGCCTTAATTGCCACTCATCCCTCACCTGCTGCACACTGAACCTTTCTGGACCTTTTACAAGTAGAGACATTCTCCATCTTCTATACTGAACAGTTATTTTGGTGCCTTCCTCCAGTGCAGAGATAATCCCCTGTGGCAATTAACAATGAAAGCCACAATGTAATCCACAACCAAACCATTACTCCAGGTTTCCTTTACAAAAGCATTTCCAGTATCTGAGTGCTTCAGAAATACTTTCTGCAACTTGTGTTAATTTCCCTGCCCAACTCTGTGCCCACTCTGTTTCCCCACAGAATCAAACATACCCTGAATTATTATTTTCCCCTCACAATGATTCTGTGAGGTAAGAAAGTTTAATTCACGGTGCTCAAACACAGCTTTAAGGACTTTCATAAATCACAATCTAGAGTATCCTGCAGTGCAATGACACAGCTAAGTACGAACATAAGCCCTTCAGGGGACCAGTACCTGAGAACAGGTCTACCTTGGCACAACAGAACTCCCAGCAGCTCTTCTGAGGCCAAACCCCAACACCACAAGCCTTAACTGGACCAAAGAGCCCATTCTGAGGACTCACAGCTGTAAGCAATGAAAAGTAAGGGATCTCAAGTGTCTCAGATCTAGGACCCCCAGGGCACATGTATTCCAAATGACTTGAGCATCAGGGTACTGCCTGGAGCCTTTCAACCCACCAACCAGAGCCAGCATCTCCATCCTTTCATGCAACAGAGGGCCTAAGAGCCTCTGTGCATAATGTGACCCTTCAAGCCCTCACAGTACAAGGAAGTCACCCAGTCCTCTCCTCTGTGAGACCATGGTGTCTGGAGGGAAGGTAGTCAAAGTCCTCCAGGACAGCTTGGTGGAGGAGCAACTGCCTACTCCTCTCTGTGCATGCCACTTTCTCAGCACTCTGAAAGCCATCCCAGACAGTCTCATTGATGAGGAAATCACTGACAGGATAGGTTAACTCCATCAAGCCTAGATGGATAAAGATGACCAACTCTCATCTCTTTAGCCCCAGGAAACCTGCAAGTGATGAAGGAGAATGTCTTCAAGAGGGGCACTTGTCTCAGAGACAAGAGATTTGGGAGGTTCCCACAAGGGAGACTTAAATGGGTTGTGGGAGGTCATGAAGATAAATGGTGAGAAGCCTAACAAGAGAGAGAAGGACGGGAAAATAGTAGACATCCAGCCATTGACTATGCAAAAGAAAGTCCTTCTCTGCCACCTTCCCTTCAACAAGACCACACTGACAGCTCAAAAAGACCTCCATGAACAAAAACTACATCACAGGACCCTGAGGTCCCAGCTCTGCTTTGGAGTCCTCGAGGCAGTGCACGCAGCCAGTGACAGGAGATAGGTGGGCCAGGAGGAAAGGAGCAGGGTGGTAGGAGTGTGGACAAGTGAAGTGAGAAATGCAGGGAGGTGTATCTGTCTGGCAGAGCAGCAAAGCCAGGAGTGGGAATGGGGCCCAGAGATGAGGGATAGGAAGATGACTGGAGTGTTTTATGGATGGGGTTGTATTAAAATGCTCATTTATTTTAAAAGAGGTTTTTTTTCCCCTTTGATGATGGGATGCAATTACAAGCCTAAATTAATATGCTAAGACATGAGACAACAGATGGATAGCAAACAGGAGGGGAATAAGAAGAGACAATGAAGCAATTCTAGTCAGGCTGACAAATTGTGAGCTCAGCAGCCTCCTACCCACCCATATCCATTCAGAGGCACATCGATCTTTGTCTTTCAGACTCTGGCTTCACTATTTCCAGGATAATTTTATTGCTCTCTTTGCCCTCATCAGCATTTTTACTATTTATTTACTCCATAACTGTTAGGGAGCAAGTGTCTGAGGTCTCACGATGATGGAATTCCTGGCCAGGAAAGAGGCCTAAAGTTTTGTAGATTAACCAAAGGAGGGGGCAGAAAACCAGCTCAAAATTCATGAATGGTCGTGCCCGTGTGTCTACAGCAGCCCGCACATGGCATTCCAGGCCTGTGGTCTGACCTGCAAGTGAATGGGGAATCCACGTGGCGTCCATTCAGAGCTGGTTTGAAGTTATAAATTTGCAGGTTCCAGCCTGACACCATGCTGGGGCTATCAAGGCAAAAAAAAAAGCAAGCACTTCTTCCACCCTGGTGATTCATTGTTCCGTGTCTCAGACATCACAGAGCTGAAGCCAACTGTACCTTTTCAAGCATTTTGTCCCTCAATTAAATACAGACCTAGGTATCCACAGCAGAGACTACTATCTTGTAAGAAAAAGCTAACAACACTAAATACCAGTTTTCATCCTTGTAAAATCTCTGAGGCCATGGAGAGCACGAAGGACTTCAAGGGTAAAACATGGAAATCGCTTAGCTGAGTTGAAATCATTATCTTTATGGAAAGTAATGCTGATAATTTTGAAGGATGACAAATTCACTTCTTCCAGCATAATTCATCCCACAGAACCTGACTACACTTTCTGGATTGCAAGCAGCAGCTACTATTAAATTTTTGCAAATATCTTGACAAGCAATTAAAGTTATCACAGCACCTAGGCATTTCTTCCTCTAAGACTACGGAATAACCTGAATACCTGGTAGCACCAGTAACTTGCAAAGGCGGTTGTGCCAATTTTAAATGTACATAATAGCATGGAAAATGCAGAAGACAAAGCTGTGATGCACCTTCACTTGAAATAGTACTCTCCTTCTGAGCTTTTGAAGTGAAACCCAGGCACTAACAAAGCCATCCACTTGTTTTGCCTCTAGCTTCAGTGGGACCAGGATATCAAGAAAGACATCACAGAAACAAAACCAGAAACAGAGGAGCAAAAACCCAGAGGAGTAAAGAGACTGTGGCATAAAGAGAGATGGGAGTGATTGGCTTTGCTTAGTTTGAAGAGGCAATAAATAAGTGAGGGAATAGACGCTGCAATTGATAAAAATATCAAAGGAAGAAGGCAAAATCACTGCCTTGTACAGGAAATGGAAGGGCATTCAATTACAGCAGAGGCAGGCACAATGAAATGTTTTCCACATGTTTCTAGATAAATTGTGGAACTTGTTGTTGGAAGATGGCATTCAGGTTGAGAATTTAGCAAAATGTAGAGCAGGATTCACGCATCTTGCAATAGATGGGAATTTTTAGGAACTTTGTGTTTATCTCAGGACATAAAAAATGGCTTCTAAATGGCAGGTTTAAGTAGAAAGTATCCCACTGGGGAGGTTTTCTCTAAACAATGTCCTGTGGGATGCAGCCCTTTCCTCTGAAGTGCTACAGATAAGCCAGAGGTAGCCTACCTCATCTTCATCTCATCTACAGGATAATTCCAGGGAGGTGTTTTCACAGCTGAATGGAGGAATTGTATGCTATTTAATCTGAGCCCATTGGAAATGCTTAGCAGCATCTCAGGCTGCATTGTCAGGAGATCAATTATTACATCAATAAAAAGAATTAAGAGCTTTATCAGAAAAATATCAGGAAGGCAACCACCCTAAAAGATACATAGATCAAATTCTCATGCTGTCATTGCTGAGATGGAAGAGGGCCCTCCCTCCTGTCCCTGCCCCAAGTCTGTGCTGCAGCAGGAGTGAAGCAGATTACAAATATCAATTCCTCCCAGTCCCCCAGGTGAAAGCACTACTTTACCTCAGTTCCCAATAACATTAATGGAAAAGTTCCTCCTGGGCTGATTTGCATTGACCTACAGAGCCACATGTGTGAATACAGTAACTGTTAACCTCAATGTCACAAAATAAGAGTAGCAGCCACAGTGTAATAGCTTAAGGCTATTGCTTAGTTTGTTGAATACAGAGAAGCTCTGCCTGCCTGGTGGGAGCTGGGCTGGCAGCATCTCAGTGGTTCCAGCAGCCCTTGGCCCCACAGCAGCTGGAGGAAGACAGCAGAGCTAAAGGGGACAGAGACCACGTTGGAGGTGGGTACCCAGCTCCTCTCATCAGCTGGTGTGTGAGAATATGCAATCATGTCTGGCTATGGGGGAAGAGAGGGATGGAATGGAGATTTTTTTCCTTGAGTAGGATCCTGAAGTTTTGGTTCATGGAAAAGGAACATACATTCTGGGGATATGTCTACAATCTCCAAATATAGGCCATTTGCCTGTAGGAAGTAAATCACAGTACTTCTGCAGACTGCAATGGAAAAAAATGGTGGCACACTAACCTGTAATTCCAGACAACAGAGGAACCCAACATTGTTTCTATTTTAGGAGGAGTTCTGAACATTAAATTTTTTTTTTTATACTATATTCAAAGTCAAGAATAGAATCCTATCATTTTTCTGGACCAAAATAGCCTTTTTTTTTTTAATTCCTATGTCCCTTACCACCCCAGAAATCTAACAGATGACCAGGATGGGGAAGAACAGCCAGCTGCTGTCTCAGAGAATATAACAGAGAATGGACAGTTGGGTAAGCTAGTTACCTGGTAGAGGACTTGGGTAGACCTCCTCTGCACCTCATAAGCCAGAACAGATCATCTCAGCTGCTGTAAATTGCTTAACCCAGTGCACTCTGCTCCTGATGGGAGCCTACAGTGCTCCACCAGCCTTGTTCTTTCCCTTCCTTGCCTGCCTCCCTCACACATGCACGCACACACTGAGGAGGACAAGTTTCCACCTCTGAGTGAAAGGTGACATCTCTTCTCTTCAGGAGAGTTGTTCAGTGAGTTGGCAATTTAATCCAGGCTTTCAAAACTCTCATGCTTTCCAATGGCTTGACTTGGCTTCCTACTGACCTGTAGCGCTTCAAGGTTCTTTGTTCTGTAGGGATTTGATTTTTATTCTCTCTGAGATAGGAAAAGAAAGAATCTTTTTTTAGCATGTATTGGGGGCTGGCTTAGGAGACTAAAGAAAGGCAAGGTCATCAGTTCAAACCAAGCCATATCATTGTGAAAACACTAATGAGCATGTGATAAAAAAGGAACTAAGACTCTCTTGCTTGATACAAATTATTGCACCACACAAGGGCCATCAAGTCCATCACTTCTGCACAATGTCATAGATAGGATCTTAATGTAATCTACTGTATCACCCGGATCTTTCTGCCAAAGGTAGATCAGGTCCAGATCTCTTTGGCTTGAAATATCATACCATCTTCAAATTGATTAACTATTCCGTTTTCTCAGCAGCCTGGAAGGGCAGGTAAATGCTATTGTTCCTGTTCAATGCAGGAGAGAATTGTGAGATTATTTAGAGTACAATCAGGACAGTGATCTAAGAACAGCCTGGCTCCCAGGCCTCTTCCTGACCCCTACAACTTCCATCCAGCTCAGCAACAAGGTGAAGACTCAACACATCATGAGAAAATTTACATAGACTGCCTGGCCCCCTGGCTGCTTCTTCAGATGCCTAGTGCTGCCAGAACAATATTTTTAAGTGACTGCAATAATTGTTTTACTCACCTGTGTGCAAATAGGCAGCATTTTAGTAACCAGATTGGGGTGGTGCTTACCCAGAAAGCAAGAAATCCAAATCTGCTGCAGTCCTCAGCATGATGGCAGGAGCAGCAGCATCGGGTTGGCCCCAGCTCTGCAGCAGGTCTCCTCTCTGTCTGTTCCTTGGCTGGCTTTGAACACATCACATCATTCATAATCCATCTTGCAACCACCGAGCAATGAGCTCACTGCCAGCACCCCAAAGGGACTACATGGCTGCCTTGCCCCTAAAGGTTAATAGGCATAGGTTAAAGTGAGCCCTCTGGGAATAAGTTTTTAAGTTTCCCCAGGTGTACCTGCACATAAACACACAAAAGTTTACTGTGTGTTGAATACAAAAAGATGGCATGTGCCCCCTCAAGCAGTATTTACTCTTTTCTTGCTATAAGTCATTCTCTCTCCTTCCTTCCAAGCTGACCCTTGCCTCTTGCTCCCAAGGGACAGCTGCTGTCTTCCTTAGCTGGCAAAAATCGGAAATATCTCATTGTTCCCTGCCAGATTTCCACAGCTAGCAGCCTTTCACTGGCCAGCCTAGGAGTCAAATCACAGCCCCACTCATTCAGAAAATGGCAGTTTTTTCCAGAGATCCTATATTGGTCTGTAATGGAATGTTCCAGGAACACATGGTTGAGGAACCCTGCATGACAGATGTCTTGAGGGGAGTGTTTACATCTTAATTGACTGTATCCTGTGATTCCTTTAAGGACAACAGATCCTGCTCTCTACACAGATCTGCAGATATGACCTTCATCATGTCCTGTAGACTGTGGGAGGGTCAAAGTCTGAAAACAGCAGGAAGAGGAAGGTTTGGTTTTCAGATCCAGAGAGCTCCTTCATAGCTTGATATTACAGGGAACAGCACACCTGGAGTGTAAGATGTGAGTCTAACTTGGGAAACCCACCTTCTGATCACCACTTCTCTTGGAGGCGTGACACCAGAAGAGATGTCCCTCTGATCTAACCAAGCCTGGCCAATCTTATGTTTTTAAGAGTCTGGGGTAACCAGCCAAACAGTGATGCTGCTTCAGCTAAAGTGCTTAAGAAGAGAAGGCTGAAAGAAGGGTGACATCTAGAAAACACAGCAGCACTCTGTGTTGACTCTTAATGTGTCCTTCCTCTCCTCTTCTTTCACCACTTTCCCCTGTTCTCCTCCACAGAGTCAGCCACCCTTGGAGAGTAAAAATCTGCTTCTGATATGCAGATTTAAAAGGAAATGTTATGGCAAAGTCAAAGTTTCGGTTCATGCTAATTCGAAATTAATTCCAACTCCAAAACACTCTCTGAATTTTCTTTAACCGCACAGCAACAGCTTCCATTGCCTGCAGAGTAAATATGGCACTTCTCAGGCCAAGGCAATTTTCCAAATAAACATTATTAGGCAAGAGAACAATGCCATTTTTAATAGAGCCAAAGAAAATGTGTGGGAAAATAATGAAAAAAGTTACACCAACGTTTGCAAACTTCCCCCTTAAAAACACACACACAGAAAATAAATCTTACAAATGGACATATATGTTTGGATAAAACTCAAAAACTACAAATTAAAAATCTTCAGTGACCACCAGAGGGCTCTGGGTATGTGTGAGAAATAATCAGGTAAAGTCGACTTGTTAATTCAGGTAAAGTCGACTCGTTAATTCATACCGAAACACCTGTGTAGGGTAAATACCAGGCAAGTCTCCCCATTCATTGCATTTCCTCCTATGAAACAAAACCAAACAAACAAAAAAAACCCACCCACAAGAGGAAGCTTTTTTTCTCAACAGTTTTTTTCGGAGAAGGTGCCCATGAACACTGCCCTGATAATATGACTGCTGTCTCCATGCCTTCACATGCAGGACAAGCCACCTTTCGTCTTCACAGGCTGAATATCAGAAAATACCAGATACTCCAGAAAACATGAAAAGGGGGGGGAGGGGGAGAGGGAGAGGAGGGAAGGAAAAAGCAAAGAATGGAAAAGAGAATGTTTCCTTGGGAGAGTATCATTCATGCAATGTGCAGGGCATCTGTTAACAATTCTCAGTTCTCAAGGATGCTGTATGCAGACACGCCCATTCACCAGCTACCTAGGAGGAGAATGTGATGATCCTAGGCTCTCTGAATCTGGGGGAAGACGTAAAGAAAGATCTTTCTCCAGCGCAGCAGCTTTCAGACCCCATGCTGGATGCCAGCAGCAATAACCAAGCTGCATAGCATGCACTGTTCCACTGGAGACAGTGGAATTAGCCTGGTTTTAGCTGGACCAACAGAAATAGGTGATTTACAGTCCCAGGAGACACCTGCACTTCACTGCAGTGAGTAGTGCTGTTTGGTATGGTTTGGAGTTGCTTTTATTTGACTTTTGCTTCTTTCCAA
>WKFP01013801.1:62824-77894 GCA_011057875.1 Pterocles orientalis | reverse complement strand
GGCAACAGGCCGAGCCTTTTCGGGGGGGCAGTATCATTGTCAATAGGCCGAGCCTTTTTCGGGGGGGCAGCATAATTGTGTATCACCTATTCTCTCCCTCCTTTGGGGCCATTGGCTGGGAGTGGGCTGGGCCTTTGGTCATCAGGTGGGGAGGGGTAATATTACTGTGTATCACATTGCATCTTTGTATATAGTATTATTTCTAATATTATTGTAGTTTAGTAATTAAATTGTCCTTATCTCAACCCACGAGTCCTCTTTGCCATTTACCTCTTTAATTCTCTCCCCTATCATTGGGTGGGGGCAGGGACTGTGTGAGTGGGTGTGTGTGGTTTGGTCCCCAGCCAAGGGCCAACCCATCACAGTAGGAAACTGTGAAAGGCTGCCATGTCCTCCCCCTGCCCCCATCGCCTCCTTGAAATCCAACCTGCAGCATCCTGGGAGAAGTCCCATCTGCTTCTCATTCCAGACCATGTCATGTCATAATTATTCCTAATTATGCCTCATTTAGCTTGATATGTACCAGATTGGGAAAGATGCCCTAGTGAGAGCCAGCATCTTGGACGGCTGCAGTGGTGAGGTGAGAGGAACTGTGAAGCAGAAATTAATGAAGGGACAAGAGCCGTGCCGCCAGGCAAGGGAGGGCGGCAAGGGGCCGGGCAGCTGCGGGGCCCCGCAGACACAGCCCCAAAGCGGAGGTGCAGCGGGAAGGGGGCGCCGGCAGCCCGGGGGGACGGCAGGGACCCGCGGCCGCGGCCCAGCCTTGCTCCGCCCGGGCGGGCTGGTACCCGCCGCACCCGCCACCGGCCGCAAGGTGGCGCCCACCGCACTTCGCTGACGGCGCCGCCCGCCCGCTCCCCCGGTCCCGGCCCCGCTCTGCCTCGGGGCGGCTGCGCGGACAGCTCCCCCTCACACTGCTCTTGTTCCAGCATAAAATGCCCGGGGAGCCCTGTGTGTGCTCGCCCCCACTCCTCGCTACCCCTGGTGCCTTCTGGCTGAGCCTTGGGCAGAGAGGCTGCTGGCTGCATCCTGCTGAAAGTTGGACAGCCCCTGCTGAAAGTGGGGCAGCCCCTGCTCCTCCTGCCCCTCAGCCGCTTGTTGACCCCTGAGAGGGTCCTTTTCCCCTACGACCCCCTCAAGGTCCTGCCAAGTCCCAAGGGGCCGATGGATCTGACAACACTGGTTCATCCTGGTCCAGTTTGGGACACCACTCCTGCACCAGCAGGGACACCTACAACAGGTCACTACAAAATTAACGCTTCAAAAATAACACTACACAAGCACTGGCTAGGAGCACAACACTTTTCTCCTTCCAGATCAAAGGCCTAAATACATGTGTTTTAACAGGTACACTTGTCGTACTGCAGGAAAGCTCGTCTCTATCTTTCCACACAGCGACATCACCTGCAGATGCCTGGATACGTGCAGCGCCCTCAGCCGATGCACCAGAAGAAATGCTGAGTGTGAGGTGGCTGATCCTCCAGGATGGGTGCTGGGAACCCTGTGGCTTCATCACAGACCCCAGCCACTGTCTCTCTTCCTCCTTACACATCAGCCATAGGTCGACGCTGAAGTGCTGAAACACCAGAGATGTCGACCAACAGAGGCTGATTTGAAAGAGGTGCTCGCTACTCTGTACCTCTCAGGGGGCCTGTGCTGCAGAAACCTGCAAGGAATTCTGCTTCAGTATGAGTCAAAGGTAAAACTGTGTAAAAACAGCATCACTGTGACCTGGGCAAAAGGACACTTTAGCAAAACATTTTGGGGCAGGGGGAAATTAGCCAGAACAAGGAAAAACATAAAGAAATTGTGTCTTCACATGCACTGATACTTTTCTGAAAAAAACATTTCTTTTCTTGGGTCTGAGCTCCTGCGGCTAAAATGGCTGCTGGGAGTTCCAGCACTCCACTGTAGCCAGCTGCAAGCTGCATCTCCGAGCTGATGCAGGCATTGCATCTGCAAACCGACAGCCCTCTCCTCTGCCTCTTTTTCCTCATCAAGATTCACCTTCTGAAAAGCCCAGCAGGGAAACAGGCCTGCGTTCAGCCTGTCCTTCTCTTAGCTCACCTCTTTTCTGCTGCAGGGGGAGGGGGTCAAATTCCAGAGGGAGAGAGGGAAAAAAAAGCCACCTGCAATGCAATCAAAGGGCTGCCGTGGAAAGAAACCAGGCAGCAAAGGAAGGATGATTTACTGACACAAGCTAAGCCAATATAAACACTTATGATACAGGTATCTGTTCTCTAAGAGATTGACTGACTTAATTCAATTGTTCCGTAAATCGATTTAGTTGAATCTGTATAAAACTGGTGTTTAAACAAGCCCAAACAGTGTTTAAAAAGTAATTAATAAAACATACCACCATAAACCAAATACATATTACCAAGGCTTCCTTTTTGCTGACAAAATATATCCTTTCCCCCCATTTTTCTTTTCCCCTCTGTTCTTTTCTTTAGCAGTTGTACATTGTTCTGTGCTGTGACTCTGTGACTGTCTCTTTCTTTCTGTACTATACAAAATAAGGTTGTCTCCATTCAAAAGTGTGCAAGTCCACATCTAGGATTTCTCACTGTTGTGTAAAGTAGAGACATTTATTAATTTGTATACAGCTTCCAATAAGATTCAACCCAAAACAATATTTTTAAGCAGATTTTAAGCAAAGCAGTTTGTGCTAGATCCAGCCCGACCCCTTTAATTCTCTCCAAACTGACCTGTCTTACAGTTTGGAGTTATTTAATCACTCTGAAAAGCTGTTGATACTACTTTTCTTGTTTTCATCAAGGTCACTTTTTTAAGACAACATTTGTATTTTTCAGTTCTATTCCAGAATAACCCAAATCAAATCTTTAGCTGTATCCAAAATCAACTGTTTCAAAATTCCAAGATCTTTTCACAAGCTTGGCCCAAATGCCCAATTAGTTTGGTCTCCTCTAACCAAACCCCTTAATTTTTTAAACAAATGCACGATAGAGTTTAAATAAAAAAAAAGACTAAGTTACTGAACCCCTGGCAGAAGCCAACAACAGCAGGACTGGCATAGGTAAGTCTTCCCTAGATATGTCTTTTTTTGTGATCTTTGATTCATCCAGAGGAGGAATTTTGGCAAGTGCTTCCTGCATCCAGCTATTGTTTACCTTGACATCCATTTGGATACACTCCAAGTGCAGACAAGGGATTTAGATGTCCAGATTGTTTGCCCTCATGGCACCAACGCACAAACAAAACTACTGGGAAGATTAGAGAGATCCCATCTGCTTAAATTGCTCCCCTTTTCCTGCCAGCACTGATCCCTCTCTGATAACCCTGATGATGGGGATTTAAGCCCCAGTGCCACTAACTGAGACTGGCACCAGCATAATGATTACATTTCCCTTGGGACCACACTTCCAGCTCTATGCAGTCCATCTCTGCTCTTCTCATCGCAGAAGTAGTTTTATCTCTGCTGGTGGGGCCCCATACCTTGGCCCCCAGCAGTGGTCCCCAACAGCTCTTGTGCAAGGCACTAGGCAAAACTGTAGCAGAAAGATGGCTCTTGCCCTTTTATTTGTCTGCTTAGCCAAAACAAGAGGGTCCAGATCATGAGAAAAAAGAGCAGATAACAGAAGGAATTACAGGAAATGCAGATCTTAGTTGTCCTCGCACAAGTGCAAGTTGTTATGCTAGTTTTACTCATACTTTGAAATGTCACCTCTTTGGGCTCTGGCCAAAAATATTATGTTCTAGTCCCCATTGGAAAAATAGAGGCTTTGACCAAAAGAATCTTTACTAAGCTTTAACTAAACCATTTGTTATCAGTAATTGCTACAAAATAAGAGACACTCTGTTCAGGCCTGAATCTTTGGAAGGAAACACAATAAGTAATTATGAGTTTACAGTGTAATTACATAACGGTTTAGTCTCAAGCACTTTCCTTGCTGGTAGACAATTCTGTCTTTAGGCTGTGAACTCAGAGTGGGGTTTCACACTTGCTTCCCTTTGTCATTTGGACCTGGGGAGCAAAGCCTTCCATGACTTCAAGTGCTCCGTGTTGTGATTCTGCTCCCCAGAAAGAGGGCACCTCCCACAGCCAAATGCACACCTTTGACTTATGAACAATATTTTCCATGGACTCCATGGGAATTTTGCCAAAGCTGAATCCATCAAAACCTTTTTCTAGCCCAAGTTACAGGCCTCCTAACCAAATAATGACTTAGCTCAGCCTGACTCCATTTGAGAGCACAGATAAGAACACAGCAGAGACTAATCTCCCTGGGAGGCAGTCATACGTGTGTGCTGTGCTATTGCAGTCTTAAGCCTTCCTGCAGTGAACACATCAGGCTCTGGTAATGTTCCTCTCTGAGTCCTCTCCTGGCGTGGGCCAATTGCTGTAGATGATGGGGAGTTAGTGATGATGGCTGATGACTGCTTGAGGGCATATGTTCCCATACTACCAGAGGAGTGATTTGAATCATAGGAATCCCCTCCTTTTAGTTTTCTCTTTCTGCAGTGGGCCTAATGCCATTAAGGCTGGTCAATGTTTACCTGCTTCCTTGTCATCCCACCTCAGTATCTCAGCTATGAGATCCAGCTCCTGTTCTTGTTTGTGGCAGGTAAATGCAGTAACCCTTTGCATTTTCTAGTGCTTTTTTTCATGTCCTTGCTTATCCTTTTGATGGGTCAAAGGATGCCTTCAGTGCTGTCCAAACCCCTGCTGTATTCAAATAAATTGCCTTTTTCTTTTTTTAATCTTCTAGAAAACACTGTTTGCCCTCTAGGGCTGACAGTTATTCCCACACACTCAAAAGCAACAAAACACAAACACACTACATCCTTTGTAGTCAGCATAGCAGGTAAGAGCAAAGGTGCCCAAAGTTGTGCTTGTGGAAGGCCACTTAAAGAGTGGAGGCAAGCAGTCTCTAGAGGATGTGCTTATAATAATGTTGATATGAAGTGCAGACCATGAATGCTGAGGGAATGTACCAAGATGACCACTGACATAAGACCCTTCTCTAGGCTTTTCACTAAGGTTTTCATGAGCCTGGAGTTGCCTGTGGACCATAAGGGAGGAGATGCAGTGGGACATGAATTTGTTTAGAGGGAATTGCAAGGCTTGTTAGGGGAATGGACTATGTGAGGAAACAGGCAGCTGCACAGCATAGTGAGGACCATCTCTAAAGCACAGTGAGTGCTTAACTGCTCCTAGATCTCTTCTTTCATCTCTTGTGCTGTTCAGCAACTGAGACTCTAACAAGCAGGTGCACCCAGCTGTATGCAATGAAGCAAGCAGGCTGAGGATGTAGGTTTCACAGCAGAGGCTGTAAGGCACTGAAACTGCAGAGCTGGAAATCATTGCTGTGAAAGCACATTTCATCACTTTCTTTCCCTGAGTGGAAATCCTTACACCTCCTGCCTCCTCACCCCAATACCCCGAAAGACATTCAACTGCATTGTGTAACAGGGAAAAACTTCATCTGCAAGACAGGTCCACGGCAGCAGGGCTTCTCCCTCACCTTTGGGGAGAGCATTTGGGCACAAGCAAAGGAACTTTTTATCGAACAAAGCAAATTGCTGTTTACGAGTTAGATTGCCATAGAAAGCCTAAGCCATTAAATGACAGAGACAAGGAATAAGAGGGGAGGATGGCAAAGAGTCAGTTGAGATAGAAGAGCAATTTTGCATGTTGGGGGTTTTTTTCAGTTTTGAAGAATAAGAGCATTGCACTTCCAGTATATGATGCACAGTAAATGCGGAAAGGCCAAGCAGAGGAAAAAGGGGGAAAGGCCCTGAAAGCCTTCAATACATTATTGAAGTATGAGAAGGAAAAGGTTTGGTTTCCGTGGCAACAGGTCCTGTGGTGCTTCTGCTGGAGCAATGTACCAGAGAAAGAGGACTTTCCCTGTTAGGGATGTCAGTGAATTGAAAGATAATTACAGAGACCCCTTCCCTCAACTGGGTGCATTTGTAAATATTTTACTTGATTTATGTAAGTGCTCAGATATTACACAGCCCCTGGAAATCACTGTCTCCATAGATGACAGAGAATGAGCTGTTGGGCACATGTAGGTGACTGTCACAGGCCAAATGTCTGTGATGGTTTGGATGCATTGTGGTTTTTTTGCCCTTCCACCACACTTCTTTGCTGTATGAATACGGCCTGAGGTGTCAATACAAACATAGAAGTTAAAATCCTTCTTGACTGCAGATTTTGGATTACAAAGTTGCAGTTCTCTTCCAAGATAAGAGGACTTTGTTCCCATCTGTCATCTTTGGTTGCCCACATACATATATGACAAGGCTGAGGTGCTCCGTGGCAGCATTTTGCCACAGCAGCACGGCATGAAAGAATTCAAGAGAAAAAAGGAATATGAAACAGGAGACAGAACTTAAGAGATATGGAAGATACTGATATAAGAAGAACTGGAACAGGACTCCAAGCATAGCTTTCATCCTCTTGCAAAGCGCACCATTAGATCATCACTTACTAAAAATGATCAGCTTTAATACTAACTGAAACTATCTGTCTATGGTATGGTGATACTCAGAGGCTCAGAGAGAGACTGTTACACATGTTGTAAAACAACCCCTTTGCTCCAAAGAACTTAAAATCCAAGTGGGTAAGAGCAAGATTTAGATATCTGTATTTTGCAGATGGGAGGCAGGGATGAGGTGTAAGAGGTTAAAACACCTTGTCTAAAGTTGCACTGGAAGTTTGTGATAGAAGGGGTTGAACATACAGCTCCTGGCCTCCATCCAAATGTCTAGCGATACAAATATCTCCGGATTAGTATCTCTAGGTGTTCAGTTGAAGTATTCAGCAGACACGGCTCAGCTGCTAAGACCCAGCATAATTGTACAGATGGAAGCTGTACATAATCGTACAGCTCCATGGCCATGGGAATGGGATAGACACTCCTCTGCCCACCATAATTTCAGCAAAGACATTTTCTTCCCAAACTAAAAACAGGACTAACTAAACAAAAAAAAAAAAAAAAAAAAAAAAAAAAAAAAAAAAACAGCATCCTTCAGCCATAATAGCATATTATACAATGGAAGCAAAAGAACATTTACGAGCTGGAAGGTAGACATCTCTACACTGATCAGCTGCAGTATAGTCACTTAGGGCAGCAACAACCACTCTCTGCTGTATTTTAAGGGCCAGAACCTGAAAGGACCCGCTGGGAAAGATTTCTATTGGGCAGGTCTGTCTGGTGTCCTTCCTCTTCTTTTTGCCTCTGCCTGACTAACTTTTGGAAAGGAAATGTGGGGAGGCGGCAAGTGGAGACTGAAGTGTAGCAATAGCTAAAGAAAATATGTGTGCTCTCAGGTACCAGTGCCAGGATCAGCAGCAGGTGAACAGGTTACAAAACTGTGCTCCAAATGAGCATTCTTAGCACTTCTGGATCCTGAAGGGAAAAATGTACATAGGTGTTAGGACCTGCACAGCAGTGCCCTTTCCTTTCTCTGGGGAAGGAGCTGGCAGTAAATGCCAATCACAGCCTGAAGCTGGCTAAGCAGTCACAAAAAGCAGAGTGGTCAGAGACTGATGGGCACAGATAACGTCCTCCTGTCGCTCCCTGCAGTTCTGTATTGGAAGATCTCCCTCCTTAGTGGTTCCAGCCCTTCTTTCATCCCACCTAGTCAAGTGCCATTCACTCATCCCTGCCACCAGCACAGCAGTGAAAAATCATAACAGCAAAACTCATGTAGCATCTCGTCCTGTTTTCATGTTCTGCCCCAGTTGCCCGTCATGGATTTCTCTTGTAAACTATCGGGACACACAAAATCTACACATCTACATCTGCAAGTGCAAGACGCTCTGGCCTCCATTAGCCTCATATCACTATAGTCATTAAGGATAACATCACATTGCCCATCACATTACCAAAGAGATAGATTTCTTTCTCTTATCAGGCATCAGAACAGCATGGTGGCTATTTGAAAAAATAGGTTGTGGATTTTGAGCCAACCATGTATTTTTTATTTCTTTTCCTTGCAATATTCTCCATATAGAGTCAGAGAAAACCTGCAGGGTTTTTCTACAGGGCTCGTCTTGCAACTATGCAAAGCTACCAGAAGGTGATCCTGGAGAAGCATTTTCAGTATCCCTTGGAGGCTGGGCAGTGACACAGAGACACTCACAGCAGGGCACTCAGTGCAGGACTTAAGGCATGCAGACTTAGCAAATGTGACAGGATAAAATATCCCACAAGCGGCTCAAAGATCCTGTAAATGATCTACCGCACAGCTCACCTCAGATCTCCACATTTAGGTATAGGTATCACATCCTCCTGCACCCAACCCAGGGAGTTCACGTGTTGGAGCTGAACATGAAGGACTCTAGAGGGGGAGAAGCAGGAGCTGGAAAAGGCCTGAAGAGAGAGGGAGCACAACTTCCCTGTAGATGACTCCAGGGCACGGAATTTCTCCTGGCCCAACACCAAAGGCATCCCAACTGTCTGGCTTCAAATCAACATAGCACTGTAATTCTCCTCTGCCCAGTACTAAATTATCCCCTTCCACTACCCACTTTCCCTGCAAAAGTTAGAGAAGCACAGGGGCCATCTGAGTATTTGGTGGCTTTACATAGCCCATAGGCTGCTCTGAATACAGAACTGGTTCTCTAGGTTCAGCTCATGCTGGAGATGCCCCCTACACTGGAGACCATATCAGGAGTGGGAGTCAGTGTACAGCCTTGTACACAGCCTGCCCTAGCAGAAAACAGGTTTTCATCAGCTCGTCTCTGTTAGGAGAGCTGCACCCAGCCCATAAACATCTCTCCCAGTACAAGCTAATAAGTGGGCAGAGAGCGCAGTGCCTTCCCCCTCCTGCAAGGACACCCCACCTGCAGCTGTGCACCTTAGATAAACTGCCAACAAATTATGGAGGCGAGGCAGAAAATCATTCCTACAGCTCCATTTGCAAGATAATTTGTAGCATCTGCTTCTGAATTCAAATGAGAGCAATGCTGCAGCCTTTCTAACCTGTTGCTCTTGTTGCATGGTCGTCACCATCTTCTGCCTGTTCAGGGGGCCTCTGTGAAGGGGAAACTCAATAATGGACCTCGGGCCAGCTATTAGCAGATGCTTGTCCCAATTGCAATAGAGATCATAGCTTGTTTGGTTGCCCACAGCCTCAGCAGAGGGGTCAAGGACTGAAATAAGGTGACAGAGATGGTGCTCCTGCTCTCATCCTGTTGTGCTGGAAGGATCAATCAGGTATAAGAGGCAAAACAGGGCACCATACTTTCTCCTGTCTCACATAAGCAGTCATAGGAGAAGTGGCACTAATGTGCCAAGGAGAAGTGGCTCAAATGTGGTTTGCCTTTCTCACATTCTCAAGCTGGGAAATCAATCCACTTCATGTACTTGCCATACATTGACAGCGTGCACCAGGCCACCCTGGTTTTTAAGTCACAAAATCTTTGTCTAACCTTGGTGGTTTGATCCGGGATTAGACTCTCCCCTTGCCTATACCTGTCAGGATGAGGCACAGATTAACATCTCTTGTTTGCGGTGTACACCTCAGTCTCTCGCTCTTTCTGCTGTATAGTCCTTCCTCAACCTCATCAGAGCTGCCAACCCCCTGTGAAACCTGAGTTTCTCACCCACATCTGGACCCTAGGTTCTAGTAGCAAAAGATAGGGAACAAGATGCTAATCACCCTCAAAGCAGGATAATAACCCCAAAGGTATCTGTTTGGTCACACCTGGTGCCAGCTCGGAAGACAGACAACGTAACAATCAATCCAGCTTGCCATGGTAAATACATTTTCAGAGTCTGACGCCTCTGCTCGAACTTGGATATCTCTAAGAGTAGAGTGAATTGTCCTTTGGAGTTCCACATGTCCATGTCTTGGCCGCTGGAGTTAAAGAAGACATGTCCCCCTTTCCTCACTAAATGACTGGATTAGCCTCTTTGATGCTCTGCCCACAAGACTTGCCATGTGGGCTGAGGCATGTTGTGGTAAGTCGTGCTTCACACCATGATACAGGCTGTGATATATTGTGGGTATTTGTTCATTGAAATTGCTGTAAAGAACAATTTATGCTTTAAGAATCTAAAGTTTAACAGACAGTCAGGGACGCTGAGACATCCTGCCGTAAGAAACAAGATGTCTCAAGACAGAACGATAAGGGAACAGCATGCGACCAGCAGTTTCAAGGCCGATGGAGCAATTATGTCTTTTGCAAGAAGACCAAGAAGGGCAACATAGATGAAAAACTGCTGCCCTAATCTCTTAAAACGGGATGCCCCCCCCCCATTGACGCTGGACCACCGAGCCTGAAAGATCACGTAATCCAGAAGAAACCAGTGATAAAAAGGGGGACTGTGGAGAGTGTAAGCATGTGCCGATGGTAGAGCACAGACTCCCGTGGCCGCCCAGCGCTGTTCCGCTTGTTGTGCTTACTAATAAATTCTATGATTTGCTATTTAATAAATTGGTTCCTGTACAATTTATTACACAGGCTGTGCTGGAGCCACTCGGGCAGAGGTGCCCAGTGCTGTCTCTCCCGTGGGTAGTGCCTCCTACCAAGGAGGGGGCAGGAGGACTGTAGCAAGTGCTGCTACACACACTCCTTGTGGTGCTCCTGCTGCCACTGGCCTTTCAGGAGCCCATCTGCTCCTCTTCCTCCTCCCTCTCAGTTTATGCAAAGCAGCTCATTAGTCCCATTAGCAACTGAGCACCATCTCTGATTGTTCATCAGTGATTCCTTGGTCACCCTCCATCACTCCTGTTGAACCTCATTAGTGCTGCTAGGAAGCAGGAGATCTGCTTGTATATTTAGAGGGAGAGTGGGGTGTTCTTTAAACTTTACTGGTCTTTAATATCCCTCCTCCCCTCACCACCTCTCTCCTCACCTTAGCCCTCCCTAGAGAGCCTCCACTTAATGTGGGGAGTTTTCCAGGGGGAATGACTGGACAGGACTACACTGACGGTTTTGAGCCAGTTTTGAGAAAGGCAATTTGGAGGTATGCAGAGGCTCAGTCCTTGGTCAGGAGTGTGCAGGCCTGTGTAGGGCTGGGTACCTATAATGGGGCTTAGTGTGTGCCCCTGTGCATACACACATTGGCTGGGATATCTGTAGCAGCCTTAAAATGAGTGCAAAGAGATCATCATCTGCACACATCCATCTTGGGGAGCTATGTGCCCCAGCTACAAGCATGGCAACTTGAAGATGTGGTATCTGTGTCAGGGACTGTGTGTGAACACGTCTCCACTCAGGACACCCACCTCCCTGACTGTAAGCCAATGGAGAGCTGTACCATGCTCCCAACAGCCCCACAGAGAGCAACTGCCTTGGTTACTTACGAGAATATTCTTTAATGCAGCACTTAATTATGGAGGCAACTAGACAGAGACTAATCATTCATTCTAATATAGGGGAGAATAATCGTTCTGATGGCAGGAGATACTTGGCTTCTCTGGGAGGAGAAGAGATAGTGTGGGGAGGAGGAGGCTGACAGAAAACCACAGGACAAGGAGAGGAGGAAGAAGGAGGAACAAAATCCTAAATCATTTACTTAGTACAGACACCTTTATGACTTCATAAATGGAATATGCTTAGTGTCAGCAATCTTTGCATTGCAGCATCACAAGGATACCTCTCCCTAGTCAAAGCCCCAGGCCCTGATCATGCCAGCAGTCAAACTGGGTGACATTTTAATACCACTTTTCATCTCAAGATTGTGTCTTCCTTCCAAAGGGTCCCAAGGAGTTTTTATAACATTTCCAGACACATAATTCATGTCTCGTGGCCCTGAAATGGAGTCTGTTCCTGAGAAGGATGAGCCAGCTCCACCGCTGTGCAGGAGTTCTGTACATAAAGCAGTGACAGCTTCTGTACCCCTCTGAAACCACGGGGTGTGGATGTGTGTGAGGAGGGGTATTTCATGGCAGGAGAATGCAATTGCAGAGTATGGAAGCTGGCCAGGAGCTGTAGCCAAGTCCTCAGATAATATGTAGGTTAGCACTGGGGAGCCGTAAGAAACAGCACTAGTGATTCAGACCATGGCAATCCTCCCTCTGTCTCCCTGGTGGATCATGCCCCTACAAGTGGTTGGACCTCTGTGTGTCTAAGGATGGCTCCTGAAAGAGGCTGCAAGCCAAGCTCCTGGCATGAGTAGTTGTTCTGGATCAATCACCAAAAAGCAGGATATTGATTCAAGTGTCTTGGACAAAATCCAGGTTTGGGAAATGGCATCACACACTTCTAAATCCCCCTTTTGGGTTTAAACCAAGTCCCACTATTTTCCTTTCCCGTTGCTGGGAACGGAGACGGCTGTGTTCCCACCCCAGTTCTCCCACACTCTCCCTGGATGTCTGCTCCTTGTCCACAGCTGCCGTGAAGACCCCGGGTGAAATAGATCTCTTGCTGGAGACGGTGTACCTATGAGGCTGTGTTACTCCCAGAGCTGTCCGGCACTCCCATGTGCTGCTCCAGTGAAGGCTTCTTCCTTGCTCCCCACTGAGGATGGTGCTGGCTGACAGACATGAGGCAGTGTTGGCCTTCACTCTCTGGAAAGTGCTACGCAGCTTTGTCCTGTAGACCTCACAGAGAATCAGCATCCTCTACAGAACATAAATCTGTCAGAAACTGACCCTTCCCTTCCTCAGCCAGTGGACTGCTGCAGTAGCAACCCAAAGCTGCCGCAGAACACCTGCCTTCCTGTACAAACAGTCTTCCCTCTCTGGCTCCCTAAGTAGCAGGAGCAGAGCTTTCCCTGCCCTCTGAAGCTGCAGGGCATCATGCATACAGTATTATGTTTGTATATTTCCTTCGTCTTTCTCATTGCTGCATCTCTCCACTTTCATCTAATTTAATTGACTGCTCTGGTTATGAAGAATCATGGTGTCTAGGCACCAGGAGCAATACTTAGCACGTTATTGCCATTTTCACATCCCAGAGCTGCACAAACATTAACTAACACTAATTAGCTGTGACTTCACTGGAAAGTAGGTAAGGTTGATATTAACCCCATTTTTTAGCTGGTGACACTTAAGACTCAGAAGGCTCAAAAGTTACTTGTCTCCTTTGTGGAGCTGAGTTCAGCAAAAGGACCAGGATGAAAATGGGCAACTATGTTTTCTAGGCTGTTTCACCCCCCTGAGGGATATTCTGGCCTCCCACAAAACATGCATTTGCCCCAGCCACACCTCAGGAGCTGCAGGCAGGATGCCTCAGTCCTGCCATTCTACACCCCCCTAGAAGTCCCTGTGCTATGCTCAACCAGCTGAGAACCCCTCCACTGGCCAGTGGTACCCTCACCTACTGCCATCTCCCCCAGAGTATCCAGCTGGCACACACGATGCCACCAGGACCGAAGGTTTCCTAAAGCCATAGTCATGCAATAGCAGGGCACAGGCTGCCCCCTTTCTCCCATTTTTCCCACCTGAAAGATGTTGAATGAAATGGCAAAAGTCTGCTCTGACAGTGCTAGAAGCCATATTATGAGTGGAAAGTGATGCTCTGAAGTCCTGCTGTGGTCTGGTTAGCACTTGCTGGAGAATACATGCAGCTTCTAAATGCTACAATTCTTTCTTTGAAGAAAGCATGGCCCTTGTGCAGGGACATTCCCGTTTTAGAAATTCTAAGTCACTGTTATGTTATTCTGACCCAAGAAACTCTCTGTACTTTCTTCGCTTTTTCTCATGGTTGGTCTTCTCCACTAAAATCCAAAGCTATCTAGAACTTCAGCATTTCACTCTCAGGAAAAGAGCCGGGGAAGTCCTTTCTTCTTCCTTCATTCTTGCTCCTCTGCCTCATAGCAGACCTTTCAGGAAAGTAACCAGAAATAATGGCTGATGGACACTCTGCAAGAATGGTTTAGGAGAGGTTCTCCACTAGACAACTGCTAACTCAGCTAGTTAATCTGCCTCAAAGTTCCCTCAAGCCACTTCTATCAGCAGTAACCCTCACCTTCACTCCTCTCTGGGTCATCACACTCTTCTACCTGCTCCACTGTGCTAGCTTCCTACCCAGAGCTGGTTCCATCTCCCTTGAGGATGAATCTGCTGGGTCTTTCTTCACTGCATTACTTGGAAGGGAGCCTGAGCTGTCTGCATGTTTGCAGAAAAAGTCAGGGTTTCTCTTTTGCACATACCCTGTGAAATGTTCTCTGTTTAGTGTTGTGTTTACAAGAACAGGAGATGTTGTGGAAATATCACAGCTAAAATGTTTGGTGAAAATAGTCTTCCTATCCAATACCAGGAATGCATAGGAAGAGGTGTCAAAGGTAGCACTGGCCAAAGCTGATGATTCCTGATCTGGATAGAATGCCACTGTACAGCCCTCTTCCTTTGTATTATTTTACCACTGTATAAAACGTGAGGGCACTCAGCTCTGGGGAACATTGGGCAGTTCTGGTCCCTGCTCCCCAGGAGGGCAGAGTGGAGCCAGAGGAGGCATGGAGAAGAGCAACTAAAATGGCCAGGGGGATGGAGCATCCACCTTGGGAGGAGAGACCGAAACAGCTGGGATCTTTGCTTTGGAGAGGAAGATGGGTAGGAAAATTCACAGACTCACCAAGGCAGCAGAACTGCTGCTTACCAAATGCTGTAGTGCTGGTGGGGTACACAGGGAAGGCACTACTGAGAGCAGCCAGGCTCCTACACTCTTACAAAATACCATCTCCTACTGGTACCACAGGACACCGAGAGCTGGGCTGTGGGGACTGTTATTGTGACTTGGTGGGTCATTACATTATATGTTACACCTGTATCATGCACAGTGAGTGTGCTTTCATGCAGGCCCAGCCTGTACAGAAATGTATCACACAAAAAAAAGAGTTGGGGTTGTTCAGCCTGGAGAAGAGAAGGCTCCGAGGAGACTTAATAGCAGCCTTCCAGTATGTCGTGGGTTAAGCAGAGCAGAGTTAATTTTTTTTTCCTTTTCCCTTCTATTCATAAATAGCTAGAAGAAGCTATGTTTTGGATTCCTGCTCAGGAGAGAATTGATAAGAGAAGAACATTTATAGTTATTGCTAGGATGTTGCTATTTGTCCTCAAGGACATACATTCAGCCTTTTGGGGGGGAAGAGACAGTCTGGCTTCTAGCCTGGGATTTGCTTTTAGGTAAAGATTGAGAAGCAGACTG
>WKFP01013801.1:50459-62804 GCA_011057875.1 Pterocles orientalis | reverse complement strand
CAACAGGCCGAGCCTTCTTGGGGGGGGCAGCATCACTGTGTATCACCTATTCTCTCCCTCCTTCGGGGACACTGGCTGGGAGTGGGCTGGGCCTTTGGTCATCAAGTGGGGAGGGGCAGTATCACTGTGTATCACATTGCATCTTTGTATATAGTATTATTTCTAATATTATTGTAGTTTAGTAATTAAATTGTCCTTATCTCAACCCACGAGTCCTCTTTGCCATTTACCTCTTTAATTCTCTCCCCTATCATTGGGTGGGGGCAGGGACTGTGTGGCAGGTGTGTGTGGTTTGGCCCCCAGCCAAGGGCCAACCTGCCACACAGTACCTGAAGGGGGCCTACAGGAGAGATGGGGAGGCACTCTTTATCAGGGAGTGCAGTGGGAGAACAAGGGGTAACAGGTATAAGCTAAAAGAGGGTAAATTTAGACTAGACATTAGGAAGAAATTTTTCACTATGAGGGTGGTGAGACACTGGAACAGGTTGCCCAGGGAGGTTGTGGATGCTCCATCCCTGGAGGTGTTCAAGGCCGGGCTGGATGAGGCTTTGGGCAATCTGGTCTAGTGGAGGGTGTCCCTGCCCATGGCAGGGGGGTTGGAACTTGATGATATTTAAGGTCCCTTCCAACGCAAACCATTCTGTGATTCTATGATTCTATGAAAAGAAAACCTGTAGTCGTCCAGTCCCAGCAAGCACCAGCCACCCCCCGCCTCTGACCCAGACCCACCTCAGTGTACGCAGTGGGCAGGCAGCAGGACAGGCAGGATCCAGGCACTCTGTGACTCCTTTATTCAGCCACAAAACTGTTCCAGTGTTATCTACAGCTGTAGCCTTGCACAGCAGGACTTATTCTTGAAGCCAGCAGAGCTGTGGCTGAGCAGAAGAAATAAAGAAACCATTTCACATTCAGGAGGCAAGCATGTGCACCCAGTCTCTGAGACAAAATGGGACGAAGGAAGAAGTGCATAGGGACTTCAGACACTTATATTATCCAAGCACCCTGGGGTGCTTAGAGACAGAGGGGAGGATAAAACTGCAGTTGCTTTCAGTCTCCTTGGAAAGATGGGCATTGGGTCCAGTCAGTAGCCAGGAGCCATATGCCAAGTGGGGTGAAGGTTTGCTTCCCCTTATTGCACCAGCCCAACCCTTATTTCCTCACTAGATGTATTTAAGAAGCAGTGCTCAATCTGGTAGCTGTCTTGCAGCTCACACATGAGTTAGAGCCAGAGTTTACATAGAAATGAAGAAAAGGAAGAACATACATAGTCTGTAGAATTTCTCTCCCCTCATTCACACCCTGCCTTTTTATTATTCCCAAAACACGTTTGCCTCAGGACTACAGCCATGCATCAGGGCTTCATTCAAGCATAGTATGTATAGTTTTTGGTGACAGAAGACATCAGATGTGTGAACAGGTGGTAGAGGAAGAAAGAAGCAGAGGAGGAGAGAAAATTATCCCTCCTTCAGTTACATTCTCTATGGAGAGGAAAGCAGTGTCAAATTGAGGAGCTTTAAGAATTAATTTAGCTACAGACTTTGGAGCACACACCTACCTTCACCGGGCTGTGTGTGAATATTCTGTATTCTTCATGCAGAACAACATCTCCTAGAGTTTATCACGCTTTGACTCCTTTGCTAGGAACCAGAATGCTCTGCTGTTGCACAAATCTGAAATAATGCAGCAGAGTTCAATGAGAGACCTTACCAGGGGAGATGTTTTTATTCTTGTGATATATGTTTATGTGATTCGTGTCGATGGGAGGCAATGCTGGGACTGCATGGAATGTGGTCTTCTCTGTGTATATAGTTCTGTGTGTATAGTTCTCAATTAACAACCTAACAACATTGTTAATCACCTGGTGTTGAGCGGGTTTGTAGAGCGCATATGTGAGTCCTCCAGCAACCCCTAGATGAGAGCTGAGAACATTCCAAACAAGAGAAGATTCTGACAGAAGAAAAGAATGAGCACTTAAAAGTCATCTGCACAGACTTATTTAGTTACACACCGACTGGCTAGTTTTGGATCTGTGCATAGATTGGCCAATTATGGGTCCACGCACTGACTGGTCGTATTTGGATCCGTGCACTGATTGGTCAGTTTTGCATCCTCACACCGATTAGCCAGTTTTGGGTCCACACACCGTCTGGTTGGATTTGGATCCGCGCACTGATTGGTCAGTTTTGGATCTGCGCATCGATTGGCCGGACTTGTGACACCAGGCACCTGTTGACTGGATGGTTTTGGATCCGCGTATTGATTGGTTGGACTATGGATATGTACTGACAGAAGGTACATAAACAGGCAAGAGGTGCTGTCGGTGTGCGTCTTGGTGGAGTGGTGACTCGCGGCCTGCCCAGCACTGTTGGCCTGGCCATCCCATTGCTGTTTGCGTGTCTCCTATTCACTTAATAAATTCTGATTGGTTGTTGAAATTCTGTTTTGAGACTACATCATTTATAACATTCTAAACCCCTGATTTCATTCACACTCATTCTTTCATGCCTACTTGTTCTCAGGCACCAACAGGTGTGTGCCTGTGTGCTCCAGCTAGGACTCTTTGCAAAGACAGGAGGACAAGGGACACAAGCTAATGAGTCATCACATCTCTAGAGTTCCTCTTAGGCAGGCAGTCACAGGCTGGCTTTGGATCTGTCTTTTGTTCACTTTAAGGGTTCACAGTGGTTATGATCTCTTATCTCCCTGCCCTGTTCCACCTCTCAGAAGTATTAGGAAACATTGCTGATTTACTCACTCTCTTTAGTCTCCTTACCTTTAATAGCTCAAGGCTTGTCCTTTATCTTACGTCTTAATGGCTTCAGTCTGTCTTTTGCTTTATTCCCAATCTTGGTGTTTTGAGAAACTGCAAGATGTGCTGTGATCTTGGTAATCTTCCAGTTTAGGCGTCATCAACAGCTGTCATTCTTGCCCTTCTGCCATGTCCTCTGATGCAGTTCATGCCCATCCATTCCACTCTCAATGTTTCTGTTAGATCTCTAGAATATCTCTGGCTAAGGCATAGTCCCAGTCCACACGTCTTCCATTACTATGCCTGGAAGATCCTATCATAGAGAACAGACATTTTAAATGCATGGAATATTTCACTGAAGAAAAGCTATGTTTCTCTAATGAGGGATTCTTGTGTCTGTAAGAAGCATGTTCTGACTGCACAGTAGCCTGGTACAGAGAGTTCGTCAATGGGACTTCAGTCACCAAGAGACATGTGGGTGTATAGAAACCTGTCCCTTGGATGACCACTGTCAAATCTTGACTATAGGCCAGGGCAACTGGCGGGGAGGGGGAGGGAGGAGGCAGGGTAGGGGGTGTTGAAAATCCACATTTATTTGGCCAAATAAAAAAAAATCTGACAGGTTGATTTTTTTTCTTTTTTTTTTTTTTTTAATGATGTTTGTTTGAAGATGTTTACCCTGTTGGAAAGCTGGGCTGAACCATGGCAGAGGGAGATGGCTCACTAGTGAGGCTGGGAACGGTTCCTGGTGAGTTCAGTTTCCCAGCACTGCATCATTTCTGCCATTTGTCATTCAGCTCCCCTGGGCTCAAGCAGAGCCTTGTTCTCCAGAGTGGTGGTCCACCAGGTATCCAGTAGCTTTTTACAGATCAGGATCTTGCCATGAGGGACTGCAAGAGGTGCAGATTTGCTGATGTAGTTAGGTGCCTGGGAGTTTCTGAAGCTGCTGGTATGACCCCTGTCAGGCACCTACATACTGTTGTAAATCTCCCAGGGACTGCAGGACTTACCCTGCATGCACAAAAAGCTGAGACCAGGATATAAATCACCATAGCTTCTTTCTAGCCCTAGACCACATCCAAATCTGGAGCTGCCCTCCGGGGTCTCCTTTGGCAAAGCCATGGCAGTACAGAGGTGAGACCACTCACTTCAGGAAAGATGGTTTTATTCTTCCATCCCTGAGGGTAGGTGACTAAATATCAGGACATCTGGGCCAAATTTACTTGTGTTATATTTGGGTTCTAGAGCTTTAAGTAACGTCTCATGCCGATGTCTGCACCGCCTCACCCAGAGCTGCTATGTGCTGAGTGCAGCCCCTCTCCCCAAACACAGAGCTCACTGCACTCAGCCCCCAGCGCACCCTAACAACTCAAAATACAGAAGCAGATCTGGACTGAAACCAGTGGCAGTCATGTGCCACAGATTTCTAAGGAACTGTGCTCTCAGAAGAGGGTGTTGTGGTTTACCATTAGCACAAGAGATTGCTTATATTGTAGGAGAGAAAAAAGGTAGTGTTTGTGGCTGTGATTCAAAATGACATATAATGCTGTGGGTTTTGTGGTAGTTTTATTCCTTCAGTGCTTGACAGATAACAGTCAGAGCTAAGGTTACAGTGCATGTAAAACAGCCAGATGGGATAAGTCAGGTTATTGACCCTGCTTTGAGCAAGGTCTAAATGACCTCCTGAGTTAATTCCAACCTGAATCTATGGTTTTGCCCCCAAAACACTGTAACTGTTTTCAGTTCTGGAAGGACTTTGCTATACTGGGCTCTGAACTTATCATGTGTATGAGAAAATGATTTCTTAAATTCTCTTTGCAGTAGTAATCCCTAAGAAACCTTTAAAAGATCTTACATAAAATACCTATTAACCTGGAAGACACAGTGGAACACACATGAATAAAAGAGCTTGGATTTACAGCCCAAAATAAATTACAAGCAGCAGCACCCAGGAACATCAAGTGGTTTTGAAGATTATAAGAGAGTTGAGAATGAGTTTGCTCCCTTGTGATGACTAGAATAACAGGAGGTAGCTTAAATGGTTCAAATAAAATGCAGCTATTTTGGAAGCAGTGAACCTTCACTGCTCCACCAGCCACTCTCTCTGTTCACCATCACTGAGATAAAATCTCTGGATTTTCTCCAGCTAAGGAGAAGGGTTAAGATTAGCAAACAAAGGACATGAATGAAAAGGTTGAAGTAAGTACATTTAATGCTAATCTCTCCTGGGAATTATGGCAATGCAGAACTGATCATATCCTGACCATCCTAACCTCTGTCAGTGTATCAGGAGCTCTGGACAGGTGTCTTGCTCTGTAGAGGAATAAATCAGACCAGTCATGGCCTTGAGATTGCTGACTGGTCATCACAGGCAGGCACACAAGAAATGCTCAGTTTAGGGGCTACAGGATGCTTCCAACAAACTGTTACAAACTTAAGACCCATAATATGCCACCAATGTAATGTGGTATTGGAAGAGTTAGACAGCATAAGTGTTGTCATTGCTGTGGATCTCTGCCTTAAGTGGGAATTTGTTAAATGAAATTCTCAGGTGACACTAGGGAGCTCCTCAGAGGAGGGCTAAAAAGGGGTCAGACATCTATCAGGAAAATTAATAAGCTCAGCAAATGTCTTGAGTATGTGAGCAGGACACATGAAAGTTATCTAAAGCTCTATCACCACGCCATCTTCTGCATCCTGTCTGGAGCCATGACTGTCTCCAGTGATGTAGAGAAAGGTGGAAAAGAAACAAAATTCAATAGATAGGGGGGAGTAAAGCCTTTCTAGGTCCTGAGAATTGCAGAAACATTGAACTATAAGCCTGACACAATATTAATATAATGGAAACAGAGATTGAATTTCCTTCCAAACCCTTCCGATAAGCCAATACAATTGATAGTTAAGTACTCATATTTCAAAGTTATTTCCTCTCTTTAGAAATCCACCTATTTAGTTGCATATAAGCTTATCAGGTTTCTAACATAACATACTGCTGAGTGGGGTTCAAACACTTCTGTAGTGAAGGTAGCATTAGAAATCGGAGATAAATTGAGTACTGGAGCTGGTCTGGATACCTTGCCAAAGACCCAGAGGGCTAGATGTGTTTTCAACGCTTGAAAATCAGCATATTGCATGCAGAGGCATCTGCTTTCAGTCGTTTCCACAGTGGTTACAGAAGGCATGCCACCCAGTTGCAGAGAGAGGTTACTTTTGTGGCATCCACAGCTCTGTAGTCCACACAAATTCATCTCAAAAACATATTGTGAATGGTGTCTCCAGCCCTGCTGCAATGACTGGTAGGATGGCAGAAGCACTACATAGGCTGGCAGGGCGTTGTGCATTGTAAGTCAAAGATCTTAGACACTGGAAAGGGAACAAACTCTTCCTGCAACAGACATTGTGGGCTCCTCAATATCCACACAGAACAGGGCAGTTCCACTTTTACTTCACTTGGAGGGTACAATAGGTAACCCGAAAATGAAAGTTGAGCACACCTGAGATTCCAAGAATAATTGTATTTTTCAGAAGTATATGTAGCCTGCTATGTTGTGATCTCTCAAACTGAAGTTGCAATTTAAATATGTCAAATAGAGGCATCGAAATGGGGTAAGAATTGGGGCAGGGCATGAGAACCCCACATCTTTCTCCAGTTGATTTCTCCCATCTTTGGGCAGCATCCAGCACTGCAGGACTCTAATCTGGATTGTTAGACTTTGCTCCCCAGGGCTTTGACCATTACCATTCTGGTAAAAATCCCAAACAACATAGCAATAGTCAAGCACTATCACAAAGAAAATATTAGATAAGCAGCGTGTAACAACCTCACCTGGAATTTGGCAGAGAAAATAGAATTAACCTCTGTAGCACTGGAAAAAAAACATGAGGGTCTCTGTTCAGAGAAAAGTTCTTTTCTGGAACTGCAGTGACCCAGGCACAGGTGACCCACTACATACCCACCATAGAGTGGCTACCTACTTTATTTTCCTTGAAAACTCCACATCCATGCACTGATCAGGGCAGATCTGCCTTGGTTACATGCAGAAAAACAAGTCACAAAGGTACAGCTCGGTGTCAGGGACACTGGAAGTTTCAAAATATTTGGGGGCAGAGATGTGTACAGGGAGAAATGCTGAGAAAGAATTTGAGCAAAATATTTTGGTTTTGGGAGGTGGAGTGAGAAGCATGAGAAAGTACTCCTATTTGGGGATTTGTTGTCATCTCAAGGTAAAAGTGCGGTGCATGTCAAGGCTAGGATAGATTGAGGCTTATTGCGGCTCCCATGTACTTAATGACCAGCTGTGGAGAAAAATTAATGGCACAACAAGAAGATTCTTCACTGCCTGTGGATTTTTGTGAGCTTCTTCTGAAAAATTAAAAGAAAAAAAAATCCAAAAGAGATTGGGCATCAAAGCTGAGCAAGAGTGATTTTTGACTCACATGAAATATCACCCTCAGATTTGCACAGCAACCTGTTGCACTCTTTGGGAATACAGCTAGGCAAGGAGAGGAAAATCCATTCTGGAGAGGATTTCAATATTTGTAATTATGTTGGAGGGGAAGGGTGTCCCCAATTTGGAACAAACCCTTAATTTTCACAGGAGGATATGTCTTCCTAGCTTTGTGCAGGCCAACTGGTGGGCTCTTCATAGACCAAAGAAGTCTGTCTCAGTGCAAGTGAAAGACAATATGCTGCTCAGGTGGGCTGAGGAAGAGACGAGGTTAATTTCCCAGAGCTGCCAGGAACCAGACTGCAAGTCCAAACTGGGAGGCAGCCTCCATCAGGATGCCCATCAAGATCAAAACTGCACTGTGATCCCTGAATTGGAAGGCCCTCAAAGCTGAAAAACCACTGTTTGAATTCTTCCAGCCATCCACAAATGAGAGGCTCTCACCAACTGTTGTCAATACTCTGCCAGACAGGAGAGTATTCCTATCTCTAAAAAGGCAGCAGGACTTCTCGCAGCAAACAGCAGGGAGCTACCGAGTGGAGAAGCCTCATAACCCAGCCCATTGACATTCACTGAGGATCTGCTAGGGCATGAGGAGTCCAGTCCACGTCCAGAGAAAGCAAAATGTTCTGTCACAGAAAGTTGGTTCAGGCCTGTTTGAAATGGCTCAAGCAACTAAACATCCCAGCTTGTCCATTTGTGTGACCCATTTTCTAACAGTGGCCAAGGGATTCAGACAGCACTATAAACTGCAGTAAAATTTAAAGGCCTCCCTACCCTCAGCCTCTCCATGGCCATGAACACTCTACAAAATCCTGGATACATTAAATTAGATAGATAATGTGAGGAACAAGTTAATTGGTGGTGTCACCTAAACTAGTACATCTCATTGCTTAATTAACCAGTAAGTCACCACAAGCCACAGAGCTGTCCCTTGTAATATTTCTAATAGATGGGGAAAAGTTGCCTTGAGGAGCTACCACAAAGCACATGCAAATACTAACACAGCCCCTCTCCCTCTTGCATTTGCCTCCTACTTCCCTGGGTAGTGAACAAGATCAGGAGCTAAAAGGCCTCTTCTGCCCAGGGCTGAGCACTGCCTGGCCAAGAAGGAGACAACACTGAATGAGGCTGAAATCATGACCCCATTGCAGCAAAAGGGAGCCTCTCTTTTACCTGCCAGCAGCAAATCTCCCACCACGCCAGCCAGCTGGAGCATGGTACTCCAGTTAGGCCACTGAAAGTCTTCACATCTCCCTCCTAATAGCTTCCCCCCACTTGGCAAGGCAGACAAGCCCACCCCCTCCCCTCCCCCCCCACACTTTTTCAGGGGCTTTTAACAGCTAATTAATTTGTACTCAAGGCAGAGTTTTATGTAAATTTTATTTAAATCCCAATCAGTGCTCTCATTTCCGTGCAGAGTTATTTTTACCATAGCATCAGCATTCAGGTGGGCAAGGAACAAAACTACCTGGGGGGGCAGAGCCCGACGTGCCCAGCCTGACAAAGAGACTGAGAGCACTGGGATGGTAGGAGGGGCTGCCAGGTGGCATGGAGAGGTCCCCAACCTGCAAGCCAGCACTGAGGGGAAGGGGTAAGAGCAGTGCTGTTGGCAGGGCATTGATAAACTCTGGCAACAGTAGAAGCACGTCTTGACTGTGGAGCAGACTATAAATTGCTGTCTCCTGAGGACTAAGTGCCCCTGCAGTGGGGAATGGCCAAACACACAGGGATGTTGATGGTACAGCCACCAACAGGATGATGACAGCAAGACTTAAAACCCGTCTTGATTCAGGGGCAATGTTTTTGGCCTGTTCTCAAAAGCAGGAAGTGTCACAGGAGGAACCTTCTTGGTAGAGTCTTCCCCATCAAGATCAGCTTCCTACTCACTAGAGCTG
This sequence comes from Pterocles orientalis, assembly GCA_011057875.1. Lineage (NCBI taxonomy): Eukaryota > Metazoa > Chordata > Aves > Pterocliformes > Pteroclidae > Pterocles > Pterocles orientalis. The sequence goes on along the minus strand of WKFP01013801.1, from coordinate 53,709 downwards.
TCTTGACAGGGCCCCTGGGGATCATTCCACTTCTTCCCACTCAGATTCAAACCCTGTGACCTTCCCACTTGCCCCATTTCTGCCTTCTGAAACACTGTCAGGCATGAGAGGGCCTGTGGAAACTTCTCTCAGTAGCACTCACACCCTATGAGAGGGAGAGAGAAAAACACTTCTCTCCTGGAACTGGATGTCCAATGAGGACAACTAGATCCTCAGACACCTCATCACAGTAACCCATGCACAGTAACCCATGCAGTCCCCTGGCAGCAGCACACCAGGTATCAGCCAACGCTTGTGCATCACTGCTAGGGCAGCCAGATATGGGACGGAGCCTGCTGGGGTCAGTCCCTCTGCTACCAGGCTTGGTGGAGAGCCAAAGCCATGCATGGAAGTGTTACCATCTCTCACCACTCTACGGAGAAAGCAAAGATTCTCCAGCATCTTCCACTAGATCATTAGACTGAGACAAGGTGCTTCAGACCACAAAGAGCAACCAGCCACTAACCCTGGGACACAACCACCCAGAACATGTAGGAGCAGGTGTTCAGCAGCACAGGACAGCTGCTTGTTCCTGACTGCTGTTTCACAATTTCTCTGGGAGTGCATCCTCCTCATGCTGCTTACATTCCACTTTTCTCTGAGGCAGTCAAGGTTCATTGAGTTCAGAAAACAATAAAAGCATGGTTTACAGTGCAGTCTAGTGGAGAGCAGATTTTCAGACACTATACCTGGCTCTCCACAGGGGAGACAGCTTTGGGATGGCTTTTTAACTCCTCCTGTTCAGATTTTCTAGCAGCAGCCAGGAGGCTGAGTCAATGCTAGTGGCTGTGCCTCATGCTGGATGGATTCATGCTGTTGATCCTCTCTGCCGTCATCCTTCAACAGCTCTCACTGTGCTACTCAACTCTTCAAAAATCTATTGATTTTCTAAAAACAGCTCCATCTTTAGTTTCTACCTCATGAATCCTTCTCCTACCTTCAGCCTGGATAACTGTAGTTTATTTCTTACAAGACGAGGAAGGAAAGGGTTTCCACTGGAGATACAGTTAGCATCTGCTACCCAGAGAAACAACAAGAGACTTTTGCCACTGATAGCAAAAGTCTCAAAGGCAGTATATATTCTTACTGCGAGAAACAAAAACCATACCCACTACCAATTTCAAAACATCCATGGGCTGTGCAAAGTCACTCATTGCCATCACCACAGGAGTCATTAGAGGGAACAGGGTGCACTAACAGAGCAAGAATTTCACACTAATGCCATCGACCATCAATATCTCTGACTCAGCAAATGCAAAACAAATCTTTCCTAGGCTCCCTTAGAGTCCTGATTGCTACACAGAGAGAGTCCATGCAACAGCTTTGGAGGCACTGAAGGAATTCCAAGGTGGTACTATTCAATGCCTAATACTGCTTCATGACCAACTAGATTTATTAAGTTTCCCTGCCACCCAGAGTCTTTTGTGTGATGGCAGACAGATGTTCCCCAGGTGTTTGCAGATTGGCTTAGCTAATACTTCTGATAACCTGAACCTGCACAGCAGATGTATTAACAGATTCTGACATGACGCCATTAGTTTTGCAGCTGATGGCAGGGAGGGATGAGGGGGAAGAGAATGAAGAACAAATAAATAAAAGTTAAAAGAGAGAAAAAGAGGCTAATTTATAGGCTTCCTTCTCCCCCCCAGAACATGCAGTCCAGGTGCTGGCAGACGACGCTCCCCATCTGCACTATTCCTAGGGCAAGGAGTTAGATTCCACAACTGGCTCCATCATGCCAAAATTTCCTCTGTCGCCTTCCAACTTTACCCCTTCCTTTGAAGTGCGATTGCATAGACTTCCATCTGCAAGGAAGACTGTGCTTCATGAACACACACACACTTGGAGACCACAGCAAGGAGGGCATCTAAGGCACAGAAACAGGGAAAGTGCATTGCAAAAAGTCAATAGTGGGTAATACAGAAACACTCCCTTTTCTGTTTCTTCCGATGAGTCAACATGATGTGTCTGTTGTGTAAAACATACGTTGCTTGTACATCTGCCTAAAATGAAGCAGCAAGATCTAGGAGCGTTCATTAAGGGGCTAAATTCAAACTTTATTTTAATCTCAAACTTACTCCCTACCCGTAATTAGGCCTCTAGTCAGTCTTTGAAGCTCTATCTGTGTGGCTTTCCTCACCCTTAAGAGAAGATTAAACATTCTACCCAAGGAGTTGTAAAGAACTGATTCTACATCTATAAAGCCTTGTGTTTTACATTTGTGAAGAGATAAACAGTTTACATCAGAGCAAGATCCAAAACAGATGCAATGAGCCTTCCAAAACAGGAGAGAAAACCCAGGTCAAAAGATCCCTTTCTCACTGGGAGTTAACATTACAGGCAGAGGTAAAACAGGGGAGACAGGAGAGAGAAAAGCCACCACCTTTGCCAACGGCCCCTGTTTCCAAGCTGGAGATGAGTTCAGGAAGCTAGTGACAGCTATTCGTTTCCCAAAGCAGCTCAACAAATGCATCAGCATGACTTCAATTTGCAGCCTTTTTATAACCTCTGGTAACATGTTTCTACAAATGAAACTCATGAGATCTATGGACTCATTACTGGCTCTTGAACATAACTCCCCTTCGATAAAGTATGACCACTTCTGGATGGATACTGTGTAGAAAACTATAGCATCTCTGCCTGCATGTCATTTGGGCAGATGTTGATCACACCAGTTAATGTTTCCCTAAACCTATACACCAACGGCTTTCAAATGCATCCTTTCAGCCTAACAAGCATTTTGATGGAAACACCAGATATTCACTGAAGGGGTCAGAGAGATTATCGCCGTGCTGTTGCTCAACAACTACGGCTGCTTCCCACTCCCTGGACACACATATTCTCCTCCCCTCCAAGTCACTGAGGCAGAAATCATCCCTCCAAAACACCCTCTTCCTCCACCTAAAGACCACACTGTAACCAAAACCAGGATCACAGATACCATTTAAGCCTTTCAAAGGCTTTCTCTGTGCCTTTCACAAGAATGTCACCTGCATAATTTCCCCTCTGCCTGGGAATCATGGTATCACAGAACGTTAGGGATTGGAAGGGACCTTGAAAGATCATCTAGTCCGATCCCCCTGCTAGAGCAGGAACACCTAGATCAGATCGCACAGGAACGCATCCAGGCGAGCTTTGAATGTCTCCAGAGAAGGAGACTCCACAACCTCTCTGGGCAGCCTGTTCCAGTGCTCTGTCACCCTCACTGTAA
>WKFP01013801.1:23968-49200 GCA_011057875.1 Pterocles orientalis | reverse complement strand
CCTCCTGGACTGCAGATGGCTGGCTGAGTAGGCCTTCCAGCAAATATCAGGGTGGTTAAAATCCCCCACAATAACCAGGGCCTGTGACTGCGAGGCTGCTACCAGCTGCCTGTAGAAGGCCTCGTCGACTTCCTCATCCTGATCCGGTGGCCTGTAATAGACACCCACGACAGCATCACCCATGCCAGCCTGTCCCTTAATTCTCACCCACAAACTCTCAACTCGCTCGTCACCCACCCCTGGACAGTCCTCAATGCATTGAAGTTGTTCTTTCACATAAAGAGCAACTCCCCCCCCCTCGCCTTGCTGGCCTGTGTTTCCTGAAAAGGGTATAGCCACCCATGACTACATTCCAGTCATGTGAGCTGTCCCACCATGTCTCTGTAATTGCCACCAGGTCATAATCTCCTGACCGAACACGGATTTCTAACTCCTCTTGCTTATTCCCCATGCTGCATGCATTTGTGTACAGGCATTTCAGGGAGCGAGCTGAGCATGCTTCAGGGAAGTCAAGATCCCTCATTTATCAAGGGATCATTATTCTCAGCATGCATAGCTTTGCCCCAGCTTTCAGGAAAACAGGACAGCAGTTTAAGGTATGTCTGATTTATACATTATCAAAGAGGAAGTCACTTAGTTGGGAAAATTATGTAAGCCTACATGTGTCTAAATGCTCGTCTCCATTATAGAGCAATGATAGGCAGTGTCCTTCCCAGCGAGATTTCCAGTCACTCTGGGATTAGTGCACAGTTTGCCTGCATAAAATGTTATCAGCGCAGTGAGGCAAAAGAAAAGACCTCATGGCTCCAGCCCTTTCTGCCACGCATCAGGCAACTCTGTCTGTTTTAACTTATTCCAGCAGTAATCCTAAAATCAGGGCAACAACTACTTAAGGCAGAGTTCTTTCAGATGCAGAGGAAACTTGCATAGCAAGAGCCTGTGTTCCTATAGGCCATGAATCCCAAGCCTTCCCCTCTCTAGCATTAATTATATGAAATCACCAATGTTAGATGCAAGAGATAATTTTGGGAACAGAAGATTATTCAGAGGGGCATGGCTGATCTCTGTCTTATTAGCATAAAACTTTACTGTTTCAGTCAACTGAGAATGTCAGGGGAGGGGGATCAGCAGGGCCATGACTTTGGTCTCTACCCTACAACTTTGAGGCTTAATGTTCACAGCAAGAACTGTTCTCCCCAAGAAATGTGCATAGGGAATATTGAGAACCTTGCGAGTTCTGCTTTGTTCACAGAAGAGGGCTGATCCGAGGAAAGGGAGGCTTTGTACAAGCCTTTGGAGACATGGTGCATCACAGCCACTGTGAATTAGAGCTCTTGGCTCTAGCCCTCCCCTAATGTATTGAATTGGGTTGGTTTGTCTGGCACTGCACAGACACTCTGATGCCTCTTGGCTCCCTATACCCTGTTATTTCCCTTTTATGCTGCCCCTGGCAGAAGCATAACTACAAATAAGAACAAATTATTTTTTCCTGCATTGGAGAGAATCTAGAGGGAAAAGTGGTGGCAAACAGTTACTTCTCCCCATATGACAGGTCAAAACTCTCCCCTGGCCAGGAGTACAAACCCTGTTCTCATCTCCAGGATGGCACAGAACATCCCCTGCTACCACATGTCCTCCAGGATGTGCCACTCTAAGATAATTAAGGCACCCTTAGAGGACTGGCATATTGGCCACAGGCCCACCAAGCCCTCCTAAAGTGGTATCTTAAGAATAACCCAACTCAGGCATTGCAGGTAAGGTAGCTTGATGATGGTTTCAGAAAGCACCCCAGCAGTCAACTGCCAATGCAACAGTTTGTCAAAAAGCTGGAGCAAAAGCTTTGGAGAGAGTGCTGGATGCCAGTGGCCACCTGTTGTCCATACCCCATCAGTAAGGCAAGTGGTCACCGTCATGCAGGAAAATCCCTATTTCATCCAGCCATTAAAGCACAAACAGCAGAGCGTCAAGGTGCATGTTCTGCATACAGTGCTAAGGAGACAACATGATTTTTTTTAATGACACAGGTAGGTTTAGGTCTCAGCTCATCTTGTTTAGGTGACTTGGTGGGTCTAAAGTCAGACAAGACCAGAGTCACTTGCATTAACCCTGTTTGCAATTCACCTGAAACACAGCTCTCCGTTCACATGGAACATGGGGGTGCAGTGGCAGGGCTCCTGGGTGGCTCTATAAGAGTCTGCATCAATGCTGCTCCTATAAAGAATAGGTATCAGAGAGGGTAGCAAGACAGAGGTATAGAAGCATCCATCTGCTAGCAGTGCTTCCCTTGCATGGTGCTTGGAGGGAGACAGAAGAGTTTCTGCTGTCCTACTCCTCCCCCAGGTGGAATGTCTTACAATAAACACCGTCAGCAATTCATCCACACAGAAAGCTGTAACTGTGTTAAAACAACAATTCATCTTACCCTCCTACTCCACAGAAAAAAGAAAAAAAGTCTCCCTCTGACCCTTTCCTGATTACAGGCACATCTGCACTGCAACATACAGGTGCAACTGCCACCCATGCAGAAATTTACTAATTTTAAACTAGACTGGGTGGGTGACTAACCACACCAGCAACCCCTCCTCCATCAGCAGCTGAAGACCATCAGCCCACCACAGCTGGGATCTATTCTAAATATGATATGGGCAGACAGAAAATTATCTTACTTACTGGATGAGTGATACAGATTGCTATCACATCCCACATGGGGTGCTCTCCCCAACCAAACTGCAAACCTTTTGTGTAGAGGTGTTGCATTTCATTGAATGCCCACCTGGACTTGCTACTTTCCGTTATGATACAATTAACATTAACACATCACTCTTCGTTTAGAATCTTACTGTTAGGTCCTGCTGCTAACTGTACTAATTTACAAGGACTCTTTGAGGGCTTGACCAGGAAAACCTGATTTGCTCATGCCAGGCTATTGCAGATGGACCTCATTCAGCCATATCTGATTCAGCATTAGCCACAGCAGCAGCTGCTCTGAATCAGGAAACAGATGAACAGAAGTTTAAGAGACTCAACTATAGCTACAATCAGGAGTTGCAGAGAGACATAATCCTGTCAACCAGCTGGACTCAAGTGGCCTTTGAACTCTACAGCCTCTAATTTAGGGCTTGGTCTTGCTATCATTAGCACTAATGTTAAGAAATATTGCTTCTTTTACACTAAGAAACTGCTAATTACAGAGGCTTGTTTTACCAGTTAGTGCTGCTTTGATAGGCTTTTTCCATAGCTCAAGTATCTTTTTACCAATAAGATCCTTTCCCATGTCAGGAAGGTACAGACCTTCCAAGTTCACAGCTGGTAGCATCAGGAATTAACAAGGGAATTAACAATCAGAGAAAACAAGAAATGCATGACAGGAAGATTCTGTAAACCTTAAAATACCCAATATTTATAGTTATGAAAATTCTAGGTTTCACAGTGATTACACACATGACTTTGAGAAGTGATCAGGAGTCACTCAAAGAAAATGAAATCTACCCATTAGGATGCAGTCAAGCCATACTTCAGAGGCTTTGCAGCCAAGGGATGTTCATATTGGAAGCTGTAGGAACAACATACACAGTGTTAAGGGTTACCTCATCGAAACCATACTGCTCTTTCAGGCTCCAGTGCATTGGGAGGCTTACTGCATATTTCAAATTAAACATGTTACCAAATCAGCAGGTGAAGAATCAGCAAAGCACCCCCTACCCCAGCATCCATCCGTCTCTGTCTTCTATGGTTCTCATCTTTGATTTGGCAAAGGAAAGAAATCATATGTCTGTTCTCAGCTCTTAAAGGTCCAGGTTTTCAAATGTGGATCCAGCAGGCTTCTGTAATAAATATTACCCAGAGCCTCCTGAATTGTGTGAAGTACAAAACTGACAAACTTCAGATTGCAAAGCTCACAAAAGCCTGGGCCTGAAGACCACCTGCAATTTTTTTAAAATTTTTTTTTTTTTTTGTAGTTGAGCTATTTAGGCTGCAGCAGGAACTTAGATGATCTTTTAATAGGTGACATTTCTGGGAACATTTGCTCCAGTTTGAAAGGTAATTTGTATCAGCTGCTCTGGTTCCTGTTCCATGACTCTTTTCCCCCCTCTTCTGCAGCGGGCACCTGAGCTGGCAGCTTTTATACTCGCTCTGAGGAAGCAAGAAAGTGAAAGGGCTCATCTTTTATGCAAGATGAGAAAAATGTTTAACACAACAGGATCCTGAAAATGTCTTTACTTAGGCCTTTACCTTTACCAAGGTAAAGAGCCAGACCTTAACACACCTTCTACAGAAAGGGCTACTGAAGTACATCTCCCTTTTTATTCTAAGACTGAGAGAACATTTTAAACCTGCAACAGTTTAAGCGTCAGTGCCCTAAAACAATACTCATTTGGGGTGGCCTACAGCATTCTTCATACAATTACCTGAAAGTTTGTGTTTAACAATTTGAATAGTTTAAGTCCTGCTGCTCCCAGGGCTTGCAATAAACACACAACCTGCAATTTGAAAGCCCAGGTTAACTCTATGCATTCAGCAACTCAAGGAGAAGATCTTACAGGTTTGGTTATGCCAAGTGAGCATGATTTCCAGAAAATTAAAGGGGTCTATGTAGATTCAGAATATAATTAAAGGAGTTGGTCCCTGCATCCCCTCCATTGTGCTGAGCCACCAACGAAGACCCAACCAAAACTTACTTCCCTTCAGCATCTGACTGGAGCCCACACATGCTCCATGGCCAGAATGACCCACCTCACCTTCAGCTGAGCATCTGCTGCTAAGTCAAGCCTGAAGAGACTTCTCATAGCAAGAATCAGGCTGGAGCCTATGGAGAAACTGTACCCATGGACATCACAGCCAGATTTCTAAATGAGAGAGTTGCAGGACACTTTTGAATCAGGGAGCATAATGTTCTCCAAGGACAGAAGAGTTAGCTTGGTGCGACTGCTTCCTGAGCAAGTCTCACAGGTCTGATCACGATCCTCTCTGCTCAGAACAGCACTTAGAGCAGCTGAGAGCTTCCTGTAGATGTCAGAGTGACCTTAGAATGGCAAGATAGCACCTGGATGAGGGACTGTCTCCCAGTGCAGTTTGATCCCATGCTCATCTGCTTGCCCCTGCCTCAGCTGCAAGGGAATCAGCACTGCCTTGTCAGTCTCGATCCAGAAGGAAAACGGCAGCCCTTAGCTATAGAGATTTGGGCAATTCAAGAGTTAGGCTCCTGCTTGCTCTGTTAAACAGCCGGCCTTCCCCAGGACTGTTTTTAATCACAAATATTTATTTAAATCTATTTAAGGTCAATCTAGAAGTCAGTACTTGGGAGGGCTTGTGCTAGTGAAATGCTCTTTTTGAGGTAAGGCTGTGGATTCAGTATTTCCGTTCAGATTTGTAGTAAAGGCACAGCAGGTTTTTGGCATTCAAAAAATGTCTGGGTTTCCTGCATATAGGATCTGCTGGATGAATTGCTGCAGTTGGCAGAGATAAGCCATATATCAGCTGCATATCCCAAGAGTATTTGCACTTAAGAAAATTTTGAAATTCCTTTCAGCTTAACATTTTCCCTCTTTAGGTCTTTAAACTGGGTAAGCTCAGCTATTGCTACCAGCACAACCAGGGCACGATGCGTCTACCTGCTAACTACCCACACACTCATTTTTTCATGGGCAAGTTTTGTCACAAACAAGGCCCAGGCACTCACACCTAGCAGTACCAGCCTCAACCTGACAAATCTGCATGCTCTGGGAGTAGTGAAACCACAGGTACCCTCACAGGCACCCAAAGGCTGCACTTGGACACAGTTTTCTGGGTACTGCTCAGGGGGACTAAGAAATCACACTTCAGACCTGCCAGCAGAGCAGCACCATTGGCACTCCCTAGCATGCCTCTGGTAAAATAAACAAGCACAGCCAAATAATTCCTGTAACTTAAGATATGTTTCCCCAGCCCAGGAGCAGGTCAGGCCATGAACATACATACCGTTACAGCAGCAGATCAGAGGGCTTGGGAAGAACAACAGGTAGCCACCAGCAGCAGTTTCTCCAGGCATTACGTACCTAGTGGCAGCCTTCCCCTCTTCCCAAGCCCTAAGCAGCTTAGCACAGTCCAGTGCCCAAAGCAGCCTTCCAGTGCCAAGCACAGCTCTAGAGATAGCACTCACAGCCCACTCAGAGCATGGGTCTGTAGAAGACTACACCCATGAACAAACACCAGAGCAAGATAGTTTCAGACAGACACTAGGTGAAGGTCCCCTCCTGCTTCCCTTTATACCTGCCATCTCTCTGAGGTGGTTAATAACCCCACCCACCCTATTTCTACAAATAAACTCACAAGAAGAACCACATAAAGGGAGAAACAATGGGGATTTGTCTCACCTGTGAATCAGTTTTATCTTTCATGGCCTGAAAAGGGCTGGAAGGACTTTAGATGATCACACGGTTTAAATGCCTTTTACCAGGAGGATTAATATCTTCTGTAGTTGTTGTTATGATGATAAAGAATCCCAGAAGGGGTTTTTGTGTACTCTGTGGGTACAGTCGGTATTGAAAAGTTAACAGCATTAAGTGTGATGGATTATTTGAGTATGAAATACTCTTAGTCATAGACAGAAGAGCTGAGCAAACATTTGCCATGAAAAGATGTAAGAGTGTGGGGTTTTTTTTCCTTCCCCCATCTCTGTGGTATTTGCCTGTTCGGCAGCCAGGAGTAGTTTTATGAGAGTTTAGACATGAAGTGAGAGGCTATATGTGTGTGTGTGTATGTGCACGCGTGGAGGAAGATCTCCATGCAGAGCTGGAAGGCAGCAGCTCCTAAGCTCTGCTACTAGCTGTCACCTTGGTCTGCTTAAGTGATGCACCACCCAGCTCAAGCCCTGAATTTGGGTCCATTCCCAGACACCTGGGTCCAACTCCTGGGTCTGCCACAGACCTCCTGTGAGACTGTACATGAGAAGAGCACATCCACTAATCATGCTGAGCATGTGTTCAAGCAATTGTTCAAGGAAAGTGTTACTGAGGGAGGCTGCAGCATATGGACTCAGAAAAGCTTGCTCCTAATTTATGCCAGTTGTGGATTTACTAGGGGCAGGGGAGCTTTGCCCAGTCAGGCCTGGCTGCAGGGCATGCACGTGCATCCAGGGATGCAGGTTGTGCTGCTGCTCCACGGAGGTCAGAACTGTGTCTGCCTGCGTCTGTTGCTGTCAGCTGGGAATTGCAAAGTTATAGCCTAGATGGGTGTATGTACCACACCCCATAATAAGATTTGCCAAATCAGATGCCTATAGCTGATTATAAGTTATGTGGGCAACGTGCCAGACATGATACTTTCAAGCCTGCATCTTGCATGGACATAAACATTTCCGTGTGAATAAATAGACCTATGGAAGAAATGGGAGATAGGAACATCTTTGCCAGATGATGTTAAAATGTTCTGCAAATTACTGTGTTTACATTTTGGCCGTACCAAGAACTGGACAGAGTTACCTAATGGCAGATAGTGCTGCATGTTTTATTAGGTCATTTAACAATCAAGTGAAATGTAGGAAGATGTACTTTGCGAGTGTATTTTCCTGAGAAAAATCTGTATTTTCTTAAAAGGTCTGTTTTCATTTCTCTCTGCTGTTTCTGTAACAGCTGTGATCCAGACTAGCTAATTTTGTACTGTCAGTGGCTGTTCAGCTCTCCCACCTCCAGCTAATTTGTTGTTTTCACAGTTCACTGTGTATAAGGGTCTCTTTGTTCTTGTTTAAGGTGATCTTCTCATTCTTATGCAAATAGAACAGCTTGAGGCAGAATGGTATCTTTCTTCAATTAATTTAGAAATTACGTTTTTCATCACAAATCAATATTTTCATACTTGTGGCCAACTTCAAGACATATGGACTAAAGGCCTTTCATCTCTTCAGCATCTCTGGTGATGCAGAGCCAGTATGGTGCTCTGAGCTGCACAGCCCTGCGCATGAGAGAGACTTTCTATCCAGAACACCATTATCTAATAGCATCATAATGCAGCCTCACATAACACTCTTGTATCTTTGCCACAGTCCACTGTGGGCCAAAACACTTGTATCCACTTGTTTGCTGCAGCTAGCAGCCTCTCCTCTGTTGGCTGAAGACACTACCTATCTAGTGTAAGAGCTGGAACAAACTGGAATGCCATCAAGTAGCTTAAACTTGGGATGCTTCTCCCAGAACTGCACAAAGGGAATAATTAAGAGGCCTGGTTCAGAGAAGTAATTTCTTCTGGGCTGGTAGAATCTGGACATAAAGATAAAGGGAGATCTGCTGACCTGGACAAATCCGTTCTTACTGACAACTTTTTCTCTCTGTCATCCTGAAATTAGAAGAGAAATTCCTCTCTGGACCTGGAACAGTAAACACACGCATTTTCCCTGACCATATAGGGAGAGTCCAACTGTGGCCATCTTAAGCAAGAAATAATGTCTTGGTTCTGCTTCACTAAATCATGGTTAATGTTCCAACTTGCTTAGTTTATTCAGTGAAGTTTAAGAAACAAATGAACAAACAAACCCAAAAAACAAATAAACTCAAAAAAAAAAAAAAAAAAAAAAAAAAAAAAAAAAAAAAAAGCCTGGACTAGTCCAGGACTCCTGAATCCACAAGAGAGAAAATGTAATGGAAGTCCAAATGCATTAAAAAATGAAGAAGATTCTGATCTAAAACCAAGACCAAATAAATCTGTATTTAGATGTAAAACAATCCCAGTGGGAAGTCACACAGATGAACTATGGACTGAGTGCTCCCATCCCACATACCACCTGACTGGGCAACAGCAACCTTCACTCCCTGTGACACACCCAGCCCCTTTCCAGTTCTTCGGCACCTTGCAAAAGGACTGGGTTTGTCAGTGAGGGGTCCTGCATGGAGCAGCAGAGCCTCTTAGGTGCTGAGCTCTGACAGAAAAAGCTGAATTCCTACTCTACAGGCAGAAGGGGGCTGTTAGGAATGCACATCAATTTCCAAGCAGAAATCAAAGCTATGCAGAGTCCCTGACAGCCCTATCTTTGTTTCTTTGTTGTTGGCATTGTGACCCCACAATGTCCCTTTTTATTTGTTTAAATATTGGGACATGCAAATAGCAGCGATTGAAGGAGTGCATCCTGGCCTGGGCACTTCCATCTAATTCAGTCTGAGATAGCATGTCTCTTCATTGGAGACAGGCTCAGAGCAAGCCAGGATTGCTGAAGATTTTAGTGTACTCTTTCACCCCGGGGATGTTATTGCTAGGAGCCATGCATTTTCTATCGCAAGATCTTAAAGTACTATTTTATTTTTTTTGAGCATATCTCATTAAGTTTCCATCACCCACCCCTCCATGTGATGATGAAAAGCACGTTATTGTCCCCATTTCAGAGCTGGGGAAACTCGGGCATGAAGGGCTCAGCTTAAAGCAGCCTTTCTAAATGGATACAGGGAGGCTTTGTCAGAGTCCTGGAAAGAACCCGGCTCTCCCAGGTTGCAGAGCTTACGATTTTAGCCTAAAACCATTTTTTCTCTCCTGTATAGAGCCCTGACAGTCCTGTGAGGAATATTATGTAAATACAGGTTGTAGCTGTTGACATAAATCACTATAAATCAGTAGTTGACATGAAATGCATAAAGCTGCTGCTTCTTTCCTAATGGATGAGCATTTCATACACCTGACGGTGCTGAGAATCACAAGCCTGCTCTCATCACTCACTCTCAGCATAACCAGATGCAGCCCTGTCCCTGCATCCAGCTGTGCTGACTGTGCTCAGCCCCGCTGCAAGGAAATACCCTTTCAAAAGCTGCCCCTTCCCATTCACCCATCTTGGATGCACTGCAGATAAAAGGGCTTTTGTACATCGCATCCACCCCTCCGCTCATCTATAAGCTGATCTCAGCCCAACTGCAGGATGAAATCCTTTGTTTCCACTCCTCTATGCTTTCCACTGCTCTCCTCGCCATCCCCCTTGCATCAGTCCAATATCCTGCAGCAAAGGCTTTATCACCTGCCAAGCCAGGCTCACCACAGGATGGTGGCACCTTGGGCCCTGCCTGTGTGGGCAGGGAGAGAGGCAAACTAGGGTTAGCCACTTTGGCAGCCAAAGCACAGATGGTCCAGGGGCCGGTGTTGCTGTCTTTCCAGCAGTGTGCTGGAGCCAGAAACAGCTAAACATAATAGGAAAGTGTCCCTTGACATGAAGGCACTGTGGACAGGGTTCACCATCAGATGTGTTAGCGACCAGCAACTTCAGTGACAAAAGCCAAAACGGTTGCCAACAGTCAACGTCAGACCTTCTAATGTTACCAGTACCAGCATGGCTGAGTGGGTGACAGCAACAAGTAAGGCTGTAGGGTTTTTTTCCTGCCCACCCATCCTTGTGAGCCACTCCCCTCTGCTCATGGGTGAAGAATACACCCTTCAACAGGCAGTGCCTGAAATGTTTTGTTGCTGGTCTTTCTACATCCCAAGGAAAATGTTTGTGCCACAAACCCAAGCTGCCTTCCAAAACGTTCCTGGTGCCAAGAGAACCCCTTACCTTTTAACCTTTTTCCAACGCCAAAACATTTCCTCCAGGATCTCTGGGGCAGTATCAAGATGGGATGGTGAGATAAACTGACATTAAAAAGGCAAGGTGTCAAAAGCAGGCAAATAGAGGTCAGTATTACACATCCTAGGCATGGAGTCCCCAGGTCTTTTCCTGTTGCAGCCCCAGTTACTGGGGTGCCATAAAACAGCATGGTTTTGTCAAAGAAACCAGGTTAAACTGCATGCACAAATAGCAATGACCTTTCCGGGGGATGGGGTTGGACTCAGTATCACAAGTATGTAAAGGGTCTGTCACCAAGCTGCAGTCTGGCAAGGGGCGATCCACATCCCACTCCAGTCCTCAGCATCTTCACCATCCTCCTCTGGCTCTGGCAGGCTCTGAGCCCAGGGAGCATTCAGCACTTCCCCCTGTGGCACCTTGGGTCTGCCCAGGGCTTGCAGGTGCCACACTTCCTACCCCTGCAGTGCTCCGGCATGGGCTAGTGCTTGTTGGGAGAGCCATGGCAGAGGTTGGGCATCCTCATGGAGCAATGCACCATCCATATCGCACGGCCATCCCTCGCCCTCAGAAAGGTGAGTGTCTCCAACCAGCTGAGCTGATATTTCAGCCCAGACACCCTGGCATCTCTGACTAAAAGGGTGAGTAGCTGGTGCAAAGCCTTCCTGAACCTGTGCTGAGCTCAGAGCTTGTTCCTCAACAAGAGGTGGGGGTGGGGGAAGGGGGGGGCAGAGCAGAGGGGAGACGTCATACACAGCCTGGGAGAAAATACAGTTCAGGTCCCAGACAGCTGGGTTGCCATGGCTGAATAAGCTAAATCTGGACTATGGAGTGTGGTGAGAATAAATGCACCAGTACCCAGTGGAATAGAAAATCTGTCCAGGTAGATCTCCACTCGTTTTTCAGGCTGGACTACACAGCTCTTCTCCATTGACTTGCAGGACAGAAATCTTTGAGTTTTGGAGCTGATCATCCAACTAAGAAATGACAGAGAAGAGGGGAGCAGTAGCTCTCAGCCCTTGGTAACCTATCTAGGGAGTGAATGAAAGTGACAAAAACCTGCCAGCACACTACCTACACATGAAGAAATTCTGTTTCCAGTCCCCCAGGGGAGACTTCTGAAAATCCCTTTCCTGGGGCTGGGGGGGGAGGTGGAAATCACTGCATGTGTGTGACTTTTCCACCTACCTTAGACCTATACAAATGACGACACTGTAACAGTCATCACATTTGTGTCAAAGGAACAGGACAACCTTGCAGCTCAGGGCTGTGACAGACATACGTGGGGTGACCGCAATGCGGGGCAGTACCTGCAGTACCAACAATGCAGCAAGCTGTGGGCACTACAAGAAATCACAGCTTTAGTTGCTAACTGCAGAATTGAGGGCCATGGAGGCAGAGGTGCAAAGGAGCTGCAGGAGGAGGCCACACGTGGGAGCTCACTGTCCTTCTCACACACCCTCCCTGCCTCCTTTCCCATAGACTGGGAGAGGAGTCCAGCAGGGAGTGGAAAATGCAATGGGAGGAGGACAGCATGTATTTCTCTTTCAGAGTCCCCTTTGCAGCGCTCACTGCAATTTATGTATGAATGCTGTGGTGTTCTTCATAAACAAGAATTAAGAAAACAAAAGGGTACAGGAAGTGAGGGAAGGGAAAGGGAAAAAAGACAAGACAGAAGCTGGAGGTGGTGACAGGCACCCAGAGGCAAGGTTACTACTCAGAGTTATTTATTTTGTCCCTGCTCATGTGCTCTCCAACGGTATAATTTCAGAAAGAGATGTCTCCTCATGCTTTGCTTCTGACCTGCCTGGCCCCCTGATCAGTTCTGCCCTGATTTCTGATACACTTCTGCAGCATCCACACCATCTTTCAGGGGTGGACACAGCAGGCTGAGCTTTTCCAACCCAAGGAGAACTTCGGTTAGCACTGCAGCCCTCCCTCCTGTGTGTTACATGTAGGGCTTTTACATGTGACTAGTAGTCACATGTACACGCAGAGTACAAAAATGAAATGGATTTGGAGAAATTAGTTCAAATGATGCCTACGCTTTTGGGATCTCCGAGGACAAGAACAGCAAGCACACAGGTTGAGTTCTGAACTCCCAGTGAGGCATACACAGATCATGACGTTTGTAAATTCAGAGTCTTATTTGACAGCAAATAGCATAGAAGAAGATGAATGTGCAAGCATACATATTTGGTTATAGGGTTCCTTAATATTAGTTATTGGTAAAACAGCATTTCTGCTATGAACAGAGAATCCTATCTTTAGTCAGTCTTTAGTCAGTTAATTTACTCAATTTCATCAAATTACTCACCTCCTAATTTCATCAAATAGGGGCTATATCCGCAGGAATTCCTCTGACAAAGGGGTATTCCAGAATCTGGAAGACTGTTCAGGTATAATTTAAAGAAACTTGCGGCAAGAATGACTGAGTAAAGATAGGAGGGTTAGGAAAAGAGGAGTGAGAGCATGTGTGTGTGAGAGAGTACTTCACTTTCTCCTAAGTGAGGAGAGTTATATCTGTCCTTAAGCTTTGTGGCAAGTGAAGTTGAGGTCCCTGGTACTGGGTTTGGACTAGTTCGCTTTCCTCCCAGTCTTTTCTTCTCTTTCTCTCTTTTGCTGTTTGCAGGCCCTGTATTTTTATGGAAAACTAACAGTGCTTCTTATGGAGTCTTTTTAGGTTTACACACATTTACTAGACAGTAAAAATCTCTGTTTGGCTCAGTACAGGCAGAGAATAAAAGACTGCTGTTACTCCTGGGCTGAGTCAGATGGAGTGGTAGATGGCTTCTTCTCCTGGGAATATGATGGGGGTGCCAGAGAGCCAATACCTTGAAATCCCACCCAGAGCAGGATCAAGAGCCAAGAGCTCTTCCTAGCTCTTTTTAGGTACTGAGAGTTGTCTCCAGAAGGTGACTGTATTGTAATGCTTTGAAGGAGAACTACATGATGATGCATTCCCATCTCATGCCCATCACGGGTTTTGCGATCCCTGGGCTGGCACAGGAAAATGTCCAATCGATTCTGAAACATTTGAGATTGACTGCAGAGCAAGCCTGTCTACTCTTCTTTATTGCTAACATCTCCTGCCTGGGATGTGGTTGGGCAAACCCTGTTGTTAAACCCTTGCATCTTCAGATCTGACCATCTACTTCAGGCAACATGGCTGTGAACTAGTGGATTGCCGGGATGCAAGCTGGGAGCTCTGTGATGCATGCGGCCCTGGGCTTCCTCCATGTTGGGCTGAGCTTTGAATCTTGGGTCACGCAAGGTGTATCTGCAAGATGTTGAAAAGTCTGGTGGTTGTAGAACCAAAGGAAGAATGGAAAAAACATAAAGGCAAGAAATAATCAGCTGGAAACATTAATTTCAGTTATAAAATAATTTTGCATGATGGTACCCCACCTATGGTCATTTCACCAGTTTTCTAGGAAATGAGTTCACTTGTGCATGTGTTTGCAAAAACAGCAGCATTTAAATCTTCTACAGAAGATGTGAGAAGAGATATTTCAGTCTCTCTGTAGTCAGGATTTGCATAAGAAACTTGATTCCAGGAATTACACACATCCAACAAGAGAACAAAGACTTACTATATGACCTACCTGTCCAGTCTAATCAGCTCATATGCTGAATGAAATTAATTACAGCAATTAGAAACTGAAATGAATATGCCAGTGTTTCTCAAGAAATAGAACTTGGTAATGTTTCAATTATTTAAACATTTTAAAATCACGTTTTCAGTTATCAGTTTTCATTTTTATTTTATTTTCCAGTCTTCTGTTACCTTTTATAGCTTTTATATCTACTATGATGATGTTAGGACATGTAATCTTCACATCATAAAATAACATGAAAAAAAAGTGAAGAATAATCTCTAGTCAAAAATAGTATTTTCAAATGCAATTCTGGCATTTTCTGAAATTAAATCTTTTTCATATTGAAGTTTCCTTTTCTGCATCCTCTCAAAAGGAATTGCAGAAAATTCATTCAACTTTTATCTAGGGAATAGCAGAACAACAAATAAATGAAACTCACAAACATCAAGATGAAGAAGTTTTCAATGAAGCATTTCTTCCTAGCCTTGCTCACTGCAAAGTCTTTCTGGGTGAGTGACAGGTCACAAATTATCTATAGAAATCACCTGCCAAATAATTTCAAATTAAGTGTGCAAGGAAACCATGATGTGCTCTTGAATAATTCAGAGAGTCACCTCTGCTATCCATTATCCGTGACTGCCCAGCTGTAACAAGGGAGCCGTCAGACAGAGCTGAGCCTTGCTGCGCTAGTCAAGGGGGGTGAAGCATTGGGAAGGAGGGTATGGGACTGATGGAGGTCACCACGGATGTGTTGTGGGGATGCTAAGACAGGAAGGTAAAGGCACTGTACTTGGGCCAATGCATTTGGGCCCATGGTTGGAAGTCTGAGCTGTTGGGCACATTACAGCCCAGGCCTGTGTTGCTGCCTCGCTTAGAGGTAGGATGGGAGCGTATGGAACCTGTGCAGGAATCACAGTCTCGCCTGCCTTCTTTCTTGGGTGGCCTTCCCAGGCTTTCCACCAGCCAGACAGTGCAAAGGGTTTCCAAGAAAGCCATTCAGTCCATTGCAGTCAATTAATCAGAATAAGTGGTACGCCCCATCTGCTGTCACAAACCATTGCAAAGAGTTTCTGTAATCCTGCCTTTGAACGCTGTGGTTATTGCCGTTTACAGTGGGTTTATTAGATGCTTAATTGAATTGGTCCTGCCCGCAGTGCTCATCACTAACATACTGGCCATTAGTGGCTGTTAATGAGGAAATCCAGAGGATTACTGCATCAATTATCAGGTTTGGTTTGGACCGGAGGGGCAGCCCACAGCAGGCTCCTGTGAATTCAGCTGAGAAGTGTGACACAGTGAGTGTGCGGGGAGCCAGTGTGCTATAGCTGGCTTGCGACTTCTCAGAGAGGCGCACAGCAACACATCCCCATGTGCTGGGACTCCGCCATCCAGGTGCTCATCCCCATCCTGCAGCAGGAATGCTGGAGAGGAAAGGACCAGCACCTCCATGCTGCCATGGGAGAAGGAACCGCCTGCTCTGGGGCAAACCACCAAGAAAGAGTATGCAAAGCCATGGGAAAGGATATCAAATGACTATACCTTTTCAAAAAGTGGACAAACTGTTTGCTTGCTAGAAATGGCTGGTGAGGCCTGGTATTCAACAATCCTGTTCCACCAGATAGGAAAGTATCTTGCACATGAAACAACACTGTGTGCACTGCAGTGTGGAGATCCTTACCTACACTTAAGGCAGGGAAACACACCCATTTCTGGATAAGAGGGGAGCTCAGCAGTCAGATCACACCTTTGCTCTCCCACCAAGCACAAAAAGGTGTGCAAAATTACACTGGGGTTGGAGTGGGGAGAATCACCTCTGTGCTGAGATATTTGGAGGCTCCTTCTGCCTTGTCATGGAGTGAATGAATAACCCTGCTCAAAAGAGATTGCAGTCCAGGAAGGCTGAGGGCAGACACACACTTGTGACTGCGACGAACTAGAGGCAGATCCCTGGCAGAGGTCACAGACTTCTGGGGGAGAGGACAGCACTCAGCTGAGCAGGGGTAGGACAAGGGGCAGCCAAAACCCTGTCCTCATAAGGCCATGGGTACTGGCGAAGCTATGGAGGTGCTGGGAAAAGAGGAAAATGGGAGCAGGGAAAGGGAAGAAGGGAAAAAAGGTTTTAGGAAGTGGTAGAGGTAAAAAAAAGATCTGTAGAGATTCAGGTTATTCTGTCTTCCCATGATAAATAGCCTGGGCCATCAGTAGCACCAAAGGTCTGATGACATGTATCCTTCCCTCTCTGCAGTTTTAGCCTAGTTTTATAGCTTGGGAACTTTGGATCTGTAGGGAGTGCACAGTTCCACACAGCATCTGTGGTAGAGCTGGAAACTGGTCCAGGTTGTCCAAATCCAAACATGCCCATGACGGGTCTCACTGTGTCCCACACTAAGGCTAATTTAATACCTCCATGAGGAAAAAATGCATAAGAGACAACACATGGAAAAGCAGAGATGGAACACCTCAAAGCTACAAAACAAAGGTTAGACAACTACCAAAGAAACCTCTCCACTTCTTGGCATTTTCTGAAAGCACCCAAGAGGCACTAGGCATTGCCAAGAGGTTATCTGCCCAAAGTTGTTACCACAGAAATGTTCATAAATAGTCAGGCAGGAGGCACCACAGCTGCCTGACCTCACTTTCCTTGTCAGGCTCCCCTTCCATACCTCATCTTCACAGGAATGTGACTGACCACTCAGCTAGAACCTGAGACTGCTGTGGATGCCCTGTAGCTTCATGGGTCCTTGGGTGGGGAAACAAAGACCTGAAATAAACAGCAGAATCTCAGCAGGACAGGAGCCATGCCGTGAACTTCTCCATGCCTGGTGTTTCTGTTTCACTGCTGGTCACTGGTCCTTCTCTCCTAGGAGAGAGGGGGCTGTCCTGAGAGAAGAGGGAGAGAGGGAAGGAGGGACAGTCTCCTACACAAGTAGGAGGATGCCACATGCAACCAGGACCTCTCAGCAGGAAGAAGACATCAGCTGCAACCTGCTTTGCTGAGCAGCAGCCTGCTCTCCAAGCCCCTGAGAAGAACTGGAGAGCCCGACCCTGCCTGGCTTTGAGAGTATACTGTTGATGCAGCTTGGAGCAGCTGGTCCTCCCAGGACCATGGGATGCTGGCTGTCCATCTGCTGCCTCACCTTGCTGCCAAAAGAAAACTAGAGAGATGAATTTTTTCTCCCCTTCCCCCCATCTCCCTTCCCTGCAATTCATTTTTCTTTTCAGATAAGAGATCGTGCATGAGCAGCGTTAATTTTGCTCTGTGGAGGTGAATATGGGGCTGCTGGGTTGTGGCAGCTGTGGTTTCTCTGCTCCCGTACCTGAGGCAGTGCCTTTGCTGCTCCCCTGTGCTGATATGGAGCCCAAGGAAACCCTGCACAGGGACCTGCTGTGGAGTTGGGGGCAGGCTGTGGGGCACCTGTGCCCCAGCCGCTGGTCTCCTGTGCCATGTTAGCCATGGATGCTGAAGAAAACATTCAACAGTGTAATAGTGTAATGGGTGATGGCTGTGAGGGGAAAGGAAGGGAACAAGGGACTAGTGAGGGAAAAAGAAAGGAAATGATCATGAAGCGAGATGGAGACGACACTAGAGGGAGCCCCACAGAAACTGAGAAACTGATTGTCCTTTTTGCATTAGACATTTTCAAGTGCTGTGACAATTTCATTTTTAAAAAATGCTAATGGGAGAAATTGAGGTCTCCTTCACCCCCAGACCTGTTCCCTGCTCTTTCCCTGGCTTGCAGTTGTGGCAGGAGGCCTCTTTTGAAAGGTTGCCTGAAGGGGAAAGATTAACACAGAAACACATCTCCATGCTCCGAAGCTAGAGGAGCACAATAACAGGGACTGCTGGGTGCCATTTTTTAGTTAGGAGACAGAAAGGTAGTGAAGAGGATAACCAACCAACCACCACCAAAGGCACCACCTTCAACCAGTAGAGCCAGGGTAGGGCAAACCTGAGTGAAAGGATATAGGGGAGTGAACTTCCAGGTGATCTAATTTCTTCACTCAGCCCTGAGGAGAAGGCACAAAATAAAGGAAGGAAATTGTGTCTCTGCTTTGAGGGGTGCCAATGCTAAGCAAGCCCTGAGGAGCAGAAGGAGGGCAAAAGTGGGTATCACTGAAAACAGCAGCTCTCTGCCAATGGGAAGAACAACAAACCATCAGACTTGGATCAAAATGACACCGGGAGAAAGAGAAAAAAGCCTCTTGCTGAGGTGGAGTAGGCTGGTCATTAGCTCTCCCGAGTGGCGGAGGGGGAGGGAGGCTGCTGGAGGAACTGGTGGGATGATTACTTGGGGACCTGAGGAACTGACAAGAGCAGCTATTTCCATTTCAAATGGGAAGGCGAGAGGAGATCAAACACATTTCACAGTAATGATCCGGAGCCTTTCCCTCCACACTGAGACACACAAAGGCTCAGTGTAATTGAAGCCACGCAGCTTAGATGGAGAAGCAGAAAGCTGCTCAAGGGGGTTGGGGGAACAACACCCACAAAGCAAACACAAAATCTCAACTTGCAACAAACAAAACAGCTCTGCGGTATGCACAGAGCATCTGAGAAAAAAACATGCTCCAGCATAGGGCTCCCTTCTCTCCAGTCTGCCTACTACAGACTGTGCACGCACCTCAAGAGCTGCTCTGCAAAATGACACCACCCCACTCTTCCTGCAGCTCCCCAGAATCCATGGACACCTATTCTCAATGCCATGGGTGAACAAGCCAATGAAAAAATTAAAAATCAGTAGTAAATGAGCATTTGTGTTGAACCTTGAGTTTAGATGGCTAGGGAATAAGAAAGCCAGTACAGCACAAGATGGATTTGAGATCCTTTTTCTTATTCATCCATTTTATAAAAAGACTCGGGTGACTCCAGTTTAAAACTAGTAAGGAATATTGATCAAGTGCTCACTGCTTTTCATTCTCTGATCTCCTGCTGAGGCTGCATTTTGGTATTCAGTGGTAGTTTGATATGGTCCCATTCTTCCTACCTGGAAAATAGCCTGAGATATGTCAGCCTACTTCAGAGGGAGAGACCTTTGCCACTGCCTCCACTACCACAGGGTTTAAGAAACTGTCCCAAGGTAATAAGGATTGAATATTTTATCCAGACCCAAATTTCCAAATGCCACCTAGAGAGTAAATCTGAGTCCTTCCCAATCCCAGTCTGCCAGCCTAGGAGTCTTCAGACAAGGGGGGAAAGTGTTGCCATGTTGCAGAAAGTATGAGAGTCAGGTTTGTTTAATATAAAGTGCCGTGTGTTTATTTATCAGTTTAATCCAAATTTAGTTAAAACTGCCTGCCTCAGGCAAGAAATGCTTGCCTTAGAAACAGGAGCATCCACAATGGTGGCATATCAATCACCCTGAAGACTCCTGGTCCATCCTCCCTCTGCACATTTTCACCTCCGCCAAGCTATGGCAGAAAATCAGCTTTCCACACAGTTAGCAAAGCCAGGAGCCCCTTCACAGGGAGGGATAAGACCACTCTGCAGAGCACTGGGTCTTTTCTTCAGACACAGGCAGAAGCCTGCATGCCCCCTGCTACCCATTACTTAATTTGTGCACAGCAGAAGGAAGAAGAGAAAAAGCAGTTTCTAAGGTAACCGCGCACCCAGCGCTTCAGGCTGTGCACAGCCAGCTGCTGGGAACAGCTGGGAGGCAGTGGACAGCATGCAGGTGGGTGCTGTCCTGCATGCGAAGCCCCATGCAGCAGTGGGGAGGCACAATGCTGTGCCCATCTGAACAAAAAGAAGGCCCCATGTGGGCCATTCTCCAGCAACTCCATCCCACAGGGACCAGGATTGTGGGTCAGTGAGATGGCCCATGTCTCTGCAGAGGTGATGCTGTGCAACGCTCTCCCCACATGCAGATGCAACAAAACCCTCTTGGAGAGCACCAGCATGGAGGCTTGCTGCAAATCCCACAGAGGTTCCTCCCTCCTCCACCCAGGTTGAAAAGGCTGCTAATCACCCCAGCTACCTGTCTCCTTCCCCACAGTCCCACATCACAGCTCTGGCTCCCAAGAGATATTTTTAACCCTTGTAGCCTGGCCTTCTCCAGGGCTCAACTACCATGGTTGTGAGAGACAAGGATGAGTCCGCACAGACAAAGCAGTTCCATCCCAGGGCTGAGGTGGGACAGAGCCTTGTGGCAACATGGCTGAGAGATCTCCAGGTCAAACCAAGGGCTGTCCTCTCCTACTGGGTGATGTGGCCAGTCCCCAGTACAGCTAATGAGAGTTAGTCATAGGAGGAGTTTCAAACCCTCCAGGGCTGAAATGAGAGAGCTGGTGTACCTAGAGATGAAGATCCACTGGTGTGAGCTCAGGATCATAAGTGGCATGAACCCAGGCGCAGGTCTGCACAGGGTGTTCTGGGGCCAGGTCATTCTGCACCCATGTTTTATGTGCAGCAGGGACAAGGCAGTGAGCACCAACAGCTAAAAGGGTGCCTGGGCTATGACCAAGCACAAGGTGGACACAGTTTGGTGCCTTCTCTAGCGGAGATCATCCAAACCACAGCCTGCCCAGGCTGGAAGGGATTTTGGACTCTGCTCCAGGGCTGAGGCTTCTGGCTCCTTTTGTCATGAGAGTTTGGTCTGAGCTCAGCTGAGGAAAAGCTCAGTGCTGGGACACAAGGCACTGCTGAGTTGAGGATGGAGCAGAGACTGAAAGGGATGGCATGAGCAGAGAGGAGCCTGTGCACAGAGCACAGACCATGAAGGGAGAGGGAGGCATGTGTGTGCACACATGTATGCACATGTGTGTGCTGTGGAGCTGCACGTGGGGGACAGGCCAGTGCCCTGAGCATGGAGGAACCTCTGTAAATAAGCATGTGGGTGTTCCTAGGGCACAGGAGGGGTTGCAACAGCCCCAGTGGCTCTCAGACTAAAGCAAACACCGTTGGCAGCCCTCCTCATGCATAGGCCACACACCCCACACAAAAACCTTTTGTGATGCACAGCCCTGGGCATTAGCACTCCTGTCTGGAAAAGTCTCCTTTAGCATGTGCGACATATAGATGTGTGTGTATGTGTGCAAGCTAGACCCAGGTGTGAACCCTCTGTGTGTGTGTGTGTGTGTACATTCAGGATAGGTACAGGTACACAACACACACAGATGTTCTGTGGCAGTGAGTGAAACCCAGACACTAATTTCTGAGCCCATCCTGTAAAACATGGACAGCCACGGAGCACCTCAGCCAGCTGGCAGCCCCACCTTGTGCTGCAGCCAGCACCAACACAGCCTTGCCTGATATTGAAACCATTACTCTTCACCGGTCCCTCACCCTGTGCTGCCTCTTTTCATCCCCAAGAAGCTTGGAGCTAAAATTATACACCCGAATAATTACTCTGTAGCTTGAAAACAATTTCCCTCCCTCCCCACCCTTTTCTTTGACGTGTGTGTTTAATATCAAATTATTTATAACCCAGCCTCGCGGTCAAGCTTTTAATGAAAGAGCTGCCAGAGACTTTTAAAAGCATCGTATTCACTCGACTGGCCACATTATGCTGAGTAAGGGCTGCAGGGGCTTTAGCAGGAGCCTTACTGCTGAAAATCCCCCTAGTCCATGTGCACACGTGTTATACTCACTCAGGCTGCCTCTTGTTCTCTCCATGTCGTTTGTTCTGTCTCTCCTTCCCCTACCTAGATCTGCAGTCTCCACCTGGCTATCATGAAATTACTGCCAGCACTGATGTCTACAAATAAAAGAATGACTAAACAGGGATTCTTCAACGCCACATGAGTTTTTCATTCCCTAGTATTATGTAAAACCAAAGAGAGGTCAAATAAATGAAGGAACAGACCCTCTAACCGTCCTTCCTTTCTTCCTTCCTCACCTTTATCTGCTTCTTTTCACCGCACTAACCTTTTCCTTCTATATGTATATATGCACATATACATATTCCTCTCCCCCTTCAGCATGAAATATTGATGAATTCTGCTCCCTTAAATGAAGGTTCATTGGAGAAGAAACCTGCAGTTCATCTTCAGAGCAGGAGGAATGCAAATGTGTTGAAATCCTGGGAGGGATGGGACAGAAAAATACAAGGGCTGCTGCAGCAGCTGCCAGATCATGTTTAATTCTGTGCATGGGCACAGACAGTAGTAGGGCAGAAAAGCTGCCCTGAACAGCACTGACCCTCCTAGTTCCCCAAGAAAGAGGCAAAAACTTGCTGCCCAAGTAGGAAGTTTATTTGCACAGAAGATATGCCTTGAATTATAGGGGAGGGCCAAGCTACTCTTAGCACAGATGTAAATCTGTGGTAATGAAGCTAAAAGGGAGTTATTCCAGATTTACACTCCCATCAGGGGGGTTTATACATGTAGTTTTCCACAGTGCCTTCTGCCATCCCAGGCACCACTGCACATGTCCAAGTTTCATGGGCTCTGGCAGGAATAAAGCATGCATAACAACTCGGTAATCAATCCTCTCTGAGTCTAATGTAAAATTCCTGTCCCCAGGGGATCTGAGCACTTAGAAGAAGAAAACCAACAACAACCCATAACATTTAGGGAGCTGCGCTTTTCTTTGTATTCTCCAAGGAACAAAGTGATGATACCTGTTCGTCTGGGTATGTAATTGTGCTCCCAGCGCTGAGTGAAGAATATCAAAGAGGTGAAAATTACATGCAGACTACTCCAAGTGAAGTGCTGTGGCTGTTCCTGATCATTTGCATTTGGGTAGGGGAAGATGGAGGTAGAAGGTCTCTTGAGTCCCTGCACACAGAGGTTCCAGACCACAGCCTTTTCCAAAGAGAGCCACTGACCCCTTGTGCATGCTCTCTCAATACCTGCATCTGAGGAGGCATCCTATGTTCTCTATCAGGAGCTGAGTTTTCAGGCTCAGGCAAGATGACAGTGAGGAAAGGCACAAGTGAGAAGAGATCGGATGTTAAAGGCTCTTCCCAATCCTCCAAGTCACTAGAGCGTCTTGGTTTTCGCCAGATATGAAGGTCTCCCTGGATCTAGAGAGGAGAGTAACAAGAACTTCCAAAGCTCTAATGCTATCAACATCTTGAAATTAATACTGCACTGGCACCTCTAAACCTAAATGTTCTCTGCACTAACTCAATTTTTAAGTGACTAAAAACCTTGGAAACCCCCCCTACAAGTCCCTCAGACAGAAGCCAAACCCAGTGAAACCAAACACAAGCAACAGCAGCTAACTCAATGCTTGCCCATATGCAGCTGCACGTCTTAAGCAACCCTACCAAACCCACTGCTATGCTACCCATCCCAAGAGCCACAACATCTCTGCTGGCCTCACAGCCACTCACCAGAGCCAGCCTTAAGGGGGAATTTATGAGAGTTCCCATGAGCTCTGCTCAGCATCACACACTCCCTGCCCACAGCCAGCCCAAGGAAAGTACTATAAATCCCATTTCACAGATGAGAGGAGTGAAGCATGGCGAGGTGGACAATTTCAGTCAAAGTCCTCATCCAGATACCTACTACCTTCACTCCCCAGCTCTTCTCAAATATCTGAGAGTGGCCCAGACCCCTTACAATGTACTGCTCCAGCACTGCAGCTTGTGGTATCGGGGGTGGAGGGGGGGGGGGAGTGGAGGGGTGGTGCCCAGTGCTCCCCCTCCTTCTCCTCCATGTGTTGCCAGCTGAATGCTTTATTTTTTTTCCCCAGTTCAGAAGGCAGCTTCACGCATCCCACTGTGTGGCTTATCTTCTGCAATTAGCACTTCCCACCATATCTGACAGGAGAGAAAGGCTCAGCTGCCCCTGATTAATTGTCGAGTATTTGCTTTCTTTTCCACTTCTGTGGCCTGGAATTAATTAGTTTATCCCTCTTACTCCTTTCATGGGCCTGAGCATTCTCCTTTTTTGTACAATTACATATAATAGCAATGCTTGAAATCCCCTGGGGAACAGTTGAGAGAGGCTGTCAATGGGGAGGAAAGGAGCCTTAAAGCAGGGAGATTACTAAAGGTCATACGCCCTACAGCTTCCCTGTGGTCTTAAAATATATACTATCCTCTGACTCTAGCACAAATCCTTTCCCATTGCCACCTGCCTTGCTGCCTTCTCCAGTCTTTTCAGTGAGTTAATGTCTTAACAGCAGGAAAAGTTTGCAGACCTAAATCCTAAGTGTGAGCAAGAGATGCAACACAAGGGCCCCCCTTAGCTGGACACCTTCAGGTGTTGCAGAAAACACAGATCTCACAGCTCAGCAGGGAGAGTCTAGCAATACTTACCTGGCCCCTATAAGCTACATGGCAATAGGAACATTGGCTGTAATTTGAAGGCGATATTACAGGTTAGATGCAGTAGCTGAACACTGCCTGAGGAGGATTGCTCCTGTGCTCCCCTCACAAGACAACTGACAGCACCCTTCTGGCCTGGGGGAAAGGAGGAGAGAAGAGGGTTTCTGAAAGCAGAGCAAGCAGACCATGCTCAGTACCTCCATTGCAAACACAGGTGGCACTGGAACAAGTGCTCACATCCCACTTCTTCTTTCCTGAAAAATGGTGTAAATCAGGAGCCAACGAGTATGAAAGCACTGTTACTGAAAGCAATCCTTGCTGTTTTGGCCAAAAGGAGAAGGCTTTTCTGCTATTCTTTGCTGAGTTTCTCCAAGCCAGGCCTTCCCTAGAAACTACAGCACTCAGGGAACAGTATGTGGGGCAGTCCTTCACCCTGCATGGGGGAAATTTGACACCGTCTCCCACAGTATCCTTGCGGCTAAACTGAGGAAGTGTGATCTGGATGATCGGGCAGTGAGACAGATTGTGAACTGGCTGGAGAAAAGAAGCCAGAGAGTTGTGGTGAATGGGATGGAGTCTAGCTGGAGGCCTGTATCTAGTGGAGTCCCCCCGGGTTCGGTACTGGGACCTGTGCTGTTCAATATATTCATCAGTGACTTGGATGAGGGAGCAGAGTGCACCCTCAGCAAGTTTGCTGGTGATACGAAACTGGGAGGAGTGGCTGACACGCCAAAAGGCTGTGCTTCCATTCAGCGAGACCTAGACAGGCTGGAGATTTGGGCAGGGAAAAATTTCATGCAATTTAACAAGAGCAAGTGTAGAGTCTTGCATCTGGGCAAGAACAACACCAGGTACCAGTATAAGTTGGGTACTGACCTGTTGGAGTGTAGTGTAGGGGAGAGAGACCTG
>WKFP01013801.1:1626-23948 GCA_011057875.1 Pterocles orientalis | reverse complement strand
TGAGAAAAAACTTCTTTACAGTGAGGGTGACAGAGCACTGGAACAGGCTGCCCAGAGAGGTTGTGGAGTCTCCTTCTCTGGAGACATTCAAAGCTCGCCTGGATGCGTTCCTGTGCGATCTGATCTAGGTGTTCCTGCTCCAG
This sequence comes from Pterocles orientalis, assembly GCA_011057875.1. NCBI lineage: Eukaryota > Metazoa > Chordata > Aves > Pterocliformes > Pteroclidae > Pterocles > Pterocles orientalis. The sequence continues at coordinate 23,805 of WKFP01013801.1, read as the reverse complement.
CAGGGGGATTGGACTAGATGATCTTTCGAGGTCCCTTCCAATCCCTAACATTCTGTGATTCTGTGATTCTGCGAAAATTAAAGCATCTGGGAAGAGAGGAGACAAGACTTCATCTAACTCCTGAACTGTTGGCAGTAGATCCATTTAAGCCCTTATTTACTGAAGTTTATAGACCCATAATTGTCATCTGCTACCTTATCTCATTCACACCCCTCATTAGGCAATTTGATCTTTACAGTCTAAAGTGCTCGGGCCACCTCACTTAACTGCATTTCTCTTTAAGCTGGGACATGATGTGCCAGGTGGCTGTGTTTGACCCAAAACAGTCAGGGTGCTCTTCAGGTGTCAAGGCTCCAGTGCATGAAAATTTCCATGCTATCTAACTCATAGGTGTGGCAACACCTATGCAGCCAGGATGCTGCCCCCAGCTCTCAGACTGTCAGTAGGACAGTGGCTGCACCTGGGGTGATGAGGGAGGGATTCCAGGGCATTTACACAGCCAAAAATTTGGGAAGTGCTTGTTGTCCCACTACAATACCCACAGATCTAAATCTCTTCAGCTTTGAGTCAGAGAACAGGTAGCAGGTTTACTCTTCATGAGTGTTTGCAGGGAGGTGGGGTGATGGGTCAATATAGAGCGCCTAAGTGACCCTGGCAACCCACTCTTTGGATTGACATTTTTCTCCCCCTGCTTCCCTGCCTCTTATTCCTTCTCAGCTCTGCCTTCATTTGGCTGTCTTAATTATTATCAGTGCCCAGTTTCCCCCCATGCAATCATCTTGGGTAGACTAATAAATAAGGGTGATAAATATGTGGAAGGCGAATGCTGTGCATTACCTGGGCTGCAGATCAAGAAGCGGCTGAGGACTGCAGCTGGGGTGGTGTGTCCTCTCCCGCAGCTCTCTTCCCCCTCCTTTCTTTCTTTTTCCCTCTCCTGACTTGCAGCTCTGCCTGTTCAGCATCACAGACCCCTCTGAACTTGCTCTGCAGGCAGGGTGTGATCAGAGAGAAGCCATGCCTGGCAGTATGTAACTATGGAGCGATGTGTGTGTGTATCAGGGAGGGGGAAATGTGTTCAGGGCTAGCCATGCACATAATTTGGAGCCAGGAAATGCAAGCACACTAATTATATTACACACACACTTACACCCTTATTATTTGAATCACCTTCTACACCCTTCAGTATACTGTATGCTCCAGAGAGCATCTGCTCAGCAAAAGGCATTAACATATGAAAAGACGGGAGCTTGCTTTAAAGCAACTGTATGCTATATGTATCCATCCAGAGCTTGTGCTGCAGTTGGTGAGTCATTTCAGGGGAAACTGTTGCATTGGTCTCTGCCTGGAAAGGCATCTAGCTTAGCACCGGTGGGCTCTCTCCCTTGACTCAGAATGGTGTTGGGGGAACAGCCGTTTCTCTGCTCACAGACTCAAAAGGACATAAAACACCCAGAGCTGTTTCCCTTATCCATTTTTTCTGGGAGATGACAAGGTGGGGTAGTTTCTTGTCTTACTCTAGTGGGAGTGTTTCCTCATCCTGGCCCTTTGGGGCATGGCTAAAGAAGATGGGTCTGTATATGGGGAGAGCGAGTTGTGCCAGTGGTCTGCTGAGGGGTCAAAACAGCCTCTGTTCCAAAGCGACCTTCGTATCGGAGTCCCCAACAGCAGGCACAGAGGAGACCCTTTTACCTCCCTGCATTAATTCCCATTTATCCCTGAAGCTCTTGGATTGATGTCCTGGTTCTGCTCCTTCAACACCTGCATCCCCCAGCCAGACTGCTGGTGTAAAATGGCCGGTCTGCCTTTACTTGGACAGTGTGGCAGTCATTTACACCTCCTGAACCTCTCTCTCCTTTGTAATTAGGGGTGTAACTGACCTCATATGAAGAGTTCTGCATGGTCTTAAATGGGAGGACTGTGAAGCTGAGAAGGCTCACCTCGGCACCTACAATGCGATTCATGCACATGCACCAAGCATCATCCTTTGTTTAACCTTGCAACAATCTACAGCTTCACTAAGGTGGTACTCACAGAGATGACTTGAAAGCAAACCAATAAGCATCTATCTTAAATTACTTGGTAGAGCGTCTAGTTTTCTATCACTTTGTTTCACAGCTCTGAGTAACAGCAGACAAGGAAGATAATGCAACATAGTGGCTTTGAATGACATGGAAAGCCAAGTGCCTGCTCATGACAGCTCATTCAGGTTTGCAGAAACAGAGCCCAGAGGCACATGCATTTCTGCATGCCCAGTTCTGCACCAGCATTTGCAATTGCTGAGCTGCCTGTACAAACCAAGCTTTTTACATGGGCAAACTGATATTTATTCAGCCTCATTTCAATGCAAAGCTGTTATCATTACACAAAGTAAGCATGCAACCCCTCACAAGCAGACACACTACCCCCAGTGGTGATAGAGTGCACTCCCCAACTTCCTGAAAGCAAAGTCCTGGGATTTCAGTGTCAGGCACTGCTCAAAAAGCAGCTTAGCATCTCATCAGATTCTGCTTTACTGTTACACACTGGCTACCTCAAATTCTCCCTACTGGTTTCCATGCAAAATGCTATTTTTGCTTCCTTCTATACATTGCCCAGGGAGGTTATGGATGCCCCATCCCTGGAGGTGTTCAAGGCCAGGCTGGATGAGGCTTTGAGCAACCCGGTCTAGTGGAGGGTGTCACTGCCCATGGCAGGGGGGTTGGAACTTGATGATCTTTAAGGTCCTTTCCAACCAAAACCATTCTATGATTCTATGATTCTATGATTCTATGATTCTATGATTCTATGATTCTATGATTCTATGTCTTTGCTGGGTTTCCAGACATTATTAAGCATCTGTCATGCTCAACCCCAGAGGCAGCTGCATTTCAGCTGTGGCTGAATGATTGCTTTGTACGTTAATCTGCAAAGCAGTTAGTGATTCTTCAAGATGACAGGCGCTGGGGATGTCAGTCATTTTCATTAACATAAATAAGATATGTTTCATTTTAGTCACTCTAAAATCATTGAGTCATTTATTGATGTCTCAGTAATTTATGAGCTCTGTATCTTGGCTGGAAACCTATCAGTGTGACTGTCTGCAGTAAGAAATGGGCACAGTGAAGAGATAGATCTCTGTTTAGCTGAAATTCAAGTATTTCGTCCCTGGGTCAAAGCATTAAACAGACTAGGGTGATGAGGCTTGGGAGCCTTTCACCTGCAGTTCATACGGTTAGTGGCAAAGTGCTTTTACTACAGTGCCCTGTGAGATATGGGCCAGTCATTTCTCATGTTCCTGTTGGTGCTATGGTTTATCATGGGCATCCAAAAGCTGGATACAATTCCCCTTTTTGCTGGCAACCCTAGCCCAGAAGGCAAAGGACCCATTAGGACAGAGAATGAGCTTCCTTCCTGCTCCTAGAAGTGGTCAGCCAGGAGAGGGGCACATGTTATGTTTGCTCTGCTGCTGCTGCCAGAGCTTTTATCTGGAGAGGTGATGATAGTGAAGTGCGAGTCTCCCAGCGTGTCAGTCGAGAACTCTCATCTGACTGATTTCAGACAAAAAATTTATCAGGCAAGAGAACTGAGTGGGTTCAAATGAGCTCTGGAGAGGCATGCAGATTTTCTGCTGATGAGACAAAGCAAAATGGGATGCCAGCTCATCAGAGTGCATCACAGAGCCCTGCATCCTTGACACCACCCCAGCAGCCCGCAGCTCAGTGATGAGATGGAAGATTGTCTAAAAAACACATCTCTCACAAGATGTCTGCACTGGCCTCCCTCTGCCATGTATTTCAAATCATCTCTTCTCTCAGAAATGCCCAGCAAGGGTGACCATGAAACCTATAGGGCAAAGAAGGGTGGGGGAGTCATGACCTGTATGAGGGTCAGCCAAGCAAACTGCGATGGGTGTAAAGAGGTGCATACAACCACTCCAGCTCTGGCCGTAAATTTTTCTTGGGGCAGGAGGAAAAGGAGAGGAGGATTGGTGGAGGGTGCCCAGAGCTCACACTGACATTTCTCTCTTCCCCATAATCTTACCTCTCTGGCACCTCCCTGCTGGGAGAGAAGCAGCTTCAAAAAGAGGTTTTATCAAGCCCAGCAAGGAGGAAAAAAAAACAAACAAAGCCCAGACAAACTTCTGTCTCCCTTTGACTCCTTCTCTTACCCCTATTCCTTTCCCTTTCTCTCCTGTTTCTATCATGTTCTCTTCTCGCTCTCTTACTTTCCCTTCCCATCCCTTCTTCCTTCTTCTGATCCTCTTCCCCATGTTTTCTCCTAGGCATCCCCATAGGGATTCTGCTCTCTTCACAGACCCACAGAAGCATCTGGCTCCCTTAAATTCTACGTTTAAACAAGAAGCAGGAGTGACTCAGTGACCAGTCAGAGGGACTTTGGCACAATTGCTTTGCCACCAGCCTGCTCTGAGCCACATGACCTTTTCCAAACAGCCATTCCCAGCCGCGCACTCACCTGGGGACCCTTGGCCCTAGAGAAGAGGGAGGAGACAGTCACTGTAGAGTTGCATCACACCCAGGGGTGATGCTTTTTAGAAGGCATAGCCAAGAGCTGCCACTCACAGCCTCTGACACAAGGTCATCCTTGGTTCCCTTCAGATCCAGAATCAAGCACATGTGGATGACCCCTGAGCAGGCTAGAGATGCTCAGGCACTGCTCTGTCTTACAACTGGAAGCCATTGGAAACTCTGACTTTCCATAGGGGGGTCATACCTCAGAGCTTAAAGACCCTACTCCTCCTTGTTCCCACCTGAATGTCACCTCTTGGGATGCAAAACCAAGGCTCGAGCCTGGAATTTGTCAATTCTTCATTTGTTAACCTGTCATCCAGGAATGCTAATGATCTCCCTGAATGGCCCACAGCCTTCAGAGGTAAAATAGCTCATCAGGAACATTAGGACTTTCATTGATTTACTTTCAGTGCTTCCAGGCAGTAAAGCTCTCTTGATTTTGACCAGCTAATTGTATTTTCTGAAGCGATTTTATCTACCTATCTGTTCTGCGCCAGTGGGATGGTGAGAGGGTAGCCGGATGGGCTCACACTCGGATGGGAAGACTGGCAGAGAGTGGGAGACATTGGATTTCAACAAATGTCTCCCACAGAGAGATATCTGTGGGAGACACTGGATTTCAACAAACGGCACAGGTTTTAATCCAGTTAAGGCATGCAGCATGTAGGTCCAGGTGACTGCAGCAGATCACTCTACAGAAGTCCAGCAGTCAGGAGAGAAGTCCCTTGCTTTTGTTTGAACAAAAAAGGCTCTTTTTGCAAGCTACCTGCTCTGCTAACCCTAGTAGAAATGTGATTACATCTGGTGGCACTGGAGCAAGAGCACAGCAAGTCTGGCTGTATCATGCTTCTCTGGCCAGTGGAAAAGCTGTGAAGATGCACCTTCATGGTGATGATAACTGAGATGTTTTATCTCCCATCTGTGATGAGCTATTAACATCCACACAATTAGTTACTGTAGCCCAGCAATGAGCAGTAACAGAAGATGCTGTGTTATCCCTACTGCACATTAATATCTGCCCTTAGTCAAATAAAGCAGCCTCTCTGCATGAAAGTGATATATAACACTGCCAGATTTCCTGGCATCTGACAGGCAGAAATGCAAGCAGAACACACACATACAGCCCAACACAGGAGCACACATCACTAAACTGTTAAAGGCATGTCTAAACTTGTCACAGACGGGACACTTCATAGAATCATAGAATCATAGAATGGCCTGGGTTGAAAAGGACCATAGTGATCATCTAGTTTCAACCCCCCCGCCATATGCAGGGCCGCCAACCACTAGACCAGGCTGCTCAGAGCCACATCCAGCCTGGCCTTGAATGCCTCCAGGGATGGGGCATCCACGACCTCCCTGGACAACCTGTTCCAGTGTGTCCAAACTTCTCTGAACCTAGGTATTATTGCTTTCTGAACACTTTACTCCCTCAAGATTTACTGAAACTCTTTCTCACTGAGCACAATACAGGACACAGAGCTGATATTTGAAAGCCAAGACAGTTGTCTAAATGCAAAAGATAATAAAACATACCAAGTCAAAAGGCCAGAACAATCATAGGATAGCTGGAAAGGGGTATCTCTAGGCCAATCTCCAGATGGGAATCCAGAGCAACCCCTGTTGAGCTGCCACAGTAGCTGCTTGGCACTTTAGACCTTCTGTTTTATCTTTTGAGTGTGCTCATAGTATAATTTTTCAAAGCCCCTTTGAACAAGTTCCACTGAAACTCCCCAGATCTCTTGATGTGTTTTGGAGTTAAACCTGGCTCACAGGGTGAAAAAGGCACATGTCAGAGCTCCAGCCCTCTGGGCTTCAGGAAGAGGTACGAGTCTGCCCCCGTGTCTCCTGCCATGCCCAGTACCCAGCAGCAAGGTCGCTTTCCCTCCATGGCCACTTGCAAAGATGAAGGGCCTGGCCTCAGGACTGTGGCTTCTTCCCTTCTTCCGGAACATGTGCCATTGTGTTTGGGGGTGGAGAGGAGAGGGACCCCCACTGCCCATGTTAACAGTGACTCAGCATGTTATTTGGCAGCTATTCCACAAGCTTTCTTCCTACATTAAAATTCAAGAGCCCAGGAAGGCAATTTAGGACTACACTCCAGGATGCTAAATCCTGTAACTCAGAGCAATACACAACTGTCTGACAAAATATATATACATATTTATACACAAAAAAAATAAAAAGACTACTCCTCCTCAACGGTCTTACTGTGAAAACCTTGCAAGCCTCCAGGAAATTATTGTAAAATAAAACAATAACCCAAATCTCCAAGGACTGTGTAGCCGTGTGTTGTGTTGGTGCATCTGCCTTGGACTAGCCTTTCAAGCTGAGCCTCCCTGCCACTACCTCCCACACCAGCACCATCTCGGTGCTGCTGACTGCACTGAGCGTGTGTCCTGGCACAGAGAGGATGGGCACCCATGTCCCTGCACCACAGTGACTCAGCTGCCTGCATCCCTTGAGAGAGGAGCTAGTGCTGGCAGTAGGAAGCCCCTCTCTGAGTCACAGCCCTGACACAGGGGATGCAGGTGATCCAGCAGAGAATACCCAACCTTTTATTTTTTTGTTTATTTTTTTCTCAGCCACCTCCCAGGTGAGCCACTTAGCCTCTGAATACCTGCAGACATTGCAAAAATCACATTTGTCATGCAAAGCCTGGGGTCACCTTGAAGCCTGTGGGACTAGCATTGTTTAAGATACATGATGAGCTCCTGATGGCTGACAAGGATGTTGTGGGGTGCAGTGTACATCCTGTGGGATCCCTGGACATGCAAGGCACTATAGAATGCAAGGCACCATCTGTCCTGTTCCTCCATATCCCGGTCACTCCATTCCTCCTTTAGGTCTTGCAAAGGGGAACATGTACCTCCACTGCCTTTATTGACCCCACACCAGCAGCCACCTTGCAGAGATTAGCCTGTAAATGGATTTTGTCCCTACCCCCAGGCCAGCCCATTCCTCTCCTGGCTGCCCTCACCACATGCCAGAAGGTCCCCAGGGTTCCCCAGGGGCCTCTGCTGCCCATGACATTGAGACACTCTCCTCATCCCCAGGAGCCCTGCCTCTGCTCACCCCTGGCACTGCAGCCCGGCCTCAACAGGGCTTCTCCTGTGGCTTGGGGAGGGGTGGCTGGTTTTGGGGGAAGTACAGACATTGTTAGCTGCAGAGAGCAAGGGATGAGAGAAAGAAACAGACAGAGAGAAAACAAAGCTCCTGGAAGATCTACAGAAGAAGAAGGGAAGCTCTCTATGGATCCAAGGCAGGTTAGCAGTGCCTACGAGGTGGGGGACACCAGGGAGGAGGTTTGAAGCAGAGACAGTGAATGCTCTGCTGTGGCTGCCCAGCCATCTTACACAGCCAAGCCAGGTCCATGGCACAGGAGGTCACCTGCAGGAGACAGCATTGCTGTAAGGAAAGCAAGGTATGCATCTGAAGCATGAGACCTCAGCAAATCTGGATTTCGGGCTCAGCCTCCAAGCTTTGGTGGTTTACATGTGGCTCCTGGCTGCACACCCTTCCACCTGCTTGGTTTTCTGTCCAAGTTGTGCTCTCTTCCCCTCTCTCCCTTTTGTGCTTTTCTCATCAAGTAGGAGTTTGGCTCTGGGTTGGCCAGAGTGGGAGCATCAGCTGGGACCACAGGTGGAAAGAGCAGAGAGTACAGCGGTGGAGACAGGTGGTGGCTCCAGATGGCAGGGAGGGGACTTCATAGTGGGGGGCAAGGGCAGGGGAAAGGAAAAGCTGGAGGGAAGCAGGGGATGAAGGGATGGAGTGGAACAAGTTGAATGAGAAATTGCAGGAGAAAGAGACCTGGCCATTCAGCTGGGCGCCACACACCTCGCACTGTGAGCAGCTCCTCTCTGCCTGCAATGGTTTGGTTAATGCTCTAGAAGGGGAATAAAATGTGTGTATGCTATATTTTTTTTTTGTTAATACCAGTGATCTATTTATAGGCTGTAAATTACACACCATGAACGTTGCTCAGAGACAAGACATTATTTTGCTGCCAACAGGGAAAAGGGAAGGAAAGAAAAAAAGAGACAGATAGAAAGGGAGAGAGACGATGAGAGACACAGAAAAAGTGAAGAAGCTGTGAGCTTCTGCACCCCTCATGCACCTCATGCATTTACAGCAAAGGGCATGTTGTGTTCAAGAGGAATGACACTGAAAAGGAGACACAGAAAAGGGCCAGCTCCAGGACCCCAATCCCTTTCCTTCCTTCCTGCCATGGAGGAAACGTGTGGGGCCATTTCTAAATGAGTCGGGGTATTTTCTAGGGCCTCCTCTGAGTGCCAGAGCAAAGCACCGTGAAAAACGTTGCACAGGAGCTGATGGCCTGTGGTATCTGGCACCCTCCTGTCTGCTGCAGACACAAGTGCATGGGCCACCTGGCCAGCTTTCTGGGCCCCACAGCAAATGATTTCTGAGTGCTTCAGAAAAATGCTTTACTATTCTCCCTTTCTTTTCAGTCTCTTTTCTGGCTTCCCTCCAGAAACCCTTTCCCTCCTTTTGCAACCACACATGCACAGAGAAGACATTTGAACTCAAATTCATCTGCCAGAGTTAAAAAAACAATCACGCTGCCTCCCTTTGCAGTCAATAATAAAAGTGAGGGAAGGTAATTCGCCTGCTTGGTCTCCCCATTAATTATAAGATGGCCCTACAGTATTTCATTGAGTATAGTATTTAAGTATCTAACATTAAATGAGACAAGTCTAGGCCTTATGAGAAACCCTGCAAATTGTTTCCATCAAGCTTGCTGTGTACAGGAAAAAACCATTCAGGAGTAATCCTGGGCCATGGCAGAAAAAGAAAGATTTGTTTTTAATGCAAATACTGATAAACTTTTCCACAAATCCTGGGGCTTCAGAGAGGATCAGAGCAAATCTAACATAGCTTCCTTTTTTTTTTTTTTTTGAATCTTACTGACCTTTCTTTGGATCTCTGAGCTTTATCACCTAATTGTTCCTTTCATTCCACAATAGTCCACTTCCTTTTTTCTCATCTAGATTTCATACTGTTTTAAATATGCCATTCCTTTGGCTTTTATACACTGCGAAAAGAATAAGAAGTTTTGACCCAGCTTGCCTGTAGAATCAAAAAACCTTTGTAATCTCTGAGGTTTCCCCATATCTATCCTTTATGATCAAAATGAAAAACATGAAATGTGAAAGTCACTCATTTTACAGCCCCACAGTGTAAAGCACTGTATATCCACCTTACTGGCACTGCAAACATACACTTGAGTGGCAGCCTACTGCAAAACATCTGTAACATCCTCTGAGGGATGTCACAATTCAGATATAGAACAGAATCAGATACTACTCCCTACACAGCCTCCAATGCAAGAAGCACGTGTGTGGAGGCGTGCAACATTGAGGTCCAAATTCAAGCCACCTCTCTTTGCTCTTGTACTTAGTAATTGGCTCAAATTTGTCGCCCAGGGTCAACCGTGTTCTGCAGACAGGGCTTCACTGCATTTCAGTGAGGACAACAAGGGATGTCAATACGGAGACCTGGAAAAAGATGAGAGAGATTTGTTTGACAGTCTAATTGAATCATGAACAGTTGAGTAACAGGTGGCTGAGTAACTGGTGGGGTACTGCTTGGCATTGTTTCAAGCCATGTTTTGCTCAAGAGGAAGAGACATTTTAAGCCAGTTATCCTTCGGATGGAGCTGAAGTGAGATCATAAATTTGGATCTGAGTTTGCAGGGCAAAAAAACCAAACTGATTCTCTAAACTGCTTGTTAGGAGGCATGACATACACATGTAAGATGGTGTCTTGGTCAGGGCCACCACCACATGGTCACTTCCTCCCTCACCCCCCGCCTGCCTTCCCCCCTCGCGGTAAGATGGGGAAGGATAAGAAAAGTGGAACCTCGTGAGTTAACGACAGATTTTTAATAATACAAAACAAGGGGGAAAAAAAGGAGAATATAATAATAAGACAAGATACAGAATACAATGAAAACACTGATACAATGGAAACCTTCTCACCACCAAGAGCTTCACGAAAGAGACCCCTCTCCTGGCTAGGCTTCCCCTTATATCCCGGGTATGATGTCAGCATGTATCGAGTATCCCTTTGGCCATGCCCACCTCCCAGCTTCTGTGAAGAATTAACCCTATCCCAGCTGGACCCAGAACAGATGGTGCCGTGTTCAATACAGTGTAACGAAATCTGTGAGCTTCCTGGAAGCACCAGTAAATGGGAGCAACAGCATTACAGAGCTTGACACCAAGAGCCTGCCCCCTGCAATGTCTGTTGCAAACCAGCCTAAGACACTGTCATAGAGAGCAATCCTTTTCGTGATGAGTGCTTGTTTGGTGATCTGTGTGCAAATGAACTTCTTTGTTCCACTTAAAAGAGCACAGAAACACCATCCCAGATTAATCCAAGGGTAACTCTCATGTAGTGCTGTACAGAGGCATCTGAACAGACACTTAGCAAAATCATGGAATCATAGAGTCATAGAATGGTTTCGGTTGGAAGGGACCTTAAAGATCATCTAGTTCCAACCCCCCTGCCATGGGCAGGGACACCTCCCACTAGACCAGGTTGCTCAAAGCCTCATCCAGCCTGGCCTTGAACACCTCCAAGGATGGGGCATCCACAGTTTCTCTGGGCAACCTGTTCAGCCCTCACAGTAAAAAATTTGTACCTAATATCTAAATCTAACCTCTTCCAGCTTTGAACTGTTACCATTCGTCCTATCACTACACTCCCTGATAAAGAGTGCCTCCCCATCTTTCCTGTAGGCGCCCTTCAAGTCCTGGAAATGTTACACCATACAGAATCCCGTAAGTGTGTTCAGAGGTACTGACTTCTTCCCTGGAGACATTATTTGATATAGAGCCTTTCAGAGATGCCATGTTGCCAAACTGACTTTGCACCCCAGAAGCGTCTCTTTCTACAGCTAGAAGAGGACATCCATGCCAGCAGTGATGTGTGGGCAGGGAATCTGCAAAGCAAACGTTGCTGCTAAATAAATAGAAACTCAGATCTCCAGAGTTTTCAGTTTGGCCTAGAGGACAAGTCAGCCAGTAGATTGTATCAGCCTAGTTACTCCTCATCCCAGCCCCAGGGAACAGCCCTACCTAAGCAGAGTGCACCCTTCCCCCTCAAGCTCTGATCTTGCCAGAGCTCAAATACAAGCAACATAAAAGAATATCCCACAGTTGATGATGAATTAGTACATGCTGCCTCCTCTGAGTCAGTGCTAAAGCTAAATCTGTCTCCATCAGATTAGAGAGACACATTCCCTCCCCAAACCCTGACACCTGCAGCCCTGCCTCGCTCCTGTCCCCTGAAGCCCAGCACTGATTCCTGGACCAGTGCTCCCAGCAAGCAGACTCGCAGCCCTTACCCTTGTAGGGTCTTGTAGGGTCTTGCAGCCAGCCTGTGTTTTCACTGGTGCAGCAAATCAGAACTGAGCAGCCTCCTGCTCTCAGCCTTGCAGGGCACAGCAGTCTCCAGAGCTACTGTTTATAGCCTTCACTCTCATGCCCTTCCCATGCCAGAAACTCCTCATCTCTGTGTTGCACAGCCCAGCCATAGCTGCCACTCCAAGGGCAGACACCTGCCAGGGAGACCCAGCAGGGCTGAAGTTCTGCAGAATCACATTAGCTCCTTTGTCCTGGTTTCCCCCAGCTTATCTATGATTTAATTCAACTGAAATCACAACAGCTTTTTGAGTACTTACGTAGGCAGTGCAGATCCCTTCATGGTTGGATTTTTTTTTTTTAATGAGTATTTTTTGGGGGTGGAGGTGGAGGGGAGGGTGCTTAAATGAAAAAATCTGAATCTATAGCATAAAATCTTCACTCAGCCTAAAGGAAAAAACTGGCAGATTGATGGAGAGCGTCACCATAGTGTGAAAAAACAAAAAGGCTAAATATGCTGCCAGATGAGAAACTGAATCCTTGGCTCAGTGATATCATTGTGGTGTACGTACGTATTCCGCAAACAAACTTTAATGTTAGCTGTAGCTACCACCAAATTCTTCTCTGCTCTATCAGCAGCAGCAAAATTTTACACCGAAGTGATCTGAGGGCTTGGAAAATACTTTCCTTGTCCTGCTCAGCAGATCACAGATTCATACCTCTGTCCATACACCAGTGACTTTAGCAGCCACAGGTAGAGGAGCGTGGAAGGATATGTCCCTCATGTACATCCCTTCCACCTCTCCAACAGCTGGAACCTCCTTGCAGCAAGAGACCTGGGAGGGCTGGCTCTTTGCAGAAGGTAAGATGGTTTCTACGTGGGTGAGATTGTTGTTGTGAGGGCTCTAGAGAAGGAGAAAAACCTCTGCTACTAAGCAGGGATATGAAGGCCGTTGTCGGGGGAGAAGCAGAAGAATTGCCATAAAAGGAAGAATTATTCTGCCTGCAGCCAAACCACCTCGACTCTGATTTTGTCAGATCTCACAGCAGCATCAGGGATGGTCAGCACAGGGAGGCAAGTTCCCCTAGGGGAAGCAGGGTGTTGCAGTGACGCAGGGAAGGAGGGAGGGAGCTCCTCATCCTGTGTAGACAGTAAACACATACACCCCATAGACTTTTAAGGGTTTGCTTTCTTGACCGAAAGGAGACGAGCCCTTTACAATCCGGAGGGTTCTAAGTGTGCATCACACATGTCTTTCTCATCTAATTCCAGCAGGAGTAATTGGATAATGCCAGAACACCCTTCCTCTCTTTCCACCTTCTTTCCTTCTTCACCTAAATGGCTCCAACTGGTTGCCTGCCCCAGCACCACGTGAGCAACTGCATAAGAAAAATGTCCTGTTTTGTGTAAGGCCATGGGAACAAAGTGACCCATTGCAAAGCCACCCATTAGGAAAGAGTGACCCCTTGCCTGATCAGCAGCAAGACTGCCAGGATACTAAAGCAGGAATGAGCATGGTAGAGGAGAGGAAACTTACAGCACAGGACCTCCACCCATCGATCCAACACTAGAGTCAACATGAATCATTGTGGACTTCAAGGAAAAAGAGATACCCCCATATCCCAGCCCCTTTTTCTGCAGTACCCAGGGATAACCTCAGGCAGCTTGTCTCTTTGCTTCACCTCTGGACTGTGCCCTAGGCAGACAGCAGAGCTGCAGAGCCTGACACAACAGCAGCACCCTTCAACATCCTTGAAATCCCTGGAACAGGGCTGACAGTGCACCCACAGCAACTTCCCCTCAGCTTGACCAAGTTGGTGTTGATTTCTCTCCACATGCTGGCAGTTTAAATTCACCTTAAGACAAGTAGGAGGAAAATAATAGACTGGGGGGAGGAAATAACCAACTCTTGTCCTGCTGCTCTTTGGTCAGTAAGGCAGAAAAGAGAGAGAAGACTTTTCCTCTGCCATCTTAAGAAGCTGAAAATTGAAGAGCAAATGAGGAGTATGTTTGAAGATAGCACAAATCCTTGATAAAGCCTCTCTGAAACTTGATGAAAAATTTCAAAGTGTATCAGGAAAGCTGGGATTCTCTAAAGGATAAATCCATCAGACAGGACAAATTGAGGAGAAGAGATGGACACAGATGGTTGGTCTGGGCTCTGTGGAGTGACGCAGGGCTGTAGAGTGAGCTGTAACCTCTGTGAAGTCTGTTGGCTCAAAGTCAGGGACAGAGCACTAGCCTGGAGATGAAGCATCCAGAGCCTTCAGTCTCTGCTAAGCCTCTTCTGTCATTTCAGGAGACAGCTCCAGTGTGCTGGCACTGCAGATGCAGAGGCTGCTGGGGCACCCAACAAGCATGGCATGGTCCCCACCTTGCTTTGCTCTCTGTCCACTTTCCTGCCTCAGGGACAAGCTGTAGACAGCACAAGCAAGCAGGACATTTGATGGATCCCTGCCCCACCAGAAAAGTAAGGGAGCACTCTCTTCTCTGGGCAGAGAAAAGGCCATCGCCAGGTTCATTGCAGATGTGGTGTTGAGGTCTTTGGGAGGAAATGTACATGCAGTCACTAACCTCAAGTCTTGGTTTTCTCCAGCGTCTCCTATAGGTGAGCAAGCAGAAGCACTCTATCTTTCCAGATCTGCACTAACCCTAACTCCCCCAATATTAAAATATTTGGCCTAAATTTCTTACCTGCTTTTCAAGGATTTATCTTACCCCTATCCCTTTTCCAACAAATTAATTCCATTGGAACAGGTCTGTAATTAAGAAATCATACAGGGGACTTTGTCATCAGGTACATACAGAACATGGTGTCTGGAGACAGAAATTCTTTCAATGAAGATTAATTAGGCAGAGTTCCTGTCCCAGCCTGTCTAGCAGTGGAGAGAACAGGGTTTGAAAACGGGAAAGATGTGCCAACAGTCTCTCCCTTGCACATCCAGCACCATCCACCCAGCAAGCATCGCTCAGGGAGGCTCTTCGGAGGATACCGACAGTTTCCCTATTTGCAGGCTTTTTGTTTAGGAAGAGCTGCTGCTAAGACTAGCTCATGCAGCAGCAAGGAAGAAGGCTAGAGAAAATACACTTATTCTTGATCAGAAAGAACCACATTTATTTCATGTGCATCTGCTTCCAGAGGGGATGCAGACAGGAACTGATGTTTGTGATGTGCCCAGTACTTGGTGGGAAGGCAGGTCCAAGACAGGCAATGGGACACAGCTATACCTCATCCTGGCAACAGATGTTTTGCCTTAGGAGTTTGTGCTCTTCAGTGCTCACCAGGCAGCAACAACCTGACTGCAAAGGTTGAAAATATCCCACGAGGACAAAAAAAACCCAAAACACAGAGGGCACAGCATACAAAGCAGAGAAATAGATGGAGCAATGATGCAGAACTAAGCTCAGAAACAGTGTTAAAACAACAAGGAGAAGAAGGGCTAAGGAAAGATTTACCAAGTATCCACCACTAAAATAAATTAAATGTAGCCAAAGAAGGAAGAAGCTCAAGACATGAGAGGAAAGACCCTTTCACCAGGAGACTCACATGCATAGGTCCTGCTAAAGGACAGATGTGGGTAGGAATGGATTACCCCAAATGAGGAGGCTCCTCTGACTCCACCTTGCACAGCCACGTATGAACCTTTCCCCTATACCTGAGTTTAATTTACCAGCCCAGCCAGCAGCATTGTTAAAGACCAAAGTGAAGAGTTGTGCGTGTTATTCACAGTGGTCCCTTCCCCATCACCCCTCCCCAATATGTAGCATGGGCTTTGTGGCTCTCAGCAGCAGATTTTGACCTGAGATGGGAAGGGTTAGGCAGAGTGGCAGAGCAGTCGCCTCTGATCATCCAGCCTTGCCCACAGGCAGCCAATAACAGGAGCACACAGCTCTAGACAACAATCTTAGAAAAGCTCCTGCTTATGCATAATAACTTGTTCTTTTAATAATGGTGACAATACCTGCACTTCTTGTAACAAGTTCAGCCCTGGCAATGTTTAAGGGCAGAGTCACAGAAAGTTGGATTAGCTGGCTGGGAAGGCATGGGTACTTCAGGGAACAGCAGGTCTCATCTGGGAGGCACATGGCTTCAAGTAAGCTTTTGGCCCAAGGTAGCAACTGAAATGCTGCCGACATTCCCAGGAAAGAAGAAAGAAAAAAAGATATTACGAGAAGGTGAAGAAAACCTTTGATGCTCAGTTTATTGGGAGGCATAATATGATGTATGAGAAATTTAGCCAGAATTATCAAGAACTGGAGGAGACTGTCAAGTCCTTCAGAAGAGTGGCGCAGAGCTATTCAGAACACTTCCAGAGAATTTATAACAGGCAGCGTCACTGCTGGCCTAAGAGACAACAAGTATTGGGCTCCTCCTTCCAGATTTACCCCACTGAATTTGGCAAAAAATAAATAGGCTACCTACAAGAGTAGAAAATAAGCAGGAAGGCTTGGGGTGTAGGGTGTGCAGATGAGGAAGAAGCAGGTAGGTTGACTCAGCGTATGGTAACTCCCAGGCAGGTAAAAGGGATCAGACACACCAAAAAAAGCTCCAGGGACAAAGAAAGAAATGACAGAAAACATTATGAATATGTCTATGAATTCAGGTCCTGGATTTTCATAGACAAAGCAAGGTTGCAGGAGGCCAAAAGAAAGAGGGAGCTCAAGAAAGGTCTGTCCAACAAGCAAGGACATAATTAAGAGAAACTGCATTTGACACAAAAAGCCACTGAGGTGTGCAGAAGCAGAGTAACTGCTCACCTTAAGAAAGAATTTCAGAATTAGAGACCTTAAGACAGAATTTCAGGTGCTATGATGAAACCCTAAAGGCAACTTCATCTTGGATTGCCAGGAGATCCCAGAAGAGACAGGCAAAAAACCCAACAACCCACTACCCCCAGGCTAGCCCAGTCTTCCAAAAAATCTCCCAACCAGGGCAGGACAAGGTTGATTTTTTTCCCTCCAGATGTCCCTTTGTTGTCAGCGGCTCCATGCTCTGTACCATTTGCAGCAGGTGGCCAGTCATTCATAGTGCACATAGAATTGCTCAGCCTGGGATATTTTGCCCGAAAGGCTTTCCTTAGGAGGCAAAGATCATACTTTTGTTAGGAGATGAAAGCAATAGCAGTGCCAGGAGATGCACTTCTGATGTGAGGAAGGAACTAGATACCCAGGTGTTATTAATGCCCTGTAATTCTCGGTGTCTAAGCACAGATAAAAGCATAGCATCATAAATGGAGCTAAATCTTCTTTCAGTCAAAGGAGAGACAAGTACTTTCACATTGTGATTCTTCAATCTATTTGAGATAGGTAGGTAAAGATGAGATAAATCTCCCATGGCTGTAAGGGGAACCTGGCATCTATCCTTAGAGACAGAAATCTACCACCAGTGCCTAGAGAGCTAGGCAGGCACAACTAACCTGTTGACAATAAACAGCCTCCTCCAGGGAGGATACCAGTGGCGTGGGCCCTGTGCTAAAACCAATGTATCTGTGAAGATGCTGTGAATAGGTCTGCATGCTGTGCTTGCTGCAGGTGCAGAACCAGTCCCAGCACAGAGGGAGCCCGTGGGGCTGCCTTAGCCTTCACTCAAGAGCCCAAGCACTTCCGTCCCCAGCCCCAGCATGGCCCTAGTAAGTAAAGAGATGTGGAAAGCAAGGGCTTATCCCCCCCCAACCCTGCTGCAGATGGAGCCCTGGAGACTCAGGGCCACCACAACATTCAGTGGAAGAGGGAACAAACAGGCAGTTTTCATTTCCTCCATGAGACAGATGAGCCTGTCTATTCCCTTGCTTGAGATAGCCTTGGTGCCAAGCAGGAGCTACTGCTCTGCCCTGCCCAGCCCATTTTCTCGTTTCTCTGTTCCTCTGGGTCAGTGAGCCTTGGTCCAGGAATGCCACAGCAGAGTTCCTGAGGAATATAGCCCAACAGCAGAGCCTGAGGAAAGGGCAATTGAAGTGATCATTTGCCTTTTCTCTGTTCAATTGGCAGCTATGTGCAGGCGAGGAGAGGTAGCTAAGTAGCCTGGGCAGTGGCCACAAGCAAGAGAATCTGGTCAGAACCTGGAGAGCTCCATGGAGGTCCATCTGGGTCAAAGGGATATTTTACTGCTAAGCAAGGGTGGGGCGAGATACTGCCTTTCAGGAGGAGACATATAAGCCAGGTTTCTTCACATAAAGGCATCCATGGGGATTCTACACAAATGGTACACACTGGCCAAGCCCTGGCCACATGCCAGCCTGATTTATTGCATCTCAGCTTCCCTTCCAGTTCATATATTCTCACTTGTTGAGAGACATACATGTGTTAGGGGAAGATTGTAAATGTTTTATTTCTTCTCCTAGAGCATTCAGAAAAAAAGTCATGGTCCTATGTTATTTACACTGTAATCACAACAGCCACCCATTGAACCAAGGCAGGCTGACGCCATTCATTCAGGATGTGCCTAAGGAAATTTTCCTTCTTGTTTTGCAACCACCAGATCAAGATGCTTATTTTCTAAAAGCCCCCTGAGATTTCATGAAATCGCCAGAGTCCAAGCGAGGCACTTTAATAAAATCCTACGCAAAGCTAGGAAACTTACTTCAACAACTTTCATTGGTCTCTGGGGTTACTGTTAGCCGTAAGGTCCTAGTTGCAGCCTCTAACTTCTACCCTAAATAAATTATAAAAGCAAGCATCTTGCAAAACAAACACAGACCAAATGAGGCTGTTTACCATCTATGCTTCCCACACTACTTCATTTCTCTGCCCCATCATCTTTCAGCTGTTGGTTTCTGTAAGCACAAGGTGTCTTTGGAGGCACCCCACCTACAGCACCTGAACTAAGAGCACAAACACAACACAAGCAATTCCAACTGGCATCATAAACCAGCTTCCCCAAAAGGACTGGAGAAGATGGCAGCAAAGATATAAATCATGACTGGCATTAAACCCCAGATGCATCACTTCACAAAGTCTCAGGGACTGGTTTTCAGAGCAGAGGAATTAAGGAGCTTAGTTTGGAAGTAAGAGGCAAAAGACTTAGCACCAGACAGCCTGAAGGATGTTAAGTACATTCATCTTGTCCACAGACGAATGAAATGTTATCAGTAGAGCCAGAGAGGATAATTTGACCTTTCTGTGTCTCTCTCTCTCTCTCGCTCCTTGCAGCTCAAGGAGAGAAAAAGAAAACCTTCACCAGTTCTATCAATAAACTGCAGTTCCCTTTTTGTTCCCCATGGCCTAAGAACATAGGACATAGCAAAACGCCCCTTGCACATAGAAGAGGCTCAGGATGCAGCAGAGGGTGAGCTGGAGGAGCAGAGCTGGCAGAGGGTTGAGCCTACTGGAGCTCACATAATAAAGGGATTTTGCTGGAAGAGATTATGGGATACCTAAGAGAGAGCAACGGGACTGCTGTGCTCACTGAATGTGCATGGAAAGGTTGGAGAGTGGGTTGTACAATGGGCCTGGGAGACAGGGGTCCTCATATTCAAGCACCTCCTCTCATGCCAAGAGGCTTCCAACATTAGCGTAATACTAGCAACACGCTGCAGAAAGCACAGCACTGAGGGCTGCATCCACCTGTAGAGCAGAGAAACCAGAGCACCATTGGGACCGGCTATTTCCTCAGCATCAGGAGGTCAGTTTGAAGAGGTTCCCCCACCCAGCCCTAGTAGAACCAGATATGTTATGAAACATGAGAAAAGGGGATGTACAGTGCACACAGAGAAGTCTTTTGTAGGAACGAAGAGCAAGGGGACCCAAGGACTGTGACAATGGCCAGGCACAGAGTACATTGCACACTCCCGCCTCTTTCCCCTCTTGCAGCAAACCTGAGAGAGACACAGCTTCTTCCCTTCCTTCCAGCTTCACCTCACATCTCCCCCCCCCTTATGGATCTCCTGTACCTGACACAGCTGATTGTGTGGTCTGGGACATGTTATGGGGGCCTACAAAGCAGAAGCAAAGCTCCAATGCTGTAGTGCGGCAAAGGGACCCCTGCCCTGGCACAGCATCCCTATCTCTGTTTGCCATGTACCTCTTCTTTCAAGATACTGCTGTTGCCTTCAGAAGTCCAGGACGTGGTTGTGATTCCAAGTGCTGGAGGATAAGCTGTTCCTCAGCTGGCTGGTGAAATGGTTTGCACAAGCTTAACAAAAGCCTCAGCAACGAGCCTGCAACACAGCCCAGCCTGAGGGAGGTGGAGGAGGAAGCAAAGTCTCCCCTAGCTGTAGGCACTGCTCAGATGTGAGGTGCTGTTGGTCTGGCCTGAGAAACATGTCAGGAATTCCATTTGTATGAGTCCTGGTCAGACCACAAGGTATGCTGGTAAAAGTTTTACTCTAAAAAGTTATGGCTTAATTTTCTTTTTCTGTTTTGGGGGAGGAAGGAGGATCCAAAATACTAGAAAAGAGAAGAAAATTGCAAAACTGCTGTGAGGTCCAAGAGTGAGAAAACATGTTCAGCAGGAACAGTACAAGCACCAAAAGAGTGTGTCCCAGGAGCACTAGGGAAGAAGAGAGCAAAACCTGACAAATTACCTCTTCCATCAAGATCCAATGTATCATCCCTCCAGTGCTGGCACTGAATGCAAAACCCACTTTTCCTCCAAAAAGTAGCCTAATTGATGCACAGAAGTGTGAGCACATTACCAGGAAGGGGAAGCACTGCGGGTCTGTACATGCACAGGCATGAAGGAAGTCCTGTGGGAATGGGGGCAGGGGGCAGTGGGCACTGGGCAGGGGTTGATGCACCCCAGTAGGGCACTGGAGGGGAGAAGAGGGCAGTGGGGTTTGCACAGGGGCCACAGAGAGAGGTACCCACAAGGCACCACACAACAGCCCAGACAGCACTCAAGTTTCCCAGTGCTCAGACAAGTGTACAGCCAAAGCACTTGATGGGAGCTGTTATTTAAACAAGCCAGGTGTTAATAAATGGAGCCTTTTAGTCCTAATTGGTGTAAAATCACAAGCCTGCAAACCTCCCAGAGCTCTTCAATTTTAAATACTGCCCCAGAACTGCTGGAAACAGCTGAACTGTTTAATGAGTTGTCACAGAGCTACTCCTGCCTATCACTGCACACAGCTCTGACACCACTCTGGCATGTCAGAGCTGCCATGACATGGACCTTCTTTTATATAGCCCCTCAGAGGCAGATTAACCTATAGCCAGCCAAAGGCTCTGGACTCTGAAGGAGAAGGGCTTTTGGTGCAGCTGTTTGCATCTATTGTACATCCTGTCCACCGCTGGTTTTCTCCCCAGCTCCCACCCTGCAGCTCACTGGCTCTGAAGGGGCCTGACTCACAAAGGTTTTGTAGCCAAACAACCATCAAGTGTTTCCAGTGACAGCCTTTTTGCCTGTTTTCTACATCTCCTGTGACTTCACAGGTCCTCTCCCATGTGTGGAGTGCTGGACAAGCCCAGATGTGCTTTGTTTCCACACCCAAGAAGAGCCAGCTCATCATGGTCAGAGCCCAGGTACTGCCTTATTCCTAAATTATAGCCACTTACATGCCAGGCTAAGGAACCTTTTCCCCCTTGGTCTTTGTCTCTGCTGCAAGATACCATCAGTATTAACTACCTTCCCTTGTGTAACCATGAAGAAAAAGCATGCAGACAGGGACAGATGACAGAGTGAGTGACCCCTTTCTACCCTGCATCATATCCAATGATGAGCCAGCACACAGCTAGTTACAGGGATTTATCTAAGAGGCACCAATATCCACTGAAGGCTCTGAAATCCCTCTGGTTCCACCATTTGGAGCCCCTGTGGCCCCACAAAATGAAGCATTAAAAATGTTTCATTTTGAAAATGCCTAAGGGATAGCTACCCTTTGGATACAAAAAAAAAAAAAAATTTCCTGGCCTGGCTACAGCTCCTGGGCTCCTCCAAGGCAGGAGGCTGGGAGGCAAGGTGAGGAGCAACGCAGCAGCTATTAACTGTTTTCCTGTGCTACCAAACAAATATTTAATATGCCTGAGTCCCATCCATGGATTTATTCAACTGACATCCTTTTATCCTGCCAAACAACAAGAGCCTCATGAATCAGCATTTTCCAACAGAAACACACTGTCAAAAAAACTCTTCACCAAGCCCCAAAGCCCTGCACATCCCGGGAGACTCTACAATAGAAGCAAAGTCTCAGGGGTGGAAACAATCTCATGGTTTTAAATTCATGACTTGGACCTTCCTCTTTCTCCTTCTCCATAAGGAATTAAGTTTCTTGTCTTCTGGTACAGCTGTGTGCCTTCATTTTCAGAGCTCTCAGTTGTAACTCACTGTCTTGGGTCAGGACCACCACCA
>WKFP01013800.1:209754-276084 GCA_011057875.1 Pterocles orientalis | reverse complement strand
GGTTTGGGGGGTGAAATGGGGTTTAAGGGGGAAAATGAGGGCACAAAGGGGGGTATTTTGGGGTTCAGGGGGGTATTTTGGGGTCTCCTGGACTTTTCTGGGGGGGATTCAGGGACCTTTTTGGGCACTAAGAGGGAGAAAATCCCAAGAAAAATGTGCCACAGAGCTCGGGGGGTTTGCGGGTCCACAGGGAATTTTTGGGGTTCGGGGGGAGGGGGAGAAGAACCTGGCAATAACCAAAACCAAATTAATGCCCTGTTCAGTTGCTTATATGAAAATCCCGAGTCACTTCCCAGGCAATCTCTCTGAGGGGCTTAAGAGGAATACTCTTAAAATAATGAAGAAACCTTTTGATTCTTCTTTCAGTTATTTTCCTTCAAGAAAGGAAATTGACTTAGTGTATGCTTTCTTTGTGGTAGTAAGAAATCATGAGGAGAGAATGGTTTGGGTTTTTTTGGTTTTTGGGGTTTTTTTAGTGAGGCTTTAGAATTTGTATAGGCTTAAACTGTTACAAACAATTTCTGGGTTCATGTGTTCTTGGAACTTGGCTGAGGTGTTGGAGCTCATCGACGCCTCTGACCAAGGAATCATTGCAGGTGCAGGGACAGCTGCAGACGCTGCTGCAGAGGCCATCAGAGATGCAGGTTCCCGTGCAGATCCAGCAGCAGGTGTGGATACAATTCCAGGTGCAATCGCAGATCTCGGTGTGGGTGTCTCTGCCGGTGTTGGTGGCAGTGTGTGTAACAGTCACGGTGTGAGTGCCTGTGTCTGCAGCTGTCCTGGGATCTGCATCTACACCTGTATTTGTATCAGCAGCTTAACTTGTGATGGCCACTCTCTCAGCATCGGGGGGATGGTGGGGCTGGGCTCTCCCCCTCAAAGCAGGGCTGGCTCCCAGGGCTGATGCTCTCCCCCCCTCTCTCCCCACAACTACTGCACATCGTCTCCTTCCTGATGCTGCCCGACCCTCTAGGGCTGGGACAGACCTTGCGCTACCTCCACGAAGTGTGTGACAGCAAGGCCGCCTGGTGCCACCTCTGCACCTCTCCCCCAGCTGCTGACAGCGCCCAGCCCTGCAAGAGGGCCGCCCTCCTCAGCTCTGTGTCCCTGCCACGGGCTCACCCAAGGGAGGGTGGGGTCATGGCACTTTGTCCCCCAGCCTCATCTCTAGAGTCCAAAGTTTTGATTCTAGGGTTGAAAACCTTCCCTTTCGGTCCCAAAGCCTCACTTATAAGTCCCAAACCCCCCTTTTAAAATTCAGAGCTTCAGTTTTAGAGGCCAAAGCCTTGTTTATACCTTCCAAAGGCTCAGTTTTATCTCTCAAAGGCTCATTTTCAGGGACCAAAGCCTCCGTTTTAGGATCTAGTCCACAAAGACCTATTTTATGGTGGCTTAGGCCTTAGGGTTTGACACCAAATCATCATTTCAGAGGTGTGTTTTTTAGCAGGCTGGTGCTCTGCTCTGGCGTCCTTGGCTGTGTGCGCCTCTTCAAGGGCAGAGCTTGGACAGAGTGCAGGGCTGAGGGGTCACACGTGGCTGTCGGGGGGTCTGAAGTGGTGCCGGCTTCTGCTGTGCAACATCTGCTCAGTCCACCTAAGAGGAGGGAGACGATCTGTGATGTTTGACAGGTCCAGGCATGCTTTCAGAGGCACAGTTCCAAAGGCATGGGTCGATGTCCACAAGAGGTGTCAGTGTTTCCCTCTGAATACCGGTGTTCTTGACCCACAACAAAAGGACCCACAGGCAGTGACAGGGAAGTGGTGGTTGGACCCTGGGCTGGGCAGAAATTCAGCTGAATTTCTCCAGCACTTGGGCCAGGCAAGACGAGCGCGCCTTCCTTTTGCCCTGTGCTCCTGGAGTGCAAAACCACCAGCTCACACCCTGAATCGGCTTCAGAGGCTTCCGGACAGAAAACAAGCAAGGCTGAGCGCCTCCTCCTGATGTTTCCTCTTTGGCTTGAGGAAAAGAGCCCAGATTCACTGTTTTTCTCTGCTTCTCCTCTATCCTAGGCGACTATTCCACTGACAAGGCCAACAAACACCTTTACAAATGTGCACCGGCACAGTCCCTGGCCTCCTGGCCACAAGGCTGCCAAAAGTGACCAACCTCCAAGTAAGGGAGCTCAGGGGAATACACATACTTGCAGCATATGTGTCCTCTGGGGAAAATCCACTCCATGAAGCCCTGCACAAGCCCCTGTGGTCCTGCCCAGGCCCCTACGGGCTAGCCCATGCCCCTATAGCTCTGACAACCCCTATATCCCTGCCCAGGCCTCTCTGGCCCCACCCAAGCCTCTATAGCCCTGTCCAGACCCCCTGTTGGCTTAAGCAGGCCCTTGTTCCCCTGCTCAGGCCCTTATCGCCTTAAGCAAGCCCCTGTTACTTTGCTGAGACCCCTATAGCCCTCCCCAGGCTCCTATAGCTCCAACAAGACCACTATTGCCCCAGATAGGCCCTATGGTACTGTCCAGGCCCCTATGTGCTTAACCAGGCCCCTCTGGACCTGCCTGCACCTGCAAAGCCTTGCCCAGGGCCTTATAGCCCTGCCCAGCCCCTGTGGACTTATACCAGGCCCCTATGTCCCTGCCCAGGCCTCTATGGCCTTGCCCAAGCCCTTGTAGCCCTGCCCAGTTCCCTATGGGCTTAACCAGACCCCTATGGACTTACGCAGGCCACTGTAGCCCTCCCCAGGCTCCTCTAGCCATGCCCAGGCCCCTATAGTTCTGCCCAGGACCATATACAGACTTAACTATGCCCCTGTGACACTGCCCAGCCCCCTGTAGCCCTGCCCAGGACCCCACAGCCCTGCCCACACCCTTATGGTCTTAACCAGGCCCCTGGTTCAGGGGGAGCTGGAAGCTCTGGTTCATGCACACACTTAGCAGCTTTAAAATTAAAAGAAAGAAAAAGTCTTCCTTCAGAGTTCAGCAGCACATCTGCAAAGGCACACACACACCTCACTTCCATCCAAAACAGTTGCTGCTCAACTTGGAGAGCCCCAGCCTGTCCCTCAGCAGGGCATCTCATCCCCTACCTGGGTGCAATCCCTGCGCTTCCTTCCACACTCCCTTACACACCAGCCAGCCAGTCTCTCGCAGCCTGCCACCGCTTGTCCTCACTGCAAGACAGCTACTTCCAGATCTTCACATGGAGCATGGTGGCAGAGCAGGCAAAGACACACTGTGGCTGGGATGGGTCCCAGAAGAGCACAGAGCAGCCTTGACAGCAACAAAGTCACAAAGACTTTTTTATGAAAAAAAATATTAAAAATAGATCACATATTCGTACTTATCTTGGAGACTGGGAAAGGCTAGAGATAGAGTTGACTGTTCCAGATGTCAGAGGCCCCCTGCTTTCTCCTAGCCCTACGACACAAGGCTCACTGCTTCACCTCCGCCTCAGCAGAGGTCACAGGATTAGGGTGCTGCCCCAGAAGAACATCTGAAAACATCCGCTACAAACCCAAGGGGTCAGAGAAACTCCAAAACCCTCCCATCTCCCTCCGCCTCCCGTCAGCACATCTGGAAGTCCATCTTCTCCAGGCATGCATCCAGCTTCGCTCCCTGCCCGGCCAGTGCCCAGTGCCTGTCACACTGCACAGTCCCCACGTGTGCAGCAGATAGTACCCACTGCAGCCCTGCATGTGACAGTCACAGGGGTGAAACCTGGGCAGCAGGCAGCAGCAGCCAGCAGAGCTCCTCCATAGCACAGACTGAGAGGTACAAGTGGAGTCTCTATTAAACACCACACCAGGCCTTGTGAGCCCAGGTCATTGTCCCCCGTGGCAGTGACAGGCCCCTGACTGATGACAGCAACAGCAGCAGATGAAAGGAGGGTGGCTGGGAATTAATATTTTCTTTCTTAGGCTAACCATCTTCTTGGCTTCAAAAGCATCTCGCTCATCTCGAAGTTTCTTGTTCATCTCTCTGCTCCAAAGGAACACACAGGAGAGACACAATGAAGCACTCATCAAAAATGGAGTAAAGGCCAACATGTGAAAGCTAGGACAGAAAGGGGACGTGGGGGACAGATAAAGCTGTTATTTATTGCCAAACATGTTGGGATTTCCATGTACCCCAGCGCAGGTAACGGCCTCTACATGGTCCCCTTAGCCAGCAGCAAAGACTAAATTCCTCCAGTGGAGGGAGTACTTGGAGAAATAACACAGCCTGCACTCTGCCAGAGCTGGCCAGATGGAACAATTCTGTCTGATCCCACAAAAACAAGCAGCGCCTGAGCACTGCTTGAATAGCCTCCCATACCTTTCTGTGGGAGAAATGCTGAAACCGCAGCCCCTGATGTTTACACGAGCTCAGCACCTCCCGCCAGCCCTCTTCTCACCTGAGGAGCTCCAGCTGCCGAAGGAGGCTCTGTTTCTCTTTCTGCATGTTCTTGGAGACTTTAAACACGTCCCTGAGTGAAGGGGATTTTAGAAGGGGAAATAAGTTACTGGGAGAAGAAATACAAAAATCCATTTCTCAGGGATACTCGTGGTATTTGCAAAGATAAGGGCTTGTCCTGTGCTAGGAGGATTCCGAGGAAGCAGCACTGCCACAGGAGCTGGGGTGGATGGGTTGTACCCCAGCTCTCCTACTCTCCTCCAAGATGAGGGCAGGTAACCCGTTTTCTACTTTCACATTCCAGTTTCCTCAGCTGCTAGAGATGGGAAGTATGCTCACTGCAATGTTTCAGCTAAATATTATTAGATTAAGCCCAGAAACAGGAATACAAGTGATTAGAAGAGGATCTGTAGGAACTTTATAGATGCGATGGTGAACTGGAAAACACCTGGAGAAAAGGCCTGCTTCAGGCTGAGGAACATTTGTACTTTTTACATTGCTTTTACAGCTAAATACCGATGAACATGTTCCTTTCCCTCTAAAGGCAGGCAGGAGGCAGCAGTATCGCTCCCTGTTTAGGCCCACAAGACCACCAGGATGTTACTTCTTTTTCTCAAGAAGAGACAGGCAATCCTCTGACGAGACCAAGGCTTTTAAGTAGAGATCCTTATTTAACTACTTGCTCACCCTTCCTCCTCCGCCCTGACAACCCCTTCCCTGACAATTCCCACCTGTCCTTCTGCTCCTGCTCAAGCTGGGCCTCTTTCTGGAGCTTCTGTAATTGCCCCTTCACTGCCTCCAACTCCCATTTGCTTTTCTCCAGCTCTTCCAGCAATTTTTCATTCAGGTGTCGGAGCCTTTTGTTCTGCACGCGAGTCTCCAGCTGCTGTGAGTTCAGATACTGGAGCTGATGTTCCAGCTGCAATGGGAGAGGAGAAGGAGGGGTTAAACACAGAGAGGAAGGGTTTAGTGCTACAATCATATCTGTAGAAACAGGCTGAAAAAGCAGATGTAAACAATGAGGTGGAAGGGAGGTAAACACACCGTGGTCTGCAGGTCCACCAGCGGCACTGAGGAGGTGAATTGGAAGTTGAATTATTTCTCATCATGCCAGCACCAGGGAGCAAGCAATGCAATTAGTCAGGCACAGCTGAGGAAGCCCTTCAGGCAGCATGAGGAGTTTGCTGCTATCACGTATCGTGGAAATCAAAGTGGAAATGAGGGTCGAAGGAGGACTGAAAGAATCTGGGCAGAAGCAGCGGTGTGTCTGTTGGGACTTACTAAGCACGGCTGTTGAAATGCATCCTCTAGATTTGGGGCTTCCTGAGCCCACGGCAGATGAAAGGGGGATATATTGAGGTGCTGGGGGTATCTCCCACTACACCTAGGAAGTGATCGGCTTTTCCTACTGTTGGAGACAGGACCTCAGGTTAGAGATGCTGTTGAGATGCCACTGGGGCACAGCTGCACTCCAGACAGCACAAGACCCCAACACAACTAACAAGCTGGATTTGGGAAGTTCAAAGACTGCTGTCATGTACTCATCCCGTGGTGTGATTCCTCACAGCTGGCTGGGGTAGTCTGGGAAAGAGTCAAAGACACAAACAGCAGTCAAACCCACCCACCTCAGATGACCAGCACCCTCCAGAAGGCTCATACTGACACTTCAGTATCCAGCCAGCCATACCAGCTAACCAGGGCCCTCTGCGGATGCTGGTACTACGCAGAAATTGTGGTAACCAGCCGAGAACTTACAGCCCCAAAGTAAAATGATACAATCCATGCTTGCAACCAGAGGGGAGAACCAGGAACCAGTTCTGACCAGTGTAGTGGGTGGCAGTTTCAGCCCCCACAGGTTCAAGGCGAGGTGGTTGTGTTAGAGACAGCAGCACAAGCAGAATACAGGGCAAGAGATCACATCTCCTAAAAGTTCCCAAAAGTTTGGAGCACAGAGCCAAGGGTATTTAAAATACCACATGTGACAACTTCTTGCCACATAGAAAGTTAGGCAAGGACATAAAGAGATGTGATCCCAATCTCACCACAGAGCAGGGACTCTCGTGGAATCCCGCTTATACCTTCAGCCTGCCTTTTCTGCTCCTTCTCAAAGGGGAAGTAAAGCAGCACACTGGCACAAGACAAAACGCCTTTTTTTCTTGCTGCCCTGCTCTCTGCCAGCACGCACACACAACAGCCACGAGCAGCAGTGAACAGAGCTGACCCTTCCTAGGCTCCTTGAAACACAAGCCCTCCATCTATCCCTGCTGAGGCTACAAGCACAAGTCAGAGCCAGCATTGTCTGGAGACAATGGACAGCACAGAAAATTTGAGCATGACCACACATGCTGAGCAGCGGAGTTGAGACTGAAACAGCAACACTGCCCACAGCCTTGAGGTCTTCCAACAAGCTAGAGGACAGACCTTAAGTAAAGCACCTGCCCCTCCCGAAGGAGTCTCTGTCACACGGAGCTCTCCCATTTCCGTTGTCTCCACTTGAAAGCGATACAACAGAAGAGCACAATCACAATACTGGTCTTACACCAAGGAGGGACCCGATTAGCCACACAGCTTAGTACAAGCCTCAGAGTGAAGAGCATCAGAAACGACCATTTGACCAAGAATAAGCGTCCACGTAGCCCAGTACTCTGCCTTGACGCATAGCAAGAGGAGATATTACCTACAAAGAGCATGCTTGGACATCTAAATACAGTCCATTCCCCCCCCAAGCATTTATGGTCCCTGGACTCGGGATGTTAGAGGCCACATCCCTGACTATTCCTCCTAACGTTTTCCTGTTGACTATTTGTTTGTCCAATCCATTTTTGAACTGCTGATACTGCCTGCCTCCTGTGGCAAAAAATCCAGCACTAATCTCTACGTAAAGAAGTATGTTCTTCTAAATCAGACTCCTCCTGGTCTCACTGAGTGTCCCTCACCTCTGCTGTTGCAGGATTTAGGGAATAACAGTTCTATGTGGACCCTATCCACCACCTTCCTGAGTCCATAAAGCTCACGTGTATCTTCCCTCAGTCTCCTCCTCTCCAAAGGCAAGTCAAAGCTTTCCTGGTTTATCTTCCAAAGGCAGATGCTCCATTTCCTTCATCACATTAGCTCTCTGTACCTTCCTATTCCAGAAGGACACTGTGGAGTTAAAGGAGACCAGAACTGTACACACCAGTGGAGGCACATCAAGGGTGTGGGCAGCAGGAAAATTACGTCATCTTATTCTCAACATCCTTCCTGATGGCACCAAAGTTTTGCTGCCTTTCCCAGCCACTGCACAATGAGCTGATGATTTCAGAGAAGTGCCGTTTCATCCACATCACAGCTAGGTATCCAACTTGAGTACCCCCCCGTCACCAGCGTCTTACAGGTACCTCCCATGACCTGTTTCTGTGGGGGTCATGTCTCAGTTCTTCAGAAAAAAATGAAAGAGACATCCCGAATGGACCATCCCACACAAGTGTCCATGCCAGGGATGGCAGGCTAAAGGAAAGTTTCTGCTTTGATCTTTCCTGTGACTGATTATTCAGTACGTCATTAGGTGCTGAAATGCAAATATACAGTATGGACAGCTCTGAGCATCACAGAACCGTTCGCTCTGGGTTATTTTGGAGCAGCCAGAAAACACAAACCAGAGAAAGCTGTCTCTCGTATGTCCATACACAGCTTTCTTACACACCACAAAAGGCTCCGAACTCACAACTTCCAAATTTTTACCCCATCTTCCTTGCCAAATAGTTATTGTACAACTGACAGGAAGATTGTGCCAAGAGAAAACAAAGCAGGTAAGAACATGCACAGACAAAACATTCACAGGAAGACATTACAATTGAAGACAAACCCATCACTTGATAAACCACTTCAACACCTTCAGAGACAGGAGAGAACCAGACTAGCTAGTACTAGATTAGCTAGTACCAACCCTCAGCAGACGAAAACCATTCCCAGTCAGAAAAGGCCTTGACAGAAAGACAGTAGGAAGGGACATGCTTCTTTAGAAAGGATTTGGGTCCTGTTACCTTCTTCTGGCGGTAGAGAATTTTCTCCAGCTCCTGCTCTTTGCTGTGCAGTTCTTTCTGGAGCACATTACTCCTGTCATGTCTCAGTGCTTCCTGCAGGGGTACAGATACACAACAGCGCAAACAACACCCAGCACAGTAAGAGCTGTTCCTCAGGCACAGGAGCCGCCACCTCTGCTTCAGACCAGGGAGAGTTTGGCTTCAGCCAACAGACATTATGTACCTGGCAGAGAAGCCTCTCCCTTTCTGCTTTGATCTGTTGCTCCATTTCTTCATAAAGGCACCTGACTTCCTGGTCACGGTCTGTCTCCTTCCTACAACAGGCAGGGTGCACACAGGTCAGGAGAGAGAAGGAGAATACAGAAAGAAAACAGGAGAGGAGGGTGGAAACAGATTCCCACTAACAGCTCTGTGGCATTGAGGGGGATTTTAACCAGACCAAATGTTACGGGTGGGCACTGATGCAAAACAAACCCAGGGAGACCAGATCAAGACAAAGAGTAATTTTATTACAGCAAGAAAAATCTCTGCATCATGTAACCCAGTCTCTCCAAGCATCAGCGGGCTCCTGACAGCCAGCGACCATGCCGTTCTTACCGTTTCAACGCCTGCTCCATAGTCTCCTTCTCACGATTCACCTCTCTTATGTACGATGAAACACGCAACAGGAACTCTTCAAAATTGGGTAGGAGCTCCGGATGCTCCTTTCGTAGCCGAGCCCAAAGTTCCCGAATCTCACGCGGACTGGAGCAAGCATACAAGAGAGACGGAAAGCAAATGAGTTTCTGTGTCATCTTACGGACTGTTATTCCAAGTCCAACGTGCACTCGGGACGGACAAACTGCCCTTCTCCTTTGATGACCTCCATCACAGCAAAGAGGGAAGCCGGACACTGACGGAGCATGCCTGTGGAGTAACATCTGCTGGGTGGTTAAAATAAAGGAAGTAATCCGAAAGAGGAAAAGTCATCCAGGAAGCAAACCTGGAATGATTATTTTTCAAGCATTCAGCAATAACACATTTGATGTCTAAACCAAGACTCGAAGAGATGAACATTCAGCAAATTTTCTCTAAGCTATGGTCAAGCAGCAAACTGTTATAGCCCAGCGATTTCAGCACTCATCACATAGGTGGTGTTCTCACACCAAGACTGTACTGGTGGATGTTCCTGTCCTGTCGTTTATTTTACAGTTTTGGAAACTGTGGCAAAAGAAGCAAGTTTGCCCAGGTGTCACATCAGAATAAATAGAGGAAGCCCTGGAAACCCAAAGTCTCCCTTTTCTGAACCTGCAATAAAGATTACACTGTTTTGGCATTTAACTCATCGCAACTTGAACACAGCACTTGTAAACGTACTTTTTCCCAAAGAGTCTTACAAGCCTGCAGACATTACTTCAGGCTTCTTTTTGGGGAAGAACATAATTTTTTCATAATTTTTTTTAAATACTTTAAGTACTTTGGAGGAACAGCCTTGAAATGTACAGAATAATGATACCTATAGACATTATCCAAATAGATATTTTTGTCTATGTATTTACCTCCCTTAATGTTCAGACTCTTGCTCCGACCTCAGTTAACTTCTGTTTTATATCACTCGCTTCTTTACAGCCAGCTGGCTTGGCACAAAGGCATGTCATGACTGAACTCATTGCACAAAATTGCAAGTAAGTGGTCAAAATAAAACACAGGATAAATCCACTTTAAGCTGCTTCTCAAAGCAGATTCATAAACAGCAGAGGCTATTTTGCGAGAAAAGTAATATGGCCTTTCACAGTGTCATTCCATTATTTGAGGCATAAGAGCATTCCAGAATTTTTCAGGACAGATGTTGTCTAGCATTAAAAGAAACATGGAGGTGCTTCGCATCACAATGCAAATAAGAGGAAGAAAAAAAATCTTTTTCATGACAGATGCAGCACTGAAAACAATGAACACCTTCACTCTCAGCTTCTGTGTCCAATCCTGTATGTCTCCTGCTCCTACCTGGGCTGCTCCCTGCAAATTGGTGGCACTGTTGGACCACAACGCCTGAAAACAAAGGGCTGCCACCGATGCTGTTAGGCACCCCAGCCCCAGCAGACGGGCACCAGTAAGAGCCAGTTACGCATAAAGCCTCACTTGGGATGGCCCTAAAAAAAGGCTGGATGACACTGGGGCCAGCAGACTCTACTGCGGCCACGTGCAAGGGCACTAATGTCAAATGTCAAGGCTCAGGTGAGCATCCCTTGCCCAGTTTACCCTTCCACACTTTTCAAGATCAGCCCAGTCCCAAACACCCCCTTGAGCACAGATCTTTCACAGAGACTCTTAGAACTACGATTGTCTGAACATACGTGACCAGTCATCCAGCGCTTTGGAACAGCCAGCACACTCATTCTCCTTTCCTCGCTTCTTTTCATTTGCTGTGTGCAGATGGGCTTCCACACCACCAGCTGCTACATTTTACAGCTGTGGTAGGAACTCGAGTTTGGGAAACTCATTGCGAAAAGCAAACTGATGAGAAAACCGAGAGTTCGCTGCATGTGTTAGCAAGCACATGAATACCCAAGACAGCAGTACAGAAAGCCCAAGCAGTGCTTCAGAGAGCAAGCAGTTCAGTTCACCTCTTTGGTCTTTGTTGGTACTTTGAAGTTTTGGTATTGCTAGATCAAAACAGGGCAGCAGTAACACCATGCAACTCCCCTACTTACTCTTCAAACACGTGGACTGCTCCAAGCTGCTCCATCATGGAACAGAATCGTTTCTCTTCATCATCACCTGCTGGGTCCAAGTCATCCGACCAGCCTGACTCAAAGGTCTCCTCGTGTCTGGAGCGATCCATTCTCCCAGCGCCCTGACACAATTCAATCCCTATTAACTTTCCTGGTAGAAGGAGAAGAGAAGGAGAATAAAGAAAGTCAAACTGGATGTCATCTAATCAGCTGCTATTTAAACGGCAGCCCGACAGAGCTCCACGACAAGCTTCCTGCAGGCTGCTGGTGTGGAATACAGCTCCTGGTCAGTAAACAGCCTCCCTTCTGACGCCCTGAGTGATGTCAGCATCCAGTCTGCAACGCTGGAACTGAAACTGGCTCCCAGCTCAACAACAGGCTGCTAGGGCTCTGCTCCCACCTGCGTGAAGATGATCCCCCGCCCACGGCCTTGGGCTCGCAGCATGAGGTCACCTCACTCCCACAGACAGGCGCTGAGGGCTCCGGTGCCAGTGACCCCAACAAGCTCCCTCTGGGACTGCAGGCCCAGCACTGAACACCACCACACCTCCGTTCCCCAGCTTCAGAAAAGTGAGGAGATCACAGCCTTCCCTTCTCATGTGCAACAGCTCTTCTGATTCAAGGGCTATGGGACAAGCAGTGCCACCTGCTAGGATTGTGCCGACCGAACAAAACGAACTGAACCTCTGAACACCCCCTCCTGCACCGTCCCACGTGTGGATGGCTTCCAACTATGTGGATCCTGTTTCACGCTGAGACACTAACGCCATGAGAACGCCATGCTATGCAAGGCATGTGACAAATAACTGGTGCTGGGAACAAATTTCTTCTCAAAGAAACAAACAAACCATTCCTAACCAAAATGCACACCCCCACCCCATATGCAGAGGTCAGACCTCCATTAGCAGCCGCGCTTCCTTTCCAAAGCATATCTGCTTGGTTCAAAAGGCAGAAATCACATCCCAGCTAACAGGACCAGGAGACAAGGATGCTCATAGCATGGATGAGAACATGAAGCTGCTCTAAGGGGAAAAATATCCACTATCTGTGTACCTCAAGTCACTTAACTGCTTCTTAGCTCCATATGTCCAGAATCTAGCCACTTCTCTCCCACTCCTAAAATGTGCTGTAAAAAATCTTGCAGTGTGGAGATAGGGGCCCTACTCTGCTTAAAGCCTGAGGCTTGGGCAGTTAATTAAGGAGATGAGCTATGCACTCTGGATGTCTGCTTTAAAGAGTCATCATGTCTCATTATCTCACTTTTACAGCCGGGAAAACTGAGGTAGGGAATGATCTGAAGATTGTTTTGACATCCTAGAAGGCCTCCAGATTGCTTTGGGTAGAACATTTTAAACATATGCTCTTTCGTCGGTTGCGCAGATGCACCCTGTAAACTTCCAGAGGCTGTGCAAGGAGCCCTCTCAAGAAGCAGAGCTGATTGCAGCTTGAACCACTTCCCTCGATTTCCTCCGTGCACACTCCAGAAGACAGCAATACGCCAGGCCAAACTCTTGAGTTAGGGGCAAAGTCTGAAAAGGATTTCAGTGAAGCCAGACTCAAAGAATAACCATAAAGAAAAGAAATGCAGAAAATAAGTGCTTTGGCTAGACTGGATCAAGTCCCACAGAGCCAGGCTACCAGCACAGGGTGGCACCTGGCACAATCAGAAATCTTGTCCACCTCTAGCAGCAATGGCACTGGGGCAGTACCCCCATGATGCCCACCGATGGCTATGGCTGGGCCAAATGCCTCAAACAATAAGATCTGGGAAGAACCAAGTCATTACACAGAGGGCACTGTGGGTGCCAAGGTGCCCACATGGCACCCGTTCACCTTCTACACGGTGCAGGGCAGGAAAGCCCACACGCCTGAGATCGCTCTTGGTTTTGGCAAAGGCAGCAGAACCAGACAACGAGGCTTCACCCCCGCAGGCAGGGACACAAGGCAGAAACAGGCACAGTCAGCAGGCACTCAGTGGGTTATTCCCAGAACAGGCCGGCCCAAGACACACTTTCCATGTTTATTTGGAGGAAATCTTTACAGCTTCTCCTTTCAGGGCTGGTGGTTTGTGGTCACTCAAACTGAAGCACCAAAAAGACCCCCCTCTGTCCAAGTCCTGAGGAAGCCCTGAGTGACCACAATCTGAGCAAAGAGGACACTGCAACTCAAGAGCCTCCTCAATTCTTCTGAAAACCCTACACCAGCTGTGTTCACTTGCTTTGATCCAATCCATTAACATGTCCAAGGAAGGTGCTAACACGCTGCAGATTTCCTGAAAGCTTACAACCAGCTAAGGCAAGTAAGCACCTATGGCAAAGGTTATTAGTGCTACGGCTGCTCCTCCTCCTCAATACCCCTTGCACTGCTTGCACTGCTGGATGATGACTCTGGTACAGCATTAACATTCTCCTACTGGCTGGCAAAGGCAACAGCAAGAGGAAAACAAAAGCTTGTTTGCCAGTGTGCTAGCCTACTAACAGGAGTACTATCGATATCTTTGAACAGCACTGAACCAGCTGGAGACAGTTGCCAAGAGGCAATATTCTGTCCCCTCATCCCGCGGGGGTCCTTACCCAGATGAACAGCTGTGGATCAGGCTGCACCATCTCCAGGAGGAGATTTTCAGAAGCTGGCTCCCCCCATTTGGCAGGTAACAGTCATGGAAGAAGGCAACACAAAGCCTCGGGAAGGGAGATGGCAGTATTGCACACACACCTTCTCCAGTGATATTCACGCAAGCATGGGGCATTGCCCTGCACAGCTGCTACAGCCTCAGCAGAACCACTGCACTTCTCTTACCGACAAAAAACACTGTGTCACAGGTGGGCTGTTTCCGTCCTCTGCCTCCATGCAGTCCTTACCTAGCCCCATGCTGAACTCTACAGGCGTCAGGTATCCGTTATTGTTCTGTTCCAAGCTGTCAAAAACAGTCTCCAGCTGTTCAAGGGTTAGGGGGAGTTCACTCTGCAGCCGCTGCAGAGATAAAAGCATGAACAACATTAAGACATGACTCGAGTCTTCCCTGTGACCAGCTCCGGACCCCGCCATCCTCAACGTGCCCTTTCAGCACTGCATCCTGGCCGGGACGCGACAGCCTGCCAGGACAGCTTGGGGATGGCACAAATGCCTGCTTGGACCCACTGCTACGGCAACAGTTTCCATTACTGGATGATTCAACCAGGCCTGCAGAGAGGGAGCTTCGGATTATTTTGTTTGGAGTGAGCTCTACCCTCTTCCTCCCCACTTCAGAACCACTGACTGCCTCCTCCACCCCACCCAAGCCTTGCCCAAAGGTGGCCACCCTCCGTGGCACTGCCAGCCTCCTGTGACCACCGTGGCTCCCACGAGAGCTCTCTCTGCGCACACCAGGTACCAGCTCCAGGGCTTTGGCCACAGAGCGAGGACAGAGTTGTGGGTGTCTGGATTCAGTTCCCAGCTCTTGCAGGAAACCTCACAGATCATAAATGAAACGTTCAGTCATCAATGGAGAGTTGGCTTTCTTCTGTCATCTTCTGCCTGTTGGGGCCATATCGCTATTCCCACAACACAGACAAGGCGCAGAGAGATTTCCCTTCATAACACACGTGAAGGGGCACCCAAAGAAGCTTCTGAATAACAAGAGGTGTAGACTAAATCCTCATTACTGTCCGTTAAACATGCAGCTTTAGATAAAAGTTTAATAAATACTTATCAATTACATTATTATAGTTATATAATATATAGTTACTTATTAATTACATTATTATAGTTACATTATTAATGTAACTGCACAAAATTAGGCATCACACAACCCAAAAGAAAGTGAGTCAATAACTAAACCAGCATGGACCTGCCAAGTGTTTATTATCGATGGAGGGAGAGACGAGACAGAAGAAAAACAATTTGCATGTAAACTTCCTGATAAATCATCAAAACAAGACTCAAAAAGAACTACAGAAATTCAGTTAACAAATACTGTTTTTAACAGAAAGCAGCAAAACACATTATTCTAGAGCAAAGTTACAGTCCAGGCCTGAAGTGAGTTTTTGAAATCAGCTATGATTGAGACAAAAAAGTTTTACAGCTTTTTTAGTTAAGATGTTGGTGAGTTTTTTCATTGTTGACTGTGGGTTTTTTAGGGAGCTTGTTGTTTTATTTTTTTAAATTAAACCAAAGATTTTTTTCCCCCCAGACTTCCTATCCACTGCATGCTTAACATGTGTAGGAACTGTCGCAATTTTTTAAAATTTTATGCATTCATTAAAAATTTGGAATTGTAGTCCATCTTGTCCCAGGAACTCCCTGGAGGTCCAAGGCCCTCCTAGAATTTTGGTTCCTAGCAGATGGCTGCAGCAGAGTTTGGCTCCCAGAAAGCCCACATGCACACCCACTCTTGCCAAAAGTAAAGGCACGCCCCATTCTCCCCTCGGCTGCCACCCATGACTTTACAGCTCCTCCCAGGAAAGTGGAAGGATATTTTTTTCCCTCACCTGCATGTCCACCTTGGTGATAAACCCCTTCTCGTCCTTGTCACACAGCTGGAAGAGCTCCCTTGCCTTCTCCAGCATCTCCACCTGCACATCTTCCAATTCACTCATTTGGCTGGAAGGAGAAGCACCAGGAGCCACCCCGTCCTCCTCATCCCCTTCCCAGTGGACGTGTCTCAAGAGCACTCCCCTCTGGTTTTCCATCTTCTCAAAGTCTTTTCCCTCAGGGCAGGGGCAAGCAGAAGAGCTGTGAGGCAGGAAACAGAAACCCCAGTCAAATGGGACCCTCCACTTCCACCCTGCATGGCCTCTAGTTACGTTCATTGTTGGTTTGAAAGAACACTATTCAGCATCTGTATCTGTTACCGAGGGGACGGGGGGACACAGTGTGCAGAGGTACACACTGTACACAGGCGCACATTGTACACAACACGGTGGAACCGAGCCTGCCACACAACCATCACCCTCCACGCTGCACTGGGCTCCAGACCCCGCACCAAGCAACAATGCTCGATTGCCATCTCTCCCCTGCTGGACCAGACCTTCGGGGCAGTCAAGAGTTCTCTGCTGCTGAACGCCAGGTGGCAAGGGAAAGTTTGTGAAGACAAGAGGATTAAAGCAAGCAGGTGTATCTGCATGGAAGCACATCAGCCTAGACGGGGCTTGAACACCACAAGCAGGGCAGCTCCCAGCTCTTGCACAGCTCCCTGGATGCCCCAAGCAGGATGCTTCTCTCTCGTCTTGGTTCCTCTGGTAATCGTGCGTGCTCTTCCTCCTCCTGTTGCTTTTCTGCAGTGCCTTTGAACACCAAACCTGCATCACAACTGCAAGAACTCAGAGCAGCACAAAGGCAGGGAGGAGGAAGATCTGTGCAAGTGACAGAGGAAAGAGGAGTGTCTCTCCCAGCCCTCTGCCACCCAGGTCCTCCGGCTGGCCTTTCACCTCTGGCATTTTCTTGTTAATGTACTAGTAACTCCATCTCCTTTCATGTTATTACAACACAAAGAAAGGTCACACAACTCCTACACTGGGAAAAATTTAATAAGCTGGGCACTCCTGCCCCCCTTGCCTCCCAGCCTCTGTTTTGAGAGCCTATAAACTGCCAAACAGAATTTTAATCTGAAACGTTCACCTTTGTAGGAAGGAAACCACACAACTCTGGAAACATTTCAGAGGCCAAAGAAAATAATTCCCATTACTTACAAGTACCCAAGTACTTACAGAAGGGCCGGGAACGCTGTAAGCACAGCACTGTCATTGTGAAGATGCACACAACACACCCCTACCCCAACCCACTCTCCACCTTACTGATGCCAACGCCACACTCGCCAGCTTTTCTTCAGCAACACCATCACATTTCTCAAGCCCTGTTGCACTGATTGCTTTAGGCTTCTCCTTCTGCAGGTTTGTGTGCTGCATTGCAGGGCAGAAGTGAGCTGTGCGAGCAGGCTGAGAGCAGATTTAAACAGCACTAGAAAAAGAGGTCTTGAGGGCTGTTTGTTGATTTTTTTTAATCTCCATGAAATTAAAAGCCATGTACAGATGCCATGATAACAAACAAGTTAACTCTGTTTGCACTCTTAGTACAATGGGAGGATTAAGAGCACCATGGCCAGGAAGAATGTCACATGCGAGAGCTATATGAAACTGGCAAAAGGGAGAAGGCAATTACGCACCACGCTGCTTGACTCCATTTATTACCGCTTGGTTGGTGAGCCAGAGGGTGGTTCTGCTTCGAAGAACAAGCAGAACGCTCCACTCCCCCTTTCAAATCAGTGTTTCTTCAGAGCACCTCTGTTAGCATCACTTGAGAAGATATTTATCTGAAACTCTGCAGAAAACTACCTCTAAACAGGTACTATTCTATGCTTCTAGTCAAGCAGAAATCCCTGGCAAGCAATGGACACAGAGCGGGCCGTAAGCTTTGAGGAACACTGAGAGGAAAGGAGGGAAGAAAGCAAGAAAAACAAGAAAGCAGGGGGTGTCTTTCCCTCTCGCTCTTTTTCAAACAAACCCTCCTACCAAGGTTTTTTTGTGTGTGTTATGGAAGCAACATAGCAAAATTTGGAGACTAAAGCTTGACTCTATCCGTTAGCTGGACAGTCAGCTTGCTTCTGATGGCAAGTCGGCAGACGTTAGCTGCAAAGAGGTCGGAAAGAACCCCCACTTACCTTTCACATTAAAGTTACAAAGCTGGCCTTGAAAAGCAAAAAAAGACCCAAATATCCTGTGCTGCATAGATTTTACAGGGGATTACAGTGAGGAATCATGTAGCCACACTGACGAATTACAATTATTGGCTGCTACAGGCCACCCTGCTGAAGCTTTTTGCTGGACCCTCTCTTTCTGCAAAGACAGCCTCCGCACAAGCAGCACCCTGTACCAGGCACGCAGTGCATGGGAGGAAACAAAATGGGAGTTCAAAGCAAGAGGCACGACAGGATTGCAGAAAACAGCCAGAATAAGTGTAAATAAGTTTTCTGAAACATCCCCCTGGCAGCCTAAGAGACACGGAGGTCCCCAGAAATAAAGATCTTTACTTTCTTGTTAGCAGCTTCGTTGTTTCTATTTCAAAAGCTGGAGCAGTCCACACAGACGACATCTCCCCAGCCCTGCTGCAGCAAACAAAAGGTTACAGGAGGAGGATGTTCTGTTGTCTCTTGGAGACATATTTGCAAGCTGAAATCGGACCCATTACATCCCTACCTCCAGCATATCCTCATTTTATCTAAAGCCCAGCTGTACAGGGGCTCCCAAACATTGACCGAGCTAAAAGCCTCTTAATTAGAAGAGCTGGGAACCTGACATGGACAGGAGTCTGAAAGGATTTCACTGATGTGAAAGACCAAGCCCATTAATTCAGCGTTTGGAGTGCAGAGTGAGTCTCTTGTTCAAGCCGCTTCAGGTGGCTTCAAGCCAGATGTGGGTCTGTCAATGGCAAGACAGCACTCGTAAAGGAACAAAGTGAAAAATAAGAGAGCACCCCAGTACCCAAAATAGACGGCAGCTGTGATGGACTTCTCTCCCAGGGGCCTTTGACTGAGCAGCTCTTCATCTCCATCCCTGTTTGTAAGGGCACCGCACGGTACAACTGAGGATGAGGCACAACAGATCTAACACGTGCTGTCATACCTTCCCCAGTTACAGATCATCCCTGCAAACTATGAGGGAAGCAGCTTCATCAGCGAGATGCAGGACATCACTGAAGGACAACTTTGAAAGAGGCTGAGGTCACTCCAGCACTAAAACGGGGGAATGGTACCCACAAGTGAGGCCAGCAGAGCTGGCTTGGGTGCAGAAAGATCAGCGTGGGATGAGCCATGCTTGCCTGACACAAGTAGAGAAGACCGAGAAGATAATGCTTTTGGTCAGGCAAACCTGCCAGCAAGATGTAGCCAAGCCACCTCCAGAGACAAAGCCAGACGTCGTTACCAAAACTTCCTGACAGGATGAATTTTTCCAGGCCTCTTCTTCCAGGACAAGGTAGTTGAGTCAGCACCAGTTAAGAAACAATTTCCACACCTAGCCTGGAGTCAGGGCAATCTTTGTATCTTGGGCTGTTGATTTCCATCCTAAGAACATCTGCAAGGGGTCATGGCAGAGTTCACCTACCCCAGTGTTTTGTCCTCAGTGGTGGATGGCTGCTGGGGGGAGAGCAACAGCAGAGCACGCACAGAGAAGGCTTCCCTGAAGAGATCTGCCAGCCTCTAGCCACTGTCAGCCTGGGGCAATCCTGAGCCACGACTGCTCCCTCACCTTCCACGACATTTGTCCAGCTGCCCTTTGAGTCTGTATGAAAACATCCCCTGTTGGCATGAACGTGCTGACCGGAATGGGGTGCCTGCTGCAGTCAGGGGGTACAAAGCTTCCCAGGAATATTCCAGATTTATGGCTACACGGTTCGACAGCACTCCACAAGAGACAGTCCCAGTTTCAGCTCAAACAAGTGCTTCCTGCCACCTTCACATCTGGAAGCCATGGCAGGGACCAAAAATTGTGCCAGGGAGATCCACCAAGAAGATGGAAGTGCCAGGGACATGGGGACACCGACGAGTTCCAATCGCCCTGGCCAGCCTCGGTGTGTAATGTTCTTCCTCAGCCCCCTCTTCCCCCACCCCAGGGGTTTGGCTGTTTGTGCTCAGGGTCAGCTCTGACACCCCACAGTCCAGATCTGGGCAGGGTCCAACACCTGAACAACCTGATACAGAGCTCAAGAGAAAGCCAGCCTTCAGGACCTGGGGGTTACACCAAGTATCTCCTGCTACAGAGTGTGTGGGGGCCCAGCAAGCAAAAATCCACCTGCTCCTGCAAGACAACTTCCCCAGAGCCTGGAAGGCAAACACAGATCTTCGCAGACAACACAGAAAGGGAAATCCAACTGCCAGGGAAGACAGCTATCACCAGGTCTTGTGTTTCCACACAGCGGTAACTCAGACCAGTCTTATGCGCGTATTTTAACCACCTGAGGCACGAACTGCAGTTTGTCCTGTGCAAAGCTGTGCCAGAAAGTCACCTGGATCCCATGGGCATGGCATTCTTTGGGGAAATCACAAGACCTGGATTTTAATCCTGACTCAGCTTGCCATATGGCCCTGGGTAAGCCATGTCACCTGCCCATGCTTAGAGACCGACAGCTCCTCCGATTTGATTCTGATGCCTGTGACAGCTGGCACTTTATTTTAAGACTGGGTTCCTAGAGAGTGATAATTTCACACGAAGCAAATATCAAAATAGCTGAAGAATGAAAATCTTGAACACAGAACATGAAGAAACTGCAAATTCCAACAAACAGAACAAACCTAAGGAGCTTTTCCTGGAAAGGGGAGGTACTACTTTGAAGGCAGCATTACAGCATCATGGTTTCCAACCTACTGGTTCGGAAAGCTTCTTGTTGTAGCAGTAAGCAGTGTTAAAGAGGTGAAGAAAAGTCATGGCTCAAATGCTATCGACAGCCAAGCCCTTATCTACGTGACCGTGACCACATGACAACTTTTCAAGGTTTTTTTCTTTTTCCACAGCCTGACGACAAGGAGGAAAGCGAGCAGCACAGCCAAATTTTCCACAGCTGGTCCTCAGATGGCCCCAGTCACCACAGGGCATTGTACCCGCACTGCATACACCGCATTCCTAGCAGTCCTGCCCCAGTGCGAGACAATGAATCAACAGTTAATGAAGGAGGTAAAACTAAGCACAGCTGGTTAAGTTGCTTACCCAGGATTACAGGGGAAGTCCAGCGTTTGGGTCCCACGGAACTGTAAGGGAAAGCAGGTTTTTGCTTTCCTGTACCATGGTGGTAGAAGGGAATATTAAAGAAGCATCATTATAGGTGCAGAGTAGGTGTCCAAGGTGTACCACAAATTAAAGTGCTCAGACACTTGCTAGGAAGTTTCCCAAAGGACATGCTCCTGTATCTCTGCCCAAGACAATATTATTAGAAACAACAAAACACCCCCATACTAAAGCTAAATATTTAAGCCATTTATTTAAAC
Source organism: Pterocles orientalis (assembly GCA_011057875.1). Taxonomy (NCBI): domain Eukaryota; kingdom Metazoa; phylum Chordata; class Aves; order Pterocliformes; family Pteroclidae; genus Pterocles; species Pterocles orientalis. The sequence goes on along the minus strand of WKFP01013800.1, from coordinate 255,057 downwards.
AGACCAGAAGAACACACACCCTTTCCTTTCTACCCCTTGTGCAGAAAAAGTGTCTTATAACGTTAAGGGAAGGAATTCAGCAGGTGTTTGGGTGTGCGTGGATCATGCTCTTGACCCATACGCTGAATGAGACAGGTGTGATCCCACGCACAAGAGGACATTACACAAAAGGAAGGAGATGAAGGGCTGGGGTAAGGGATCCCCGCAGCAGAAGCCTGTTGCTTCAGCAAATTACAAACGCACAGCAGAATCACACTGGGGTGTGGTAGTACAAAGCATTTGTTGCTTGCTCATGGAACGGTAGCATCACTCAGGAGCAGCTGAGTAACCAGTACATTTTAAAAGAAAAGGGCAATAAACACATTGCAGGTCCTTATATAATTTTATAGCAAACATATGCCACTCGCTCTGTTTGTTCTACTTTCCTTTCTCTCCCAATGTTTTGAAAGCAAAAGAGCGCTCATCATTACTAAAAGAGCGCTCCTTGTAGGACAGAGTCACATCTGCACACCTCAGATGGTACAGCACTGTGAGATTCAGAGATCAAATACACACGTTAACAACCAGTATCCTAGTTATGCAAAAAGCACATATTCCAGCCTTATAAATCTGACCAAGTGAAGGCAGAGATCTTGCCAGGGAAAAACGTTAACCCCCACGTCAAACTGGCTTCCACACAGGTGGAATTTCCAAAAGCTGGAAAAGCTCAAAAGAGAAATTGTTTTAAAAGGCTCTGCACCCCCTGACTGCAGCAGGCACCCCATTTCTGGTGGAAATTGTTTTAAAAGGCTCTGCCATGGTGCCTGAAAAGGCTGAGAGGAAAGCAGAAAGGAAAGTTATTCTCAGTGTACTTTTTCAAGCATAATTTTGCTCTTTCCCTTTTCTAGGAAATTTGTTTCCATTGTTTGGAATTTGTTTGGGTGGTTGTTGGGTTCTCCCTTCCCAAAGGGAACAGTAGGAAAATAAATACACTGAAAAATGAGAAAAACATGAATTGTTTTACAAGTTTTTCTTCTTTAGAAAACCCTAAGAAAACCCACACACACCCTGGGCAGAGGGCCTGAAATCAGGTGTAATATCTAGAGCTATGCTTCATTCTCTCTCTCTCTTTTAATCGCCTGTACTTGACTGTATCCCTTTAAGGAAACAGGAACGAATCCAGGAATCTTTGTGTTGTTTACTCAGCAGGAGATTAGCCCAGCTCCGTAACCCTGGGCCAGCCCATGCTGCAATATCAACGGATGTCTTCATCGTGGGATACGCCAGTACGATACAGGGTATATCCCAGACACACAGACAGCTGCAAGGGGCTCTGCCATTCCGAATCACATCTCAGACAAGGTACTCTGGTGCGACTCACCGTTCCCCTCACTGACCTTCATCAAAGAGGAATGCTTCTTTACAACTCAGCATGCCGACTTCTTGATCTGTGCCAAAAAAAACTTGCCGTGAAGAAACTTGTTTGATGCAGACTCTATGCAAGCAACTCAATATTGGTAACAGTTCTCTTTTTTTATTTCAAGAGATGAACAAATAAACTTCTTAAAACTGCACATCCTGATGCTTCCCAATCCAACAACACAACAGAAAGCAGCAACACTTGCCAAGAACCGTCAGTGTAGTAAGTCTTCAACACAGACACATATCCACGACATACCAAAACAATATTCTTTCCCCCAGAAATTGCCACAAGTCCTCCACCGCAACCACACACTGTTCCCCAGCTATGCCACTGCAAGCCAGTGACACTTTGCAGCTCTTTCACACTGGCAGTGGCACAGCCTTGGCACTGCAAGCACCGAGGGCACGTGTTTGCACTGGAACTGCTCCTACTGATGGTGGGTTTTTTGGCTTTGCCGAGTTGTTTTGCTTGGGGAGTGGAAAGAGAAAGCATCAGTTTTTCCTCTAACGAGATTTGGACCAACAGTTAATTCTCAGCAATTAAAAACTAAATCCAAACCACATTTTTTCCATAAACAGCTCCTGGTCTTGAATCCATCAATGTAATTAGCACACAGCTGATTTTTCAGAAAATGCCTGCAACACGACATGACAAACAGCAACAGCTAGTTTAAAAACAACTCATTTTTCACAAATTCCTTCACTTTACAATGGCTTACAAGTTTCCTGAAACTGATTTTTTTTAAAGAGACAGAATAGAAGATTGCAACATCTCATAGACTCCAACGTAAGGATTCATCTTACGAATGGAAAAAAAAGCAATATTGTACACTTTGGCTTCAAGAAGAATAATTCATTGTATTTCCATAGGCTGGAGATCAGGCTGCACATCCACAAAGGACACGGCTAGCCAGCAGTAAGTAAATATCATTCAGTGAGTCAAGTAGAAAGGGCTCTGAGCAGTATCAAGTTTCCTGCTGATGCCACTGCTGTTAATATTCTACCACAAATATGCGGTTGTTAGAGGACAGAGGCAATCAGCTCAAGAAAACTATTGTGAAAGACAGGCTGTTTCAGCTGTGAAGAGACAGCACAGCCTCCATCCATGTTAGCTGAACACGGCTCACACTGCTGTGAAGTGGAAGGCAGCCACTGCTCCGAGTGCAGCACTCAGCAGGCAGGTGACTCCTGCGCAACACCAAGCACTGGCAAGGGCTCTGCTGGGGAGACCTGCTAGCAAGGGAGGGAGGCAGGAGGCAAACAAACTTTCTTTGCCGGCCCAGATGTGGGAAGAGAGAAGAAAGAGGACTTGGCACCCAACATCAGACATGCTGGATTATTAGTGATTCAAAACGAACACTGAGCACTGGGAGCCCAGGCTAAGGAGATGCCTGCTCTCTCCTACTCCTCTTTTCCACGGCAGGCAGGAACACCCCGTAAGGAAGACAGGCTCCAGATTTCAGCTGGCATTCAAAGCGTCTTTACAGGAAATCACATAAATCCAGGGCAGCTCCTCAGCTTGTTTCATTGAACATCACGATTTCCTCCTCCCTTACCAGCCTCTTTAGCAAAGGGAGCACCTGTGTGCAGAGCAGATTGTATCAGAGACAGCAACCAGATGTCAGCATGCTTCCGCTCTGCTTGTCTCTCCAGTTATTAACAACTAAGATGTCATCCAGGAACAGGTGACACATGACGAGCACCACCTTGGCTGCTGCGGCTCAGCAAGGACACGTAAGCAGAAACGCTGCTGCGGAGTCTCCCTTCACACCCTGAAGGACGCAGAGCCACCGGCACACAGGGCTCTTCCCCTGCCCTCAGCAACGCAACCACGCGTGGTGTCCCGCAGAGAAAATTCATGCTGAAAGGAGGCAGCCCTCAGTCCTGTGCTGGTGAAGACCTGGACACGCTCCGTCAGTGTCCCTGAAGTACTTCAATGGCAAAGTTATATTTTGCAGAAACAGCCATTTGTTGAATAAGTAGATAAAATGTTCTAATGGATACACAAAGCTTCAAATGCAATTTTTTTTTTTTGTGGAATTGCCTGCATAACCAATTCCCAAATGGCAGAAATAGTGAAGAACTGTCCCCAGGCACTGTCTTTTCTAAGAAAAAAATCCAGGAGCCTCAGATAAAACTGAGTGGTGGCAGTTGCACACCAAACAGGATGAAGCACTTCTCTGCGAACCATTAAAGCATAAGACTTGCTGACACAGGGTGCTGAGGATGTCACAGGCGTTCATGGGCTGCAGAAGCAGCTGGTTTTTTCTTCCTTGAGTTTCTCCATAAAGGACTATTGCACAAAATATCTGTCTTGGTGAAAATCTGAGCCAAAGAGCCAAAAGAGTGTACTAGGAAAGTATTGTTACACGTTTTTGCTGGGTAGACAAGGGTGTCTGCCATCAGCTGCTGCTGGAGACACAGTGCTGGTTCAGCCTGGCCATTCCTCAGCATGAAGAGGCTGCTTTCTCAGCAGCAGGAACCACCCTCACCGTACACAGAGTCCTCTGCCAAAAGGACCGCAGCACGTGCTGCGCTTTCACCAAGAACAGCCCTACGAACCAGACTTGGTACTGCAACAGCCAAAGGGCAGGCTTCTTCCCACAACTGTCACCACCATCAGACCCATAACTTGGGTGCTGAGCTCAGACCGCCCTTTGAGTCCTCAGATTCTAGCTGTCTTTGTCTGGTATTCTAGCTGTCTATCTAACACCAGAATAAAGATTTTCCTTTCCAACAAGCTGCCTCTCTCTCTGACAGCCATGCACCTTGTGTGACCTCAGGAGGAACCCTCCTGGGCTGCTGCTTCCTATGCACCCTCATCCTGCAGAGTCACTGTTAAAGTCAGTCACCGTCTCCACGCATCCTCTCACTAGTTCTCACCTCTGTTGTAAGAGAGGGAAACAACTGGTGTCACCTTTATGGAGGATGACATCTCTGCCACGCAGCCTCAGGATGCTGAACAAGAAAGGTGCTGACTGCTGCCCCTAGCTGGCTCCCAGTCTTGTTCTACTACTTCTTCATTAACGTTCCCAACAGTAACCACTGTCCTTGAGCTCAAGCCTCTCCTGGCTGCAAGGTTTCCTCACCTGCTTCAGTGCCCTCTTTGCACCAAGGCTAAAAATCCCACGACAATCCCATCTCACCTGGAGTACCACAGGTGTAAGTTCACAGAAGTGGGGCAAGAGCCTTATCTTTGATGGGCAAGGTCCCTGATCTTGAAATCAACCTCACAGAAACAAAAATTCATAGCCTTATGTTGTCCTCAAATAGTTCCGCCACCACACACATGCACAGATAAACCATCAAACCAGAACATCTAACCACCCAATCCCCCTTCAAAGAAGAAACTTCCACTCACACGGCTTACTGAATACGTGTGACAGACTGATTTCTTCTCCAGCTGAGCCCATCAACTTCTCTGCAGCACTCGAAACCTGCTTTATTCAGAGGGCTACAACTGCAGGGAGGATGCATGAAGTTCACCCATCTTTTCCTCACCCCAGGAAATTCACCTCCAGTCCCTTGAGAACTGGACACAGTGATCTCACCCCCATAACCTTTTCTGGAACCAGGGGTAGAAGCTTTGCCTTGCTACTCTGAACCTGCAAGATGCACTCAAAGGACAAAACCAGTTTGCAAAGGTTAACAAGCAGAAATGAGCATGGAGAGGATTTCTAGGCACCACACCTCCCTGGAGAAGCCTCTCTGTGGCTGCTGAAGTATTAGTTTTCCCCAGGAGTGATGTATGGGACCCATGGACAGTTTGACCTTTCTGCAAATGCTATAAAAAAACAACAAACAGAGCTGAGGCAGCTGTGTGAAGCCAGTTTCCAAGAAGACGGTGAACCAATTCTCTGCCTCGCAGAGATGAAAATGGCCATATACACAGGTACACGACACTCGGTCACCTCTCAGCTAAGGATCCCCCCTAACAGTGGGTATAAAGGTAAAGATTCACCCTTTCCTGTGAGCTAAGGGGGTGCAGGCTGTGCCACGCAAAACACCTTTCCGGAAAAGCCAGTGGAATCTGTGCACTGGAGAAGGATGAACTCCATGCCCTGAGTAAAGACACCTCCTGGCTGTCTGACCCCTGGGTGGGCCACAGGTGAAGTCTCGGATCCAGGGAGTCGCCACTCCCTCTCCCTAAAGAAGAGAAGATTTGTCTGAATGTCCAAGAATCCCAGGATCTCACACAAGAGATCAGAAATATCCTCTCCCTTTCTCATTCAGGGGGGACAATCACAACAAGATAGTGAAAACCACAGACTTCCACAAGACAGAAAAACAAAGAATGTTGTAAGCAGCCACAAGCCCTGAACTGCTCCTTCACAAAGCGGGATAACTTGTCCACATGAAAGGCACCAGGCACGGCTTAGCGCAATCGACGTAAGGAACAGCGTTTGAAGCAAACTTGGAAGCAAACACTGCCTGAGAGGTGCTTTTGTTCAACTTGTATGGCTGTTCTGGGAAATATTCCCCTCTCTGACAAAAGCTGTCACAGAATCAGAAGCCCACAGCAGCAACACTGATGCAGGATTACAGAAAATGGGGTGGGGGGAGGATAAGTATGCTTATGAGATATAGCAGAAAATTTCCTGACAAATGTTTTTAAAGAAAAACTTAGAGTCTTCACAAGGTATGCAGCAGAAAATCCTCAGTTTTTAATCTAACCAGGTCAAGTCATCCATTTCACAAGAAAACATCACAACCCCACATATTCTAAGCGTGTACTTCTTCCCCTTGTACTTTTGAAAACGTAACCGTTGCAGCTACTACTACTCTACATCAGGAGTTTCCCAAATCCATGAGTTACTAGAATTAGTTAAGCAACCTGCAGAACCCCATCAGAACTGAGAGCACATTTCTTCAGTTCAGCATTTGCAAAGACGCTGGCTGATCCAAACTGAAGCATTAATCATCTGTTAATGAAGCACCTCCAGCTCCTGAAAACCAATCAATACATTTTCCCTCTTCCACCGGGGGCATAACAACCGTTTTCTGCAGTGACACACAATGCCGCTGCACTCCCTGAGTCCCATTTCTACTCTGCTGCTTTAAAGCAAAAGCAGGAAGTCAGAACAGAGAGTTCCTAGGGAGAAACTCTGCTGAGACACAGCAACTCACAAACTCCTTCAGACTTCCTTCTACTCAAATAATTCCTTGTCCAGAACAGAGAGACTTTCTTCCCTCCCCTCCACCCCATTACACAACCTTGTTTTCCCTCTCTGCAGGTGTCCCCAGGTACCTCAAGCAGCAGGACAGTATCGCTCCCCTTCCCAGCAGCGTATTCCCACGCAAAAAGCTAGCGGAGAACAAACGCTGCCAGCGCAAACAGTGTCAGAGCAGGTCCAAGCTGGGAGGTGTGGTTTGCAGGGCTCCCTACGCATCTCATCCTCCTTCCAACACAGGCTAGTAGCCATCGCTTCAGAAAGCAGCACAAGAAAACCTGCCGTTAAGCTCCCAAGGTAAATTCCTTGTAGTCCTGCCTCACCCACAGCTGCAAGGAGAAGGGCTTGCTTCTGAGCTGCCTTAGGCAAGAGGGGAGAAGAAGCAAGAAAGCAGCGGATCCCTCATCTGCTGCTGAACCTACCTTCCCTGAGAAACTCTAGCTGTGCTTGTAGGTAGCTCACTGCCTACCTCACATCCTATTTCAACAAGGGCAGGGCTGGAAACCACCCCTGTGAATCCTGCCTCAAGTTTAATTCCACTCTTATATAGCTGGCAACCTGTTTCACAAAAAGAAATGCAGAGAGCTTAGGAAAAAAAAAAAAAAAGGCAAAGCACTAGATGATACTGCAAGGAGCATCCTTCCAAAGCACCATAAAACACACCCCAAGGGTGAGGTGCACACCCCAGGATGTTCTTACTAAAGCAGACAGAGATTCCACCCTCTATCTTGCCACTGACCAAAGCATCCCTCTACCCCTTAGCACCCCCAAAAGGAAGCAAAGCCACCCCTGCCCACCGACAGCTGGAGATGCTGATGGGGATTTGGCAGCATGAAGGTGCCCTCAGCTGTGTCAGCTCTCACTAGTTAGGCCTGAGCTGACAAAGAAAAAAGAAAAAGGGAACGCTGAGACCCTGGCAGGCTAGCTCTTCATCACCTGGTATGGTTTTGTCCACTTTGCTCACCCCTGCCCCAAATGCCTCTTTGTCTCAGCCCTCAAGAACAATATTTGCCCAGCAAACAAGCTTTGCCATACAAGTCATACGTGGGCAAGCCCAGCCTCTACAGAGAGCAAAAACCACCCTTCCACCAGCTCCCACTGAGAAGCCTTCAGCTGGGTATCTGAACAGCGGAGACCTCATCAGCCTGCAAACAGAGGAGCTACAGATAGTCCTGTCCTCCCAGCAGCAAGTAATGGTGGGACCTGCAGAAGGCAAAGGTAAAAGCAGGTCCTTCCCCACTATTTTAAGACGGCTGTTTCAAACCCCAGGCTGAAAAGTGGACATGAAGACTACTACAAACCATCACACTTGTCTTTAATACAGGTTTAACGGAGTCAGTGAGCTCCTCTGAGCCATCTGGGAGGTCTCCGTGCTGCCAGAGGGCAGCTCTGCTCCTCTCAGACCAGGATGATCACCTCCAGGGCTCAGCTTTGCCTCAGCCCAGGACCATGCACCCTTTGGGTCAGGCTCTAGCTGCGTAGCTGAGGAAAATAAACCCAAACAAACCCAGACCAAGTGAATTACCTGCCTCTGAGCAGGAGAGTTCACTCACCGTTTTGTTTTCCATTGCTGCAGAGGTGGTGCTTAACACTCACCCCACGGTCTCAGCTGGGAAGCTGCTAGAACAGCCCAGGAAAGGGAGCAAACTGGTCTTCTGCACTCACAGCCTGTCCTGTCTCTAGTCTCTTACTGGGGTTCTTTATAAAGCTTCTCCTAGTACTGACCAACACAAAAAAGCTTATCAAACACTAAAACAGCGTTTTCCAGCCACATTAATGAATCCTTGGCCTTACATGGATAACAGTCAGGAAATGCAAAAAGTTATGGTTCCCATAGCAACGCTAATTCAACCATACTGCACATCCAGTGTACTTAGTGCCACACGCTGAAAGGGCAGAGGCTTCATCCACCCATACGGTTTTTGATTTAGTAAAGACACTTGAATACCACCTCCCACACGCAACATTTAGTGTTCAGAGAAGCGGATTTTCAGATCAAATTGGATTAAGCCGATCTAAGCATCATTCCCCATGTCTAGGGCAATGGCAAGAGCTCACAAGCACGATCACAGACTGGACGTTACCTGCCCAGCCGGAACAGACGAAAGGGACCCAGGCACCAGAACAGCCCGAGTCACCACATCGCAGTCAGCACTGGTTCCACACTCGGATGTGGCAGGGAGGTGGTAAGGAGAGAGGGGAGAGAATAACTGACCACCCCCCCCGCAGCCATAACTAGTAACTGTTAATCCATTTCTAGACATTTTCCATATCCCCCTGCCTAATATCCCACCTCATGAGTCCAGAAACAGGTTGTGAATGAACCACAGCCACACTGACCTCTCTCCAGCACAAATCTGTGTGTTGCTCTGCTCTCCAGGCTCCCGAGGGTCTTATCATCACGCTTTACATAAAGCCCACAGCACCCTTCCCAGGAAGAACAGCTACAAGCGTCCGTTTGCATTCAACTGAGCAGCCAGATTTGCATGGGAAGCAAAAGACTCTTTCCGTGCCATAGGAAACACATTAAATCAAAGGAGTTTGTGCCTCTGTATTGGAGCAGAGGACTACTTCTCTGGCCCTCTGTCTGGGAGGGAGGAAAGGTAGAACAGAGACCTCAGAGATCTCACAAACTCCTTTAGGAGGCAAAGAGGATAAGGAGGAGAGAAGGCAGCTCTCAAGCACAGGAGCAAAGCGTGCAAGGGAAGAAACACGTACGTCTGTGGGGGCATCAGCGTGTGGCCTTTTTCCCTCCGATATATCTGAATTCTTTTCCTAGTTCCCGTGATCTCAGACAGAAGGGCACAGTCCAGAACAACAGACACTTCAGAGAGCTAATAGGTGAAGAGAGAGGCTCCGGCACAGCTGCTGAGGAGGTCCTCAGCCCTGCCAGACACCAGGGCACAGCACAGACTTGCTCAGAGACACCGAGCTGATGGAGCTGTGAGTGACACCAACCCCAGAGCCCACAGCAGGACACAGGCACAGGAACACCCAGCACAGGCTCGCTGGGTGGCCATCCCTTCACCCACACCCCTCAGGCCCCTTCTGTCACCATCCCTTGGGGTGCACCCCCCTTCCCTTTTGGGCTCCAGCATCAAGTCTCCATGTTTTAAAGTGGCTTTGCAACCCTCCCCACAAGGGCAATGCCTGGCTGTTCCGCGGAGCTGCAAAAATCCCGCACAGCACCTAGCCACACCTGCCAAGGGAAGCAAGGATTCCAACACACTTTATCTTATCTAAGTGACCATGATGCTCGTCTTCCTTCTTGGGCAAAGCTCAGCAGTGCTGCACCTGCCGAGGGGGAGCTGGGCAGAGGCCAGCAGCTCCAGCCTGCAGCTGGCTGTCCAGTCCCACCCCAGTCCAGAAGCAAGAGTTATGCGGAAAATAGGGCTCAGTGATACTTACACACCTCATCTCACCTTCACCTCAGCTCCTGGCACAGGCATACAGCTCACCTTCCCGGGACACACTGCAGCCAGGCCAGTCATTGCCAACAGACAAGCCAGTCCATGCCAGTCAGTTTTCTTTAACAGGGAGTCAGACCATTTGTCCAGAGAGAAGACTTCAACATCTGTCATGCTGTCAACCTACAGGTCACCTACAGCTTAAATTCCCACCTGGAGATGAGCTCGGTTTCATCCTCTTCATTTTACATAGGGGAAACTGAGACAGAGAAAAGCACTACTCTTACTCAGCGATGTTCTGCTGAATGAGATGGAGAGGCTGCTACAACAGTGAGGGCCACCAAGTTTTCCTGTGCTATGCGTTAGACGTGCCTCCCCACACCTGCACCTCTCCCGAGCTCCACCACACCCAGCCGAGGGCTTACGGGCAGCCTGTGAGCCGGCCATCTGCTTCTAACCCTCCTGCTCCATATGCTGGACTCACATGGCTATGCCCAGACACACCGGGATTTTTCCCAAAAGGTGTGCTTTCCATAGCCTAAATAACGTATTTAGACATGCCACATTTTTAACACCACGCAGCTACCAGTGCCACTCCTCCGAAGGTCTGCAAATACCCTGCTTGTTAATTCTTTTGAAGGGCTCAAGAGAGGAAGCAATGATCAGCTAGGTATCGTTACCTTCACTGCACAGCTGCAACAAACAGACTCAACATTTTTCAAGCCTCCACTGCACGGCTTTAGCCTTCATCCAGCACACATGCTAAAGGCTAATTCCTTCAAAAAGCTGCAGAGGAGTCTTAAGAGCTCTCCCCTTACTCATACTTTCATCTCCTCTTCAGAAACGCAGGTTGGTTCAGCCCATGATACATCAGCTGTGAACAGCGACATCTCCGCATCCACCAGGACCTTCCCAGCAGCACAAGCTCAGGCCAGCCCCAGCCCAGACAGTGCTGGGCCACCGCAGGAGACATCAGGAGGTTCAGGGCTCCCAGTCACATTTTTAGAGGTCTTCTGCCACCCCCAGAACAATACAAACCTTTTCTGTGGGGCTTTCAGGTGTATGCAATCCACAAACATCCTTCTGAACCAGGCAGTGCCTTCCACGTAGATGGGGCCATTACCTGGTGCAGAAACGCGACAGAAAGTCTTTGTCCCATCACAGAGATTACAACTACGGAAGCAGGGACAACAGCTCCTTCCTCAGAGGACATCTCTGCTAAATTAACAGCACTCACACCCTTCACTAGATAGAAAGCAAGACTGTTACAAGCCTCTTTGCTCTCAATCTTATTACTTGACAGATTTTCCTCCAGTCATGCCAACCAGATGCGAGCACCACACCCTTCCAGAGCGTTACCCCAAAACACACCAACAAGGAAAGCCACGGGCTCTCAGAGCACAAGGCAGTCCTTGTTCCTGCTTCAGTGCTCCGTGACACACAGTTAAGAGAAAAACGCTTCGTGAAAAAGGGCACAGGGCTTCCCAATCATGTTACCCCAACCCAAATGAAGGATGGGAAAGCACGCCATGGCTCCAGACTTCATTTGAAAGTTCACCATACCACAACCTATACAAAGCACAAAGCAGCTATTAACCGGAGGTCTGGCATCATTTTCTCCCAACACTCACAATAGTTGTTATAGGTAAGGAATAGTCAAGTGAAATACTGAAATTCAAGCATTCCTGGCAGCTTATACCGGCATGCAGAAATCTCCAAGACAATCAGAAATCAGCACTAGAAAGCAAACTAAGAACATAATTAAAAAAAAAAAAACCCACATCCCATGGCTTTTTTTTTTAATGTCTGGCTGATGGTTTTTAAAAGCCGAGTGCTGGCAAACCTTTTGAACACGGCCTGAGAAGAGGACGTTGTGCTTCTTGCCACAGAAAAAGCATACAGGGAATACCCACTGAATCCACCCCAGTGCTCCTTGCACAGCTGCAGAGGTAAGGTTTGCCCACAAAATGTGCAATTAGGTCCATGCATAGGGAAATCCTTCTCAACACCAGCCAAGAAATTAAAGCTTTAGGATGCAGGATGGGGAAAAGAGAACACTGCTAGAAAAATATTGAGGGGTAATCAGAACATCAACAGCATCTCCCTTTCAAGCTGTTGGGCTGTCCATACTTCAAAGGATTCACAGTGGCAAAGGACAGAAGGCCTAATTGCTGCAGTTCTGCTCTTTCAGTGCAACAACAAAATGGATCATTCAAGATTCAGACATTCAAAGTAAACAAAGTATTTCCACCTCAGACTTCACACTGAGAGCAAGCAAAGGCGTCTGGCAGGAGGAGGGAAGACACTGCTCTGCTCAGTGGAGGACGACGCATCTGCTACAGCTGAAGTTTCTTGTCAATGGCTTTAAATCTCCTGCAGGCAGGCAAGGAGAGGTGGGAGGATTCAGTCACCAGAGCAGGCTTATCATATCAAAAAGATTTAGACAGTGAGTAACATGTAGGGTATATTATGGACCAACCTAGCTGATTGTACGTAAGGATCAATATCTGCAAAGCTCTCTGACCACGAAGAACCTGGCGCATGGAGCTGTGCCCATGTGGTTTATGTTACCGACAACTGTCCTCCTGCCATTATCCTCCGAGGCTGCCTGGCAAAGGCATGAGAGTAACAGCAGCCCCCCAGCACTGTCTGTGTGCTGCTGAAGACAGTCCCACACGGAGTCCTCCTTTGCCATACAGCCTGCAGTAGAGGGTGTTGATTCATTAGATGCATCAAATTAGGGTAGGGGAAAAATCTTCCTATGTGATGGGGACAAAACAGCCATGCAGACTTTCCAGTGGGACAGTTTATGCTCCCCAGCTTAGAATGCCATAGGAGAGAGACCAAGAGAAGAGTGATGCTCTGAAGAATGAGAACACTGGTTGTCCAGCAAGGTAGCTTCAGAGAAATTTTATACCCTCTTATTAAGGATCCTAAAATTTTATACCTCAGGACTCACATCAGCTCCTGTGCAGGAGGATGCCCCGGCAAAGAGAGGATTCTTCAACTCCAGCCCATTGCAGTTTCTCAGAACCTCCTCTGGACCACCTGAATTGGTAAGTGAAAGGACAGACTAGGCTGATAAAATGTTTGCTCTAGAAAAGCAATTCCCATAGCCTCCAGGAGATGTATATTCATCTGTATATATCCGCTTATGCGATCCTCAGAAATAAATACAGCTCTAGAACATGAAAAATAATATGCAATTGCCCCTGAACCTGGGCAAGGCAAGGCTGGAAGTTGCCAGTTTTCCGAAAGCCCCTAGATGCAAAACTGCCATCATCTCCCTCAGAATAAGAAGGACTCAACAGGTCACGTCTAACAAGCAAGCTGCATTTGGATTATCCCGACTCCTCAGGATATTCCTGAGCACGGCCGTCTCCCTGTGTCCGAGGCTGGGCAGTCACTGGCCTCTTTTCCCCTTGGTTGTTTTCAGGAAGTCCTACAGGAAGGGCCTGAGGTTCAACACAGGAGTTCACTGAAGTGCATCCCATGTGCGCGTGATGTTAAAGACACCGCAGCCTTAGGAGAGGGAAAACTGGTGTTTTTTCCTTCCAAAGAGAAGGAGAAGCACCACTAACGCAGCCGCCACAGGGACCCGCGGCATCTTTACTGTACAGCGTCACCTGCACCTGGATCATGGCAAGAAAGAACATTCCCTGAACAGAGGATGCTGGAAAAAAAAAAAAGGAGAAAACAAAAGATCTCCATTCAGGCCCAGCACACAAGACCAAAGCCCTGAACCTCACCTCAACAGAGCCTGCAGACCTCAGAGCAGCAGAGCGGGGAGAAGGCAGAAGGGACCCTAGCCCCGCACCAGGGCAGCGCTCCCACCCCACAGCCCCGCTGCGGCGGCCTCGGGAGCGGCGGAGAGGCGGCTTTGCACGGGAACTGGGGTCCTCCGCTCCGCCCTGCGCGGCGAGGGACCACCATGGCTGGGGACGGGGCAGGGATGTCGCTGGGACAGGCGGGGAACCCCACAGCCGCGGGGGAGGGACGGGGGACCCCACGGAGCCCTTCGCCGGGGCGGCCGCGCCCCAACACCTCACCCGCCGGGCCTTGGCCACAGCCCGGGCCCCTGAGGGAGTTCTGCCCCTGAGGGGATCCCGCCCAGCGCCGCCTACAATGGCGGGGGGGCGCTGCCCCGTGAGGGGACCCGGCCCCAGGGGTAAGGCGCCCTCAGCCCGCACCCCGCCCCTGCCGCCGGGAGCCCTCCCACCGCTCACCTCAGCCGGCGAAGGGGCAGCGGAGCGGAGCCGGCACCTGCGGCCGCCCGGCCCCGGGAGCGGGCGAGCGGAGCCGCGGGGAGCGCCGGCGGCCGCCGCGGCCCGGAAATGAGCGGGAAGGCGCGGGCGGGCGGGCGGCTGAGGGAAAGCCGCCGCGGGCGGGAGCGGAGCCTGTCTCCCAGGCCCTCAGGCGCGGCCAGTGACAAACCCCAGCTGCGCGCGGACACGGGCCCTGTGCGGAGCAGGGCTGGGGGGGTCCGTGTGTCCCCGCCGGGGAGGAACCGCGGGAGCCCTGCGTGTCCCACCCCCACAGACACGCCCGGGGGAACAGGGGCAGGACAGACAGGACTGGGTTTCCCCCAGAGTTTCACATTTGTGAGTAATTTTTTTACTAATCCTTCCCTAGGCACGAAGCAGCTGCAGCTGCCACAGGACGGTGCTGAACTCCACCCCGAAGCTCCAGTGAAACAGAAACTAAGATAATTTGGGGCGTTTTGGGTTGAGGAAGGCAGCACTGGTCCCCAACGCCCCCTTTCGCAGCCCCAGGTCACTGCCCCAGTCAGGGCGAGCTGATGGATTTTTACAGGATGAAAGGGATAGCACCCAGCAAAACAAACCCCACAGCACACAGCGCATTCAAAAAAGATTTAATAAATCTTTAAATGGCAAGGCAAGCAACCTTCCACAGCCAGGTCAATAGATTGAGAAAGTTTTTATTAGAAGAGATATTTCTGCCAAAATAAATAGTTCCATTCTCTTCAGCAAAACATTAGAAAAAAAAGAAACAGGAAAAAAAAAAGGCATCAACAATTTAATACTGAACTTTTATAAAGTGACTGAGAACACTACGTGGTGACAGTGCTGTGTAAATACATGACTCGCGTGTGCTACTGCTGGGCGCGTTGCTGCTCTGACACCCGCGGTTTCCACAGGATCTCCAGGTGCAGCGCCTGCCTGCGGGTTTTCTCACGCTCAGTGGCAGAGCCCCAGGACACCTTTCGCTCAAAGAGCTGCTTTAGCTGCTGTTTTCACAAGTAAAAGAAAACCCTGAAATAAAAAACCTTTTTCTTCCCCAGTTACATTTCTAAGTCTTGTGTTTGGAACTAGAGGTCTTCCCCCTGCAGGAAGGCTGGTGTCGAGGCGGAGGCAGTTAGAGATTGTCCCTGCGGAGCTGCCGAACGCTGGAAACAGAGCAATGTCCCACCCGTGGGGAAGGGGAAGGAGGGAGAGGAGGAGGGGAGCAAGTCCTGCTGCATTTGGGAAGGCAGACACTGGGGACAGAGGGCAGGCAGGCCAGAGCCCGCTGCAAAGGCACAGGGCACGCTTGGCACAAACCCGCTGACGTGGCAGCCAGGTGAGCTGGTCCGTTCTCTCACTCCTTCAAGGGAAGAAGGAAACAAAGCTTGAAAAAACTGCTGGCAAGGCCCTCTGACCTGGCAACCCTCAGCCCTGCCACCCACCACACCTAGCGTGTGTTCAGCAAGAACGGACCCCCAAGGGAACGACACACAGAGTTCAGCTGTTTCTGCCACAACCACTTTGGTGAAGTGAGAACTCTTCTCTCAGAGGAAGGAGGAAATTACTTGATTAATTTTTTTAAATGGACAAAACCACTGGGGAATATACAATGAGTGCAAGGGACACCCCAGTGCTGGCAGAGAGCAGATCCTCTCATTCTCTGGCCTCAGTGCTGCAGATACACAGCCCCCCAGGAATCCCAAGAAAACAATTCCTATGGTCAGAAGTAAAGTATTTTCTCCTACCCCTGAAAATCAGCTTGCAGGTAGCACACCAAGCCCAACATACCACACGCACCTTGCGGCTTACAGAGTGTGCCGTGGATATGCGCTGTTGCGCACAACGTAAAACAGCTCCAGTGTTGTATGGGCTAGGGGCGGGTCAGATGCACAAGGAGTTCACCTCAGCCTTGTTAAAAGCAACAAGCAGCATCTGTGTCACAGGAATGAGGGGGAAAAAGGGGGATTCCTGAACACATAGATCCTTTACGTGGAACAGTGGAAATGGCGAGGGTTGAGACCCTTAGAGTTCACGTGAATGCTACAAGAACAATCAGACGTGGACTGCAAGGCGAAGGTTTGGTCCAGGACCCTGACCTCCCAGCCACCATGTACTGGAGAGCAGACAGGCCCTGGCAACTGCCCACTGGGCTGCCCAGCCATGTTTTGCTGGAGAAGGGACTGTTACAGTCAGTTACCTTGTTCCAATTAACTTGACAAATGCAGGTTAATCAGCAGCTGCTGCCCAGAAGGTAACACATGCCATGAGGTACACGTAGAACAAAAGCTTGAAGAATTCCAGTTAGGCTATCACAACAAACCTCTCCACACCCAACCCTGAGCCCATCAAATGTTTTCCAGCAATTTCAAAAAAGCAGAGTCCGTTCTAGACAAGGCAGCACTACAGAACAAAAGCTATTCTCCAAAAGCAGCCACAGCCCTTTTTCCACATCAGCGGGCCTCGAGATCCTCCCTACTTTCTCCATCCTTTGCAATCTGTGACAGATGAGCAGCAAGAATTCCAAGCAAATGCGCAAAACTTCTAAGGAAGAGGAGGGTAGTTTGGGGTATTTTTGACAGATCTGCAGTTTCTTTATCAGGGCTTAAATCTATGAAGCCAACAAGCTATCACACAACAGCCATTGCATCACTTGGGGAATCAACACAGGCAAAGAAAGCGTTAATGTGGAGTGGTGGTTTCCCAGTACCCATTCACACCCTGCAAATTAGCATCAGGAAAACAGTTTCCTCCCTGAAGAGTTAGACCTTTATATTTAAATCCAGGCTTTGGCTTGCGGTTAGTTTGAAGTGTACAAAAGCTTCTCTTTGAGAGGTTAAGATAATAAATGACAGATGAGATGAAACACAGAATGAAACTCGGGCCTTTTAGCAGGCGCTGTGGTTAGTCTGTTGAAATGCATGGACCAGAACCAGCAAGCTTTCTGGATAAAAGCACCAGACAGCAGCACCAACAGCCCAGTTGGTTCTAATGCAAGAGAAGAGAGGAGATTCAGGGGGATGAGGGTGCCAAGCCGTAACTTCTTAGCACGCTCTGTTGCCAAGAGAATCCTGTTTCATAGTTTAGTGGTTTACATAATCACTCTGTGGTTTGACCAGTCCAGGAAGAAGGGATAAAAAAATAGTTGCATCATTTTCTCCACCCGTATATTAACACAAACAAGGCAGAGTCAAAAGGGCAGCAGCTTCTAAGCACAAGATTTTACTCATCCAGCTTTGCCCCTCACAGATGTTTTGCTTCTGGATGAAATTTCCTCATTTCTTGCCACTAAATATCTACGTGTTCTTGCCAATTGCTCTGTGGGCATTAGAGAAAAGAGAGATTAATTTGGTAAACCAAGCAGCTGTGCATGTGCCATTCCCCCAAAGAAGATAATCCAAAGCAATGGAAGAAAAGAAATCCCACAGCAAACTACAAAACAAACACTTTTTCTCAATTCCCATTTTCATCAAATTCATTCTGCTCCCACTAACTGACCGTAGCTTGTTGCTGGTTCACTTTGATTAAATTTAGATCTACCTAGCAATAAGCTTGTTCCACAGGCTTCAGACAATCACAAAACTGACTTGGTTTATAATCCAATATTCTGATTCTGGTTTCAGAATCCTCAGTTTTTTCTCTTCCCATAGCTAACACATGTAAGGAAGTTGCTATGTGAACCTTAAGACTAAGTCTGACTACATAAGCACAGGCTCTGCGGGCCCTTACACAGGGAGGTCACATCCAGGAAGGGCAGAGGGGTGATACTCCAAGTCACAAGTTCATTTTTGCCCTGGCATCTCCCAGTCAGTTAGCACCACAGCTGCCCAGTCTATGCCTCACAGCTTGCCATGGCCACTGCAGAAAAGTCCTGATGCTTATCACAGTCTGCACCACAAACACCCAAACCTCCGCCCAGTGCAGAATTGTGCTGGGAGGAAACAGCACCCACCACCTCACCCATGCTGCTCCTGCAGATTCACTGCTTTCTCCAGCTCTCAGTAGAACTTCTGGGGTTATTCTCCCTTTCTAAATCAAAAGTGCAAAAGAGAGTCTATGATATATCACTGCTTCACCTGTAGGCTATGTAATCATCTTCCGATACCCTATCCCGCTCCCCGGCAAAGAGAGCGTACATTTGCCTTGGCCAGTCGCATGCTGTTTGTGCTAGGAGAGGTAGAACAGGTGTGCTGCAGAGATACCAGGAGCTGGTTTGTGCCATCGTGCAAGGACTTCAGCTGAAGCACATGCAATCCCCACAGGAAGCCACATCTCACCCTGTCAAGAACAGAGGGTTCATGCTTCTGCACAGAGTCCTGCCTGCTACGGACCTGCTAGCTCTGGTATTTAAGGGACAAACACAGCCAGTTCCAAGGGAGCTGCAGGTGCTCCATTATCCTGACTTCACTGTCACTCCTCATCCTCCTGCTGTTGCCAGCTGCAGAGCTGTACCTATGAGCCCCAACACAAGACGGATGAGCCTACATTCTGCTCACTCCAAAGCCTCCATGTCCAAAGTCTCCGAGCAAAAGATAGAGCCAAGCCCTGGTTTGGCAGAGATCCCTTCTGTATCACCCACTTGGAATTTCCTTCAGTCGTACGTCTCCTAAGGGGCAAAGCCTGACCCTCAGTCCGAGGTGGCCACTTCCCCACTACTTGCTGTGACACTCCAGCACAAGCCTCTCAAAAAACATGCCCTGCACAATCTCACCTTCCTATAAGCACTTTACACTGCTTCAGCTGCTGAGCTCATCCTGCTCAGCCAGGCTGAGCTTCTCCAGGACAACCCCAGAATAAATCCATTCACAGTGACAGGAATAGGGCCTCCAATTCAGTATGTTTCCCTGGGGAAAAAAAACCCTCAATGACTTACTCAGCACTCAGAGTTCAAGCTGTGGGAGTTCCATGAAGACAAAAATCAGCAAGGGAGAAATCATCACAACATGAATCAGGGTAAATACATAACTCTTCTACACTTCTACAGTCCCAGTGCAGCCTGCAGCAGGGCCAGCTCTGGCTTCCAGTGGGGATGCAGTTAAGGAACAGAGGAAAGAACAGGGCTTCAGCAAAGGAAGTCAAGAGGAAATTTGGAAGCCATGAGAAAAATTGGTTTGGCAAAAGGCTGCTTCATCTTTCAGTAGCACAAAGAGCTAAGGGATGTCAGATGACTTAAGAAGAAAACAAGAATCATTCTAAAAAACAAAGGAAGTTAAAAGCTGTATGAACTTGAGAGCATCATCTACGCCCTGATTATGGGGTGGTAAAAAGCCAATGGCATTCAAAGTGCATTATTTGGGAGAGCCCAGCCAGGTCAGCATCAGCCTGGCCACAGGCAATGGCCCAGCCTCAACACAAACCTAGAGCAAGGTATGAGCCCATGTGTGCCTTTGAACAGAGATCCCTCGCCTGGCCCAGCGGGCAACAAATGGCTACAGTCAATTCCACCAGTCTCCATCCCAGGGAAATCTCCTTTGCAGCATATTCGCAAGCACAGGGCAGCCCTGCTGCTGAGGGATGAGACTGGTCCCAACCTACCTCCTCGCCCTGTCCCACCCACCCTCATCCTCTCATGGCAGCAGGCTCAGAAGAGTGGCAGACACTCTTTCGCACAGTCTAGAGGGGGAAGCTTTATCTGAAGCCCTTCCCGAGGGAAGAGGGAGGCCTGCAGGTCCACGTTGATGCAGAGTAAGCCCAGCATGAGCTGGCGCTGGTACTCGTCCCACTTCATCACGACATCAGACAGGGAACGGCTGCTTCTCATCCACATAGGCAGCGCTTCAGCACAAGCCGGTGCAGAAGAAATTGGCAGGGTCTGGGGCCCTCCAAGCTCGAGGTGATAGTAAAGCCTGAAAGGCAAACACATGCAGAGAATCAGTACATAGGAAGACTTGAGCAGGTTACCAGAGCAGAGCTCCAGAACCACAGAGCTATTTTGTTCCACCACTGACTGCATGACCTTAGTCAGAAATCTGTGCGTGTGCCCATTTTCGCCCTCACACATCTTGATTATTCACCCTCTTGTACTAGGATCTGAATCACAGCTGGGACCCTCTGCCTACTGCTGTAAAACAGTTTCCTGTCCTCATCCAAGCAACACTGTCTCACCTCAGCCCCAAGCCATGGCCTGCTGCAGGGAGTTCAGTTCACAGGCACACGGACACACAGACCCAAAGCACTCTGTCTCATTTGGAAACTCTCCAGTGTTTCCTAGCCACCCTAGTGCCTCCCTCACTCTAAACCACACCTAGATCTTGAGGCAGAAAAGGCCATTTGAATACAAGTACTTCTTGGAACAAACTTCTAGTGGACCCTTGGCCACCTAATGCCACACAGACCAGCATGTCCGTCTTCCACAGGGAGCATGGAATAAACTAGTGCATTGTTTCAGCTCAACCTACAGCTTCCACCCTACTGCTGTAGTAGCAGCTTCATGGCAGAATCTGCTGTAACTGTAAGGAGGAAGGAGGCCATGTGCTGAGTCTATTCCGATAGTTGACGAAGCTAAGAGACCATGGACCAGATCTGCATCTTAGGCTGGGCAGTAAATCCTTCTGTTCAGTTTGTGCCTTACTTGCTCTGGCCAACAGAGCAGGGTCTGCAGAAGTCAAAGATGGAAATGGAGAGTTCCTCCAGAACAGAGCTGTGGAGGAGAGCAGCCATACCTGGCTGAGAGATGGTTGCCCAGTTTCTTCTTGGCTTTCTTCACAAGATAGCTGCAGATTTCAGTCATCTGCTCCCTCATCCATCTAATATCCTCAGGGATATCTGGAAGCCATTCCAGCAACCTGGAAAGAGACAGGAAACAACCATTAGTTGGGCCACACAAAGGACAAGATGGAAATTACTCCAGTTTTGCCTCCTATCAATGGTTACTCATTATTTTCGGTGACAAATTCAGTAAGAGCCATTTATACTACCATTCACACAATTAAGGAGGGGAAGCTGTGAAAGATGAGAACAGCCCAGGAACTTATTCTTTACATTTTGTGTCTGCACTTTCTATGTTTTTCATCCATTTTCAAATTTGAAAAGTGTTCTGCCCCAAGCCTTTCTATCCCAAAATATCTCCTTCCAGAAACTTTTCACAGGGTACTCTGTACTAAGAACAAGTCTGACAGACCTGTCTTCCCAGCCACATAAGCATAGACTCAGAAATAGCTGGGACTACTCCACCCCTTACTCCAGAGGGGAACATTGTGTGGTTCCTACTTTCATCCCTGCACTCACAGTTCATAAGTCTCTCTCCCCCCAGGCTCCAAAATTTATCACTATTTTCTAGGGCGAGTTCCAGCATACAGCCATCTTCCTTCAAGCTGGAATTATTGGCTGTAGCTAAGACTGGTGCCTGAAGTTTGGAATATTTTTTTTTATGTCTGGTAAGTGGCAGGATCTTAGAGAGGATTCTGCTCTCTAGTCATTCATGCTCCACCAGCTCCAAACACCTGGTTGCACTGGGAAGAAAACCACTGAGGGAACCAGTCAAAGGCTTACCTGACAGTGAAGGAAACTGCAGACTCCAGAGGCAGCATATAGGGGACCAGCATTGCTGTGGCCAGACGAATAGGCAGCATGTTGGTGATACCAGTCAAGAAACTTCTTCTTTCAGCACAAGCCTCCAGAAGAGCTGAAGACAGAAGAGAACATGGCTGAACCCCTCCAATGGGAGTATCCTTTCCTTGCCATACCCCAGAAGTTACCCAGCCTGATGTCTCCTCTCTCCACCTTCTGCTTCTTAAGCAGGTCTCACTCTGTACCTCTCTGAGCACAGCTGAGACCAGCAGCTTTTAGCTTTACCAGACTCCCAAAGGAGTGAGCATCAAGATCCCCTCCTCTCCTTACCATGCAGAACGCTGTCAGATGAGTCACCCAATTCAGCCCCCACAGGTAAGCCACAATTTTATCCAAGAGTCCCCAAGTCCATCTAACAATCTGTGGGTGCCAGTTCAACCCCAGGTATGGCCAAGTCCAGCCACAAGCAATACCCACATCCCAGTAATCCTCTGAGGTGGACCAGGCGGCACAGGGAGATTGGGTCATACCTTGGTTCAGTCTGGGGGGCAGGTGTTCAAAGATGTGCTCTTCAACAACAGCAAGGGCAGTACTGTCCTGGAGTTGGTCCTCAGCTTCTGCTTCTTCCTCTTTTTTCTCTTCTGGGGGAGCTTCTATGGCAAGGAGAGGACGGGCAGGACTTGGACGATTAAGGAGACCTGAGAAGAGAAGTCATACCTTAAGGATGATACAAAACCAGCTGCCCTGCCCTGCCTGGCCTTCAGAGCATTAGTTCTCAGTTCACTCTACCACCCCCTCAGACTGGCAGACACCACAGCCAGCCCCTTTAGCTTCCATCCATTGTAATGCTTACCACAATGAGTTAGAAACCTTGCTGCTTTAAGATCCTTCTCTTACCCCATCAGAAATTCTTAACTTCTCCCCTTTAAGTACCGCAGGGTGCTCTTTGGCAGTGTTTTGTTACTCTAATCTGCCAGCCACCAGTCTTGCAGGTAAGATTTCCCTCTTGCGGTTTCATCCACAAACACAGCTGCATGACTGCTCTTACCCAGCAGCTACACATCACAGAGCACACGTGCTTGAGCTGCTCTAAAGTGACACTAGGTGGCATCAGACACACACTCAACCTGCTACAACAGCTGGAGGCAAGAAAGTGCTGTGGTTGCACACGAAGAGAGTGAAACAGCCACATCACACTGCCAGGCACTGGGGGCTGCCGAGGGCACACCATCAGACACATCCCAGCTGCACCCAGGAGCAGGGTATGTGCAGGTCCAAAGACCACTGATGCCCAGCCCCTGTGCTAGTGTAGCTCTGGGCACGTGCAGCTTCAACACTCAGTTGTGCCAAAGCTGCTGCTCTGGTATCAGAGACAGTCCTTCCACATTGCACTGGAAAGGCCTCCACTCCACCTCTGCCTCCCAAAGTGCTAAAAGAGACTTATTAATGGAAATTCCATATTCCGACATCTGAGGCACAGCGCAGTTCTGCCCTTCCACCTTCCCCATGCACCACTGGCTATCCTCAAAGACACCAGCTCTGGCACAGAGGCAACTCGGCACGCCCTACAAATGCGCAGTGCCTTACCGTTCTTCTTCAGGAAGTGCAGCGCATCCTGATAGCCCTGCTTGCACATGTCCCGCAGCACCTGCGGGCAGAGGAAGGCAAGAGCAGGTCATTTGGAGGTTGTCTGGCTGAGCCTAGCAAACACCCAGCTCAGTGCTGGATTCAGAGGAATTCTCCTAACACCTCAGCTACCCCAAGGACAAGTCTCATCCTCACCAGCTCTTCACAGGTTTTTAGCATGAATGGGAGGCATAACTTGAATACATCAGATATGGAAATCACAGCATAAATCAGGCTGGAAGGGACACGTGGAACCCTACCTAAGTACAGGCTTAGAATTGCAGCCACCTCATTTCCCCATCTGGAGCTGATGCTGCTGTGGGCAGCCTCCAGCGAGTCCCTCTGACAAACAGCCCAAAATACTCCCCAGCAGATGCCAGGAAGGGCCGCTGCATTTGCAGATGAAGCCACCTAAAACCAGAGAGGGGGCAGGGAAAAAAACTTGTCCAAGTAATTCAGCACATGAATGCATGCTTCTTATGCCCAAATGCCAGGGCTGCCTGAGGCTGTGTTTGCTCAGAGGCATGCAGAGCTGTCCTCAGTGCCACCTGCTCTACTGGCACTTCTTAGGAGACAGTCACCGGCTTCCAGCTCCATCCTGACCTTAAAAAAGAGCTCCTTGGTTCCAGTGGCTGCCACATCCTTGTTTACAAGGGAGCCCAATTTCCTGGAAAAAGCTGCTCTAGAGAGCACCATGTGGGAATACTTTCCAAGCAACTGCTACCGCTCAAATTCCAGATCTCCCAACAGCAAAAGAAAATCAAGCAACCTATATAACCTTGAGCAGATGTCAAGGTTTGCCAAGTCATTGGGTTGGCTAATGTCAAGGTTAAAAAACAGACAGAGATACAAAACTAACAGTGTCTGGAACCTTCTGCTAAAGTGCAGAGTGTAGCCAATGCCTATCTACTGTCCCCAAGTTCTGGTGCTGCCAGGAAACTCACATGAGGCTCCGGAGGAAACAGGGCCTTGGAGAGGCGGTAGAGGTTGCGAAGGTTGAACTGGATGCTTGTGTTGGTGAATCTCAGCTCATGCATGTTTGTGGAACCATCCCGTGGACAGATATCACTCTCCCCTGAGAATGGAGACACTGTGATTGTGTTCTTCAGCTCATACCGTGGCAAGTTGTCAGAAATACCTCCATCAACGTATCTCTGAAATCAAGACAAAGGCAGCACTCTTCATTCTCGTAACTGATGAAGTGGCTTTTTCACTGTGTCCCTGTTTATATCTGTGCCAGCAACTTGGGAAGACAACAGAGTACATCCACCAGCACTGGAGAGCCAAAGCCAGCAACAGCACAGCTATGTTGTCTATAACATCCTTTTGCTAGACACCTTTCTTCCTATGGTCGAGTGTGTTGGTTGCAAGTATTCAACGAGAAAGGCACATTCGCTTGTGTGACTGCTGCCCAGTTAAATAATATGTCACACCAACAATCCCCGGCACTGCAAACCAACACTGATCTAAGCTGTCACACTGTGACGTTGTGCTGTTTGTCACTTGTGTTTAAAACAAACTCAGACACGGGTCCCCACTGGTGGACTAAGAGTAAACTAGGAGTTAAACTAAGAGTAAACAGGCACTCTCTTCTCAGAGTGTTCTGTACGCATGTACCATAAACACATTTGTGTTACCCTTGAAGGAAAGGCAACCGCAGAAGCACGTACTCAGAGCATCCTTTGAAGTACCATGGTTGCACAAGGAGCTGAGCAAGACAATCCCTATCACAGGCCTTTGGCAGAGCAAGCAACATGCAAAAGAGAAAAGAAAGGGGATGCTGGCCAAGCCAAAAGAGCAAGAAGCTTGAGAGCTTCGCAGAGGAACAACTCCAGCTCTTGGGAGCATCAGTTACATACGAGTCCTGCTGATTCTGTACAGAGCTGATCCCGCCATTTGCTGCCTGAAACCCTTCCCTTAGGCAGGTTCAAATGCAAATCAGCATCAGGAGCTACACAGAGGGTTTCTTGAGGGCAAACTAAACCTCAGGGCTACCTCTGCTTAAATCCTACAGGTTCAAGGGAGATGGCTCATGATTAGAGTTGTAGGCTACAGCAGCGCTAAGTGATGGCACAGGGCACTTCATCCTTACGTCAGGCGTTGTTCACCACACAGTGTCGAGACAGACATGGTTAGTGACTTCTGCACCTCCTGGGTTTGGGCAGTGAAGAAAGTGGAAGGATGGGATAGATTAAACTCAAGGAAAAGTGCACTCTGTTGGAAACAGGAACACTCAGCTTGCTTACAGGATGCTTTCTAGACAGAGATGCCAAAAATCAGTTGAACTCTTGCCCCCTTTTAAAGCAGCCATCAGTTTTCCCTAAGCCAAACTGTCATTGTCATCAGCTCCCCAAAGCTGCTGAAGACACCTGACCGACTCCCTCTGCAAGGATGACACCAGGACAGGCTGAGTGGGAAGAAGACACACCAAAGCAGGCAGCACAGCGCCAGACCTCCACTTTGTTTAAAAGAGATGGAGTTGTGTTTTGGCCACTTAGTAAAGACAACAACGCTTCTGTGTTAAGGCTGCAGAAACACACGCTTCCCAGGGGTGGCAGCACGAGTGAAGGGATGCCATCAGAAAGAAGGCTCAGGTACAGTAAGGCTGACAGCAACACACATGCAAACCCTGCTCTTTGCTCCACCATTCCCTAAGGAACACTGCCACTTCTTTGGATTTGCCTGAACCTCCAGGAACCCAACACTAACAGCTCTCCAACCGCTTGCAAAGCCCCCAGCAGCACAGAGCCACAGGCTGTACCCACAGCTGCCTGCAGGCGTGAGCAGCTTTTGGGGATGGTTCGTGGACTGGGGTCAACTCTGGAGTGCCTAGTTCCATCCCCTTGTCATGTCCTCCCCTCCCTCACAGGAACTGACAACTAGCTTTCCGACCCTCGTTAGGGTTTCATCTCACCCACATGCTGCAGACAATTCACAGCTCGCGCACGTGTTGACAGGTCAGTTAGAACCCTTCCATTTCTCAGTATTTGAGAAGTCTCTTTTTCCCTCCCCCCACCCATCTTCAACATCTGATCCACAAAGCTACCAGAGCTCAGAGAAGTGAGCAGTGGAAAAAGACCAGGAGGAAGACAGAATATGGATTTTACACCTTGCACACAATCGTATTGCCTTGAAAACTGGTCCTCATGCAGAGCCTGTCAGTCTGTCCTGTGGCAAATGGAGTCATCACACGCACACCACGAACCATGCAGTCCCATTTCAAAGCCTTTGCCCATGCTCATACCCAACCTAATTCTACCTCTCCCCATGCCAGTCCTCCTTCACAGGCACAACGAGCCGTGATTTTCTGGGGAAGAGGTAGGAATCAATTTCCTCATCTCATATATTCCCTCCCCACCTACCCCCACAGGGAATCTTGACATGAGACATCATCTCTCGGTGTGCCAGGGCAGCTGCACATTCCAGAAACCCCGATGTTGTACACAGTTTTGAAATTTTGAGTTTTGCCTGATCCACGTTGACCTCAACTAGCCCCAAAGAGGTGCCAGGAAAGAGTCATTGTCACGCTCCCACCAGCTGTGGGACAAAAGCCTTGCCTGTGGTTGTTGAGCAAATGCCAAACCATCGCTGATTCTGTCACTTCTCTGGGGCGCTGGACATTGGACACTTCTTCTAGGTCATTTCCCTGCCCAACATGCTTGCACAAGAAAAAAAACAGCCGAGTTGCATATTATGCAGGAGCAAAACTGACCTCACTTCTAGGACACAGGTAATAGCGGGAGCGGACACCGTGCTCTTGCAGACTGAGGCATCCTGGCCAGGTCACTTACGGGAACCAGGGCACACACGCATTAATAGCGGTTCTCCCTCTCCCTTTCGACCATTTAGTTGGCAAACAAACTGCCTTTTTATGTGCTCGTTAACCTGTGTAGCACAAGGGGAGTCCAAGCTCGACTGAGGCCCTCAAGCATGACTCCAATATTCAGAGATGTTCCAGCTCTGCACAGCTTTCAAGCGTTTTCATTTCTAAGGTGCAATTCAGAAGGGAGAAATTGCTCTGGATAGCCATGGATAGTACGTTAAAGAAAGCTCTAGCAGGCAGAAGGACCTTATTCTCAGATGGACAGGAAGAAGTCCATGGAAAAGAGCTCTGGTATCAGCATCAGTAGTTAAAACCCCACAAAAAGCATCAAGCACATGGGAGAGGGACTACACTCATGCTTGCCATCCTAGACCCACGTTCTTTACGCATTCAGAGGGTTGGAGCCCCAGTGACAGAGAGCATTGCGTGGAGCAGCCAGGAGAACCATCTCCTAAGGCAGTCAGCACTTGACCAGATTGCTGTACATTACAATCACGTGAAATCCTCTCGTCTTTGGGACATTTATAGCCAACTGCAGGCAGCAGTGGAAAGAGAGCACATCCAGTGTTGGCAGTTGTTTACTTGGGAATTTCTCGTGCCTCTTCAGGCTATGTGCTGCCAGCAGACAGACAGCAAGACTGCCAAAACTGGGTACCAGCGTTTCTGCCTTCTTATTCATTAATACACGATGTAACGAAGGAGCATCTTAGAGTCATACTTACCACTCCACGCAAGGTTGGAGGTATCAGCCCACAGTAGACAGGGATAAAGGTGCTGCAGACACAGGCCTGAGGGAGAAAAAGATCCAGAATGTAAAAAGCAGATCATATCCTACTATTACTCTTCTCAGAACACCACACTGGCATGTGCTGACAATTATGCACCATTACTAAGGACATTTGGAGACTAAGGCAAAACAAAACAGTGCGCGCTTCCTGCCTAGCCCTCTGCAATAAGTTTCCATTCACCTGGATCAGCTCCTCCTTGGAGTTGAAATCTGACAGGATCACGTTTTCTCCATCAGAGACACGTGTCAGGGAAATACCCAAACGTCCTGCCGCAACCTCATGCCCATTCTCTGGCACAGTCTTGGACAGGCACATCCGAATGGTCTTCACCAAGTTGAAGGATGGGTGAAGCGGGCCCAAGAACCTCTTCCGGGCTTCTTTTGATACTCGAATAATGCTGGCGCCAGCCTCACCTGCAACGAGAGAAAGAAAAATGTACTGTGAAAGCCTAGCAAAACCTGCCTTCTCCTTTACAAAAAGCACAGAAAAGCCTAATTCACAGCTTTACTCTGAAGACAAGAGGCTATTACGGGCAGTGTTATAGAAGTGATGGAAGTTTGCTCTCTTGGCCCTCTCATCACAAAGATCTGCCCTCATCTTACAGATGTTTATAAAGTCAAGGAAGATGACATGCACCTGGCTAAGGCCTCATACTTTTTCAAAAGACGCTGTTTCACCGGCCAGACTAACAAAGAAAACACGGAAGATGCTTTAACAGCTTTGAGTTGATGGCAATGTCTATTTCAAAACATCTTCCACTAAAACTTTTCTAGTGAAAAAAGTCATCTGCCTGTAAGCAAAAGAGCCAGTAAAGAGGAATGTCAGTGCTCTCCAGCTAAGCGATCCCAGCTCTGCTGTGTCAGCCACGTCTCAGGTGAGCAAGACAGACCCTATGCTCCATTAGGGAATCGGTGACTTAGTGCCACATGAAGTGTCCTCGGTGTCCTTTCTGTGTCCAACTCCACAGCACCACATGAGGCCCTGTGTCAAGCAGGACTCCCGAAGGCACGTCCGCTTTCCCCCTTCACACAGTGACCCAGCTGTGCTGGGAGGAGAGCAGACATCCCATCGGCACAAAAGGGAAGGCATCTGCTGAGCCATTATCTCATGGTCACTGGGAGCCCCATCTGGCAAGAGCATCAGGGCTCTGCAGTGGGAAAGGAGGGACGGGAGCAAACAAAACAAAAAACAAACACACAAGCCAAACTCTCAGAAGCCAGCATGCTGCCTGCTGCCCTTTGCACACACCAACTGCTGCTTCCACAGGCATTTCCCAGCCACGGTGATGTACACAACAGCTCCTCCGAGCGCCAGGCAACCGCTGCACTCCCAGGGGCACGGGGATTATATGTGTGGGGAGAATTAAAGAAGCCAGGGAGAAAAAAAGAGACGTGCTTTCACAAATCAAGAATTCTCTCCAATCAAACTGAAGTTCTGTTCTTGGAGAAGGATGAAAGACTATGAGCTCAAGCCAACAGGGAATCCCTCTGTTTTGCTCTCCCACCCAGTCTTGCAATTGCAGAAAGAATGAAAGAACCCGAGTTAGACCCAGGTTAATAAATATCACCGAGATAAGAGCAACAGCACCCTCAATGCTTTATTGACACATCCCACTCTTTTGCAACGCACGTGTGCCAGGAACACGTTTTTCCATCAACACAGCCTGGGAACGCGATTCTGTACTTAGGAAACCCATCAACACCAGTAGCCCAAGCATGCACAGAACTGGACCCTTGACCATGACCAGAGACTCTGGGGTCAGGATTTTAGGCACTGTGAGGTAGCAACTTAGCAGAAAATCCAAATTACCCCCTCTGAAGCAATTTTTAGCACTATAATCCCGGTCTTTCACTCTGTCCTAGAGCAATGTTTAGCAGTTTAATTCTGATCTTTCTTACTCAATTAGCAGTAAGCCATTGAGCCCAGCCTGTGCCAAACAGTAGCCACATGGGTCAGCATCCTCCCCAACACGAAGGAAGTCAGCCTCACAGAAATTACCCTTCAACAGCACCGTGACATTAGCACCCTCCCTAAGATGACTTCAACACCTGGGAAGGGGAGGGAGGCACACTGAAAATCTGCAGAGCCAAAACCCAAATGAATTCCAGCTGAACCCCTTGGCCACACACCCCAGGGTGCGCTGCAGGGAGCTGCTGGTTTATAGCTGAAAAACCCAGTGGGGAGGTGGGTGTTGCAGCTGTGCGGGAGACACCCTGTGTGCAAAGGCCATGCTGGGGGTAGGGGGGTGTCACCTGAGAGATGGGGCTTACAGAATGATGCTTTCAGACTTGGCATCTCAGTGTGCAGGAAGATTTTACAGCAATACTGAAAACAAGTGCAATTAAATTGAGCTTATGGCTGTCTGAGCTAAAACATGAGCTGGAAGTTCCTTAAGAAAAAACAAAACAGCCAAGTCCCAACTATGCCAAGAAACAGGCAGAAGGGAGACTCCAGGTGCAGCCGCCTGCTCTATCACCACTTCACAGCCAGGTGAGGCAGGGGGACAGAGAAAAACAGACAAAATAAGAATTATTGCTAATTAGCAATTTCATTCTTTGAATACTTTCTGGGTGTTTGGGTTTTGGGTTGTTTTACACGTGTGTAAACATGCATACACGCAGAAGCTTCTCAGTATTTCAGTTTGAGGGTAGATGTGATTCTGTTGGACTTGCTGGCTCATCTGCACTAAAGCCGAGGGGGAAGAAACAGGCACAGGGTGATCTGCAGCACCACCAGCTTTCCTGGAAACAAGGCCAGCTGAGAGGTCAGGCAAAGGAGCTGGGCTTACATCGCTGGATCCATGACAGATGGCAAGCTCTCTTGGAAATACATTTGGGAAGAGAAAGAAGAGGTGACAGTATTTTAATCCCATTACTAACAGGAGTGCTATTGCAAGAAAACCAGCTCAAATTCTGCTCACAGCCTGACAGAGGGAGCAGCTGAATGAGAGGTGGGGTCAAGAGAGAGTCCTCTAGGGGTCAGCCACAAGCTGTCAATTACCAGGACTAGCCCAGTGCCAATTTCCATCCACAGAAACATTTCCCATGTTTTTTGATGGATCTCATGATTCAGGACACAGGGTCACATGAAAAAGCCAAATGAAGTTCCTCTTCCCTCACTGAGGTATGTACCGAGGGACAGAGACAATCTCTAATAGTCTGTATCGGTTGCTGGGAAAACATTTAATTCTTCTCCCACCAACCAATTAATCCAACACTTCTCCCTGTACAGATTTACTAAGTCAATATTCCTCTAAAAATTCTGTTAATGTGGAATATTCAGTTTTCATTAGGAAAGCCATATCCCCATTCTTCTCTGCCCCCCCCTTGCCCCAGTGGGTGGTGTTATACGTAAGCCTGAGCAGTGCAGGGCCATCATCCTTATCTGGATGTCAGTTCTGATGATGCACATGAGCGTCAGACAGTTGCGTCCTGCCAACGCGTTCCTTGCAAGACAAGGGAGACCAGCTGCCTGACCTCTGCTGGTTCATCCTGCGATCTTTCTGCAATGGCTACAAGGGGCAAGTTACTGTCACCCGTGAGAAAAGACGTGAAGACAGCCGCTGGTTCACATTCCATTTTCCAGCTATGGCAAGCCAGCTGCACATCAGCTTATTGACAGAGCAAGATCGTTCACCTTTTTAAAGAACCGGTTTTCACCCCCACCAGTCCTGCTCGACTCCAAAATAACCCAGTATCTGAGCCTGCACTGCCTTGCATTCTTGGGCACTGCTGCTCACCATAATATAGAAATACATTTTTAAAAGCCTAGAACAAGATCCAGGTCATCCATTTCCAAGACAAGCAAGAAGAGAGAAGACCAAGAACTACTACAAGGAGAGGTCAAAGGAACTAAAGCCCATCACAAGCTTCATCACCTTTTCCTCAGAAGGCCCAGTCCCCTAAAGCACCTTTCTCTAACCTGAGAGGTATTCAGGCAGCACGTGCTATTTATAGCTGTGTGCAAGCACCTCCAGCCACAGCAGCCTGCTGCTCTCCTCTGGCTCTGGAAAAGGAGAAGAGCGGAAGATCAACCACCTAAAAGCGATGTTAGCCGAGCAGCTGGGAAAACCCTCAGCCACAGCTAAGAGCTCTGAGACGAAACAGAAAGGCTGCTTCAAGCCTGTGCAGTGCATAAGGATGAGGACCACCACAAAGGTTAAACAACGCACAGCAGGAGGTGTGACAAGCAGGAGGAAGGGCCTCTGCAGACCCATATCTTCAGCCGCGGGGCTTTCGCACTAAGGGCGCCATGATGTTCACCTGTTGATGTTTGGCCACACTACCATCAGTTTTCCAGCCAGCAAAAGAACAGCTGACCCATAAAGCATTTCAAGTGGAAAAAAAAAACCCTAAGACAGAAACAAAAATAGGAGCAGAGCAGGCTGAAGAGGGAGAGGGGCGTTCTGGACATTCCAGCCAGCAGCTCCTGTGACTGCGGCTCACACACGACACTGCAGCTCCCTCTGGAAGAGCTCCATGTAGGCACAAAGATCACCCTCCGCACCAGGACATTCCTGCTCCCTGGCCAGCGCAGCAGCGAACAGGATGCATGCTTGAAGGAAAGGCTCTGCAGCAGGGATGGAAAACAGAGGATGGCACAGATACGGATGGATGTAGAGACAGCATCTCCTGTCCCTGATGGTAGGAAGCACACACAGGAGAGGTCACACCCCAGGCTGCAGATGCCATACCTCGCCTGGACTAATGGAGCAGCCAGGGAACTGTGCAGATCCCTGCTAAACCTGCTTCTCCCTCAGCACCAACAGGAATTCAAACAGACTGCTTCCTACGCACCAGCAACACGTGAGGCACTGCTCCTCTCTCCTCAGCCCCATTGCCCAGCTGAGGCTCCAGAGTGGCCAGACACACCAATACCAAATGTTTCAAAAGGAAGCCAGCTAGCAGAAAGAAGCACAGGTCCTTTTGACATTCCTCCACCACCTGGAGAGCGCAACGCCTTGTTAGTTTGGGATGGTATGACCAAGCTATTTCAACTGCAAGATGTTCTGGACTGGAGCCAGCTCCTGTGTACCGTAACCAAGGACCTCGTCCTGGAGCTGCTGAAGTTCTGCTTAGCTACCTGTCGGAGCAATGTTTGTGTGATGCTCCACACAGATGCTCCCTGCAGGAGTCCCCAGCCATGATCTTCACTTTCAGATAGCTGCTGAGCATCACTGGAATTCTCATGTTTCCCACTGGTAGATCACAGTTGAATTTAGGAAGAGGGTAAGCCAGGAAGAATTTACTATCATGAGCTCTCCGAGTTAATTTAGCTTGGTTCCCTGTCCCTTGCTATTTCAGCTGTTCCTATACCTCATCCATGAAGGAGCTAAAAGCCAGACTCTAAGGATGAGCACGGGTTTCAGGAGAGCTGTCCTATGTTCTTCCTGGGCACAAATCCCAAAGCTGCTCCACCTCAGCGCACACAGCTCCTGCACTTGCCTCCTCTCTGAACACTGAAAGTAAACAATGTGCATGCTTCTCCTGCCCGGCCTCTCCCAGGAGACAACACAGTCCTCATTATAACACCGTCCTGTCACCAGCCCAGAAACATAAAGCTTTAAACAAGAGGCACCAAAACAGTAGTCTGCAAGCTGACGTAGAAAATCATTAACAGAGACCTTTATTGGCTGTTTCCTCCCAGGTAGCTCAGACTACCAGAAAGCGCCCGTCCGTTCACCTGAAGATGCAGCGCACAGCAACGCGCTGGTGATCCAAGGGACAACCCCAGTTCTTGTGGCCAGTGATCTCGGCTCAGGAAAGACCCCACTGCTTTGCTGGACTCCTGTTCCTCTTCCCACACTCACACCAAAGCAACCTGGTTTCCACTCATTGTTCCGAGAGAGCGAGAACTAAACAGACCTCCAACTGAGCTCAGCTAAACACAGGCTGACTTGTGCTGAATGCAAACTTGACCCAGAACATTTTCCAACTGCCTATCAGTGATGCTGGCTGGATGTCAAAGGGGGGCCCAAAGACAAATTCACACCAGCCGAAAATAAAGTGAGAGCAATGCCTTATGATCTGCCCTTACAAGAGATTTTCACCTGACAGGTGTACCCCACAGCTGGTGACAGCTCTTCAGTCTCAGCGTGGAATCCCAGACAGATGCCCAAGAGCACTGGGAGGGGAAAGGATATCTATCCTGCACTTGCCAGAAGTTGTACAACTCCCACTAACACAGAGAAAAAAAAAAAAAAAAAAAAAAAAAAAAAAAAACACTTAAGGCTGGGGGACAGCAGCTAGCAGTGGAGCCTCTTAAGCCACATCTGCACATATCTTCCTGTACGCCAGTAGGAAACACCGTGTACCAAAACAAGCTGTTCTTCTGGGACTTCCCCAATTCTTGTTGTCTGAGGTATATTTATTTTAAGGTTTTTACTCAATCGTTCTCTCCTGCTATTTTGCCATCAGATAAGAAACAGCTCAGCTGACTTGGCTCCAGATAAGAGACACAGGAAAGAAACTTTTTATTTTTTTTTTGGTGATACATAGGTAGCAAACACAACTTTCCCCCATGAAACACCCGCACTCAGTCTGCAGACAGCCCTGCTGCTTGACCAGCTGTTCCCTGCGGCATAAGCCTTCCCATCAGGGGCTCTGTGCGGGGATTTGAGCCAAGCTCAACAAGCAAATGATTTTGCAAAGGAGATTTCTTAGAAAGCCTGGCCACCTGCTGGAAATAATGGTCCCTCTCTCCCTTTGCTGGAGAGTGAGGGGCACTGACACATACTGTATCAGAATAACTCCTAGAGATCCCCCCAGGCTGTGGTAAGCTACACCTGTTCTGGCCTTACAGGTGGGCAGTGGGAACACCAAGAGGAAGAGACAGCTCTTCAGGTAGGGCCGGCTCTCGCAGCCAGAGGCAGATGCTGAAGGGAGGGCTCAGCCCACGATGCTTTCTGTCTCAAGTTCTCAGTACTCAGCATTGTGAAGTCTAGACACCAGCAGTGCCAAGACACAGCCTGTGGCAGGGGAGCCGAGTAAATCCACATCACCTGCAACTGCTTCAGAGCCAGCAGCCTCCCTCTTACTAACATGTTTGTCCAAGAGGTTTATCTTCCTATTTCAAGTCAAATTTGGGAAAAAAAGCAAAAAGCTGTTGGTCACTGTATTCAAATAAAGCCCAACAGCGCCACTTTTCCCCTTTGAAGCAAGAGAGATGGTAATTTTGTTTGCTCTAGATACCAGTTAATAGATGAACCAGAACTAGTGCCTGGATGTGGGAAGCATAAGGCAAAGATTTGATTTTAAGCTGCCCCATTTTTCCCTCTTGCACAGAGCAGCCCACCAGGCAGCCCACTGTGACTGTTCCCGCCTGGCCACCCACCGGTACCTGCAGGCTAGGAGCCCTGGGCAAGCCGCAGTGCAGAGGCACAGTTCACACCTCATCTCACCCTAAGGCAGGTTGCTCTGCTCTGTACAGCCGCACAAAGGCTTGGGGAGAACAGGCACAAGAGCTGCCAGGCTTCATTGCATCTCTAAGCTAAACTTTTACACTGGACTTCGTGCAGTGTTGCCACACCAAAGCCTCAGCAGGTGACCGGTGTTCTGCAAGCTGAGGCCCACTTTGTGCAGCCAGGACTGGAGCATTTACTCTTGCACCACGCATCAGAAAACAGCGCAGCTGCTGCTGTGAAACCATCAATAGGGTGGCCGAGAGGAGTTCAGCTCAGGCAGGATCACACCCTGTCACAACCACAACAGCAATCCCCACTAGCCTAATCTTTTTCCACTGTAATTCCCTAATACAAGGCTTAACGCTGCATTTCAGTTCATTGCATTAGAGAGAAATTAAATGGTGTAACAGCACATGAAAAAGAAAAGTTGCTCTGGACTGCTGCCAAGCTGCACTGAAAGCTGTGTCCTGTCCTCCTCCATCCACCAGTCCCTGCCAATACTACAGCATGACTCAAATTGCATGTGGGGACCAAAGAAAGGGGATTCACAGAGTAAGAGAAGGTGCAGCTCAGATCCCTGCTGCTCACTCTGAGCCAGAGCAATGCTGGCGTTTGGGTCACCTTTTAAAAGCAAGTACTGAGCAAGAGAAAGATATTGGAGGGGAGAAATGGACTCAAAAAACAAGCTGTAATGACGCAAGATTGCCTTTTTCCTCTGCCCTGCACAGAGGCAGAAGTGCAACCACACTGAACTCTTGCTTTATTCGTCCGAGTGAAAACCACTAACACAAAGGCTCCAGCGGTTGCTACTCTGAACAGGAGCTGGTACAGAAGGATCGAGTCTCACCCACACGCACAATGTCATGCACACACCCTCCATGTTCATTTCTCAGGGTGCGTCCACAGGACAGCACCCCACACCTAGAGAAAGAGCACAGTTTCCACTTCACAGGGGAGGTATTACTGGAGATCAGACGCTTTGAAAGAAGAGAGACCAGTGCTGTAGTCCGGTAGATACCTCTGCCAGGCACCTGCATCACAGACTGACAAAGACAAAGTGGAGTGAGCAGTCATCATTTCTGAGGAGATAACTGCCATGCCAGTATCACTTCAGCTTCATCACACACAACCCTCACACTGATACCAAAGCAAGGCCCACACACAGCTTTTGGTGGCTTTCAGTCTAACACCTGCTAAATGCTCTCCTGCATGCTTGCAGGCAGCGATTGCTTTGCGTTCAGAGATGTTACCAGAGACACGGCTGGCTCTGTCATGCAGAAAAGGGCAGCCCATCGTCCTTCTCTCCTGCCCTTGCTCACTGTACTCTTGCACAGCCGCCTGAGCACTCACTTGCCCTGGCACAGAAGGAAAGGAGTGGCTCTGCATTCCTCCACTGCCCTTGGGTGGCATCAGGCCCAGCTCCCTCATGTTCACACAGCTGGCCAACTGCTCCAGTCCATGCCAAGCACTTCCCACGAACCAGCAAGCCCACTGCTTGCTGTGCCCGTTTTGCCCTTCCATCTCACGCAGGCACATCAAGTGTCACCTTACACCCTTGAACTTTTCCCCACTAGCCGTGGCATGAGCAGAGCCTGCTGCCATCAAGGAAGCGAGAATGAGCAGCTTTGTTCCAAGAAAGTCCTCAGAAAAGGCATGAGTATTTCGCTCTAGAAGGAATCTAATTTTAACGATGAAGCTTATTTGGGAAGCATCTGCAGTCAGACTGCAAGTCAGGTGGCATTGCCTGGGAGCCATGACAGAAGAATATCTGGAGACTGACGTTACCTTTCTTCCGTGGACGTCAGCAGCAGTCCCCCACCACAACTCCCAGGCATCAGGATGATTCAGGTTCTGAAAGCAGACATGTGAGCAGAACAGGAGCTGCTCCCAGCGGGCTGAACAGACCCCTGCAAGGGAAGAGCCTCCGCTCAACCCCTCCTGCAAGGCTGAGCAGCGCACAAGCAAGGAGAGCAGCAAGACAGATGTAGCAATGTCCACTTGAAGCTCACACAGCCAGAACAAACTCTTCTGCATGCAGAAGTATGGCTCATGGTGAATGGATAGTTTGTTCCCATAAAGAAGGGCTAGATAAATCAACGTAACTCCCCCTCTGCTGCCAGCCCGCTCTGAAACAGGGCTCTCACTTTCTCCATGCAGGACCTAACTATAGCAGCCTGAATCCACACCCTGCCTCCCCGATACACCCAAATAACTTTCTCGCCAGGCCCAGCCCTGAATCAGCAGCGTTCAATGAAGCCAGCAAGCACAGATCCTGTAATTAACACATGTAAAGGGCTCCTCGATTTGCTTACACCCTCAGACGCCACCTCCTCTGCTTCAGGATGCTGAACTAGATAATCCACAGGAGTGGCAGCTCAGAGACGCTGCCAGCGCCTCCAATGCGAAGACGGTACTGAATCCTTTAAATCCTAACCCATAAGGCTTCCAAAACCAGCATCCATCCAAACAAGAGGAAGAGAAAGGTTCATTCTCAGAAGAAATCTTCCAGGCATGGCATAGCCAAAAGCCTGGGAAACAGCTGCAGAAGACACTTCACGAAGTTTGCTGGTTCCAGAGGACTCATCAGACAGAAGCCATCCATCTAGATTTGCCCTTTATCTGTACCAGAAAGCACCCCAGCTTCAGGACCAGCCAAGTGCCAAAGGGCAGCACAATGCCCTGGGTTCTACTGAAACTACCAGCTTCCACACCTGACACTTACCCCAAGCACCAAGAACAAAGTGCACGCCACCCTCCTGAACACGTCACTGCTGGGTTCGCATGGAGCTTGGCTAATTCCGGGCCTCTCCGCTGGGGAAGAGTCCCTTTCTCCAGAGCACTGACAACAGCTCTCCCAGACACATTGTACCACAGATCAGCACAACCCCAGGGACAGGATCACACCTGTCACAACAGCTATTGTACCAGAAGTGCCAAACTCTCTCCTCCCTTCCTCCGGCCTTTGTTGTAGCTCTGCCTGTTGTAGCTGCAACCTCGAGCACCTTTCCTACGCTCCCAGGCTCACCAATTCCCTCACTTCTATGTGCTCCTTTAAAGGGATTTTCTACCAACCCAGACCCTATCACTTCCAGGACTCATTCTGCCTTTTCCCAAGGACAAACTTATTTAGGGCTTGCAGAAGGAGTAGATGGGGTAATTTCCTCTCTGCTGCCTTGGGCCTGCTTGACAAGGAGCACAGCACAAGGCAAATACACACACGGGCTCCCTCCCCTCCCACATTCTCGAAGGCACAACCTGACTTTTACCTCAAGTCCCAGTACACTTAGCAGAAAGAAAGAGGCCAACTAGTTGAGCTGGGCAACAGAAGTGCAGAATTGCAGAGGATTCAATGGGAAAGTGGTGGCCAGTTAGGAATCTGGACAGCAGCAGGGTTTGCCTCGCAGAGAGCAAGGTGGGCAGGAGTCACCCGCTCACACTGCTCCTTTGAGTAGGAGACTTCTGAGCTTTTGTAAAGGCCCTGTTCTTTGGTGGCTTGTCCATTCCCAGCTCTGGAAAGGAACGCTGACCATATTACCATTTCTTCAGCCTTTGCATGTTCCTCTTAAAGTACAAAGCAGGCACAGCAGGGTTGAAAATTGTCTCCAGAGAGGCTGTTTTACCCCTGCTTCATGGAGAGCGCAGAGCTAAACATGGAGAAGCCCAGAGCGAGCAGGAGAGCCCATCAGAGTACAGTTGCTCCCAAGCCCACCACGCTGGAAGGCAGCACAGCCCTCCAACAGACAGGAAAAACACACCAGCAGCCACTGGACATGCAGGCAGAACTGCTGCAACCACCACAGCAGCAGGAGTTTGGAAATGGAAGACAGCACAAGCAATCCGAGGAAGGTTTTTCATTTATCAGGTCTAAACTTAACTTTCAAACACAATCAATAACCAGACATAGGACCCTGAAGAACACATGACAGCTTCTCACGTTTTATAGGGCAGACTTGCAGATGCCTTGAAGAGTTTTGGGAGGCGAGAGGCAGAAAGAAGCAGAACAGCCTGGAAATGCTACAAGTTCAAGAGAGATGCTGAAATTATGGGTCAGAAGAATGACCAAGCAAAGACCACTTGTGCCACTGACACTACACAGCTGCTGCTGCAGCTGATGGAGCAAAGCTGGGCACCAAACTGCTCTGCGAACCTGTGTGAGTGGACAAACACGTGCATTGCTACGACTGTTTTTTGCCAAAAGTGACTGCTTGGCTTCCCTTACACTCATACAACAAGCTCCCTGCAAAAGCACCTTTCCTCGCAGAAACCTCCTTATTTAGGACCAGGCAGACAGCAGGAACAAGTTCCTCCCCTCCCAGCAAAAGGTACTGCAAGGTGCTCCAGCTGCTTGGCTGCCAGCTTATTCCTCTGGACACCCAAGCCTGCTGCCCTGTGACCACTGACAGGACTGATCCAGGCACAGCAGCTTCTCCCCTAGCACAGTGAACATTTCTGACTGTGTCAGCACAGAACATTCCCCCACTCACCTCTATTTTCCACCAGAGAAAGCAGCAGCAGCTTTACCACTTTCAGGGAGAGCCAGGAGGTTCCCCATGAATTCCATCCATGTCTGCGTACGTACAGAGGTGCCTCTCCTTCCACTGACTGGGCTGGGACGGCTGAGCCAAACAACTTCTTTCCCCCAGCTAGGGCTTTCACAGGAGATAAAGTGACAATCTCCTGTGCAGGGAGGAGTTTTCAGAGGCCACAGATGCTATGAAGCTTCCCTTTGTGCACCTGAGGAGATCTAAAGAGCTCTTCACACAGCCACACAAGACAGCATCACACATACTTCCCCCAGGATAAGCTTCATGATTCACGCTCTGACCAGCATACACTGGCTCCACAGAGGCGAAGCTGATTTATTTCCCTCTCTCTCTCAATCTAGGATTTGGTGTTGGACTCTACACACACAGAGAAAATAACCTTCATGATCAGTCCTTAAGCCTTTGCATGCACATAATCAAATGTCAGGAGCACAACATTTAAGATGCTGCTATCGTACATTATCTCAATCTCAAAAGGTGAAAGAGGGGTTGGTTGGTTAGATTTTTTTCCTCCAGCTACCCAATGGAAAAAGCCTCTGCAGATCAGCAGCATATTTTCTGGTGGTCACATGGTGACAGCTAACAAGCAAACACAAATGTCAAATAACTGTTACTTCATATCAGGTCAAGTCTGAGACAAAGTCCTGGCTAAGATACTAGTTAAAAAAAAAAAAATCCCATAAACACCGCAGAAATTGGTCTCTAAAGAGCACCCCAAACAACACTGCCCAGTCTAGCAGATACATGGCCTCCTTTCTGCATTCTTAACACCAGAAGCATCTCCTCAGCTTGCTTTATCATTTTCTGCTGACACTGTCATGCTTTAGGGGAAGAGCCAACTCTCACACAGGGGGTCTGACAGCCAGCTTTGCCTCTTGCAACAGAATCTACCTCTTCCCCCAAAAAAAGCAGCAATTCAGCAGTTCCAACCCACCCTCTGATGAGAGCTGTGCAGGATGGTACTCATGCCACACAGACAATGGAGATGCTGTTGGTTAACCATGAGTCATGAGCACAGTCCGGGACCTTAGCATCAGCCCAAAAACAGCTTTTCAGTGACTACAGGGGCACATCCCATCATTCCTCCAGACTGCTACGCTTCCAAAGCGGGCACACAAAATCTCATACAGCTCAGAGCGAGACGATTTGAGACCCTCAACAAGAATATATCCCCTACTCTCATTAAAGATTTAAAAAGACGACAGTGGCTGCGTTTTAACATTACCTGTGACTGAAGAGAGGCCAGTCTCGTCATACCATGTAAGCCAGTTTTACTCATCCAGGCCCAGTGATTGAAGGATTTATTCAGACAGGTAAGCATCCTCAGAGCTCCAGGCCCAGAGTTTGTGACAAGCTACTCGAGGTACACAAAAGGGGGAGACTGCAAAGCCAGCACAAAAGGACTTACCAGTTGCTTGGCCCATAAAGGTGCATGTCCTGGTGCATTGGACTCCGACAGCCCAAGAGAAGACACAGGCATGCCAGAAGGCCCTTTCCCAGAAACCCCTCAGGACAAGTGATTCATGTACAACACTGCAGTACGCTCAACCAAGGAACTTGTAAGCACCGAGACTTTGCCCGATGCACCTTGATAGACACACAAACTGTTCTAGTGGAAAAATTGCACTGCTTTTTCATGCCCGTGAACAGAGGAACCTCAAAGCTGGATAGAGTGCTTCAGATGTGGGACAATAGCACTTTCATAGCCTGAATAAATCCAAGATCCCTACAACTTAATGGTAAAGTGCTTAACAAGAGCTAGGCAAGGTCATATCAGACCATAAATACACCCCAGCCTCTTATTTAGAAATAAGGTCCTCTCCCTATCTAATATGCATGCCCAACATTGTTTTATTTGGTATTCTCAAATGTGGCTTTGAAGTCCTCAGTGCTCTCTCAAGGCTGCAGATCATTCAGCCAGGGCTTTTGGTTCAGTACTAGCCCATAGCAAAGCCTTACTGCCATATCCAAGTGATGGCAGTGTGGTTGTAATTCAGGGAAAAAGCAGAATCAGCTCAGAGGCAAGCTGAACACATGCAAAGGCCAGAAGGAAAAAGCGGGAAAAACAAAAACATTAAGTGGGATCTTACACTCTGAAGTCCAGGAAAATTTCTGTTCTCTCTCTGAACAGGGTCTCAAAGGACTGGAACTTAAGAAAAACCCCAAAGGAAGAGGTTTTTTTCCCCCCTCCCCAGGAAGTACTGATCTTTGCAGAGTAGCCTCATTGAGTTCAGAGCCAAGACAGACGCAGGAAGGCACTAACCTTATCTACATACAGCCAAACAAGCAAGAGGCTTCTGCAAAATTCCC
Organism: Pterocles orientalis; assembly: GCA_011057875.1. Taxonomy (NCBI): domain Eukaryota; kingdom Metazoa; phylum Chordata; class Aves; order Pterocliformes; family Pteroclidae; genus Pterocles; species Pterocles orientalis. Next base: position 212,835 of record WKFP01013800.1, on the reverse strand, counting down.
CTCTGCTTGTCACCCATCAAGAGACGCTACACAGCATTCCAACTTGCTGGACAGGGCAACAGACAGCACAGGGTAACAGTCACCATAAGCTTCAAAGCTCACGGGCTATTACACCTACCCTCAGACAGAAACCAGCTGCACAGCAAACACAGATCCTCAGGGTCCTACAACAGCCTGTACGAGGATGAACTCCTCTCCTAGTTCAGGCTGCAGCTGTACCTTCTGCCCCGCTCCCTTCTTCCCTATGACTTCACTCTCGTCCCTGGACCTCATCCTGGAATCTGCACTGTCAGGAGGGTTTATGACAGGGCCAAAGTGCAGCGATACCATGCCCCAACCAAGCACCCCATCGCTTTTACTTTCAGCAGTCAGCTCTGTTGCCTTAGAGCTGTTCTCTACCCAAGCTACATGCCAGCCACACAGGCAGAGTCAAAGGAAAATTATCCCAGAGAAGTCAAACTTCAGACAGAATTTGAACACCCAAGAACCAAGCCTCGGCTGACTTTAAACAGCACAGCTTGCCCTCTTTCAGGAGGGAGATGAACACTGCTTAGAAGGTGGCCCCTAACTCAGTCCTCTTTATCACACCTCCTCCTGTACCTCATCAGGAGCGGGAAAACATCTTCTAATCCTGATTCACAGAAAGGTCTCTGCCGGGCTGGGTAACTCCCTGATGACAATGCCTAGATCACCATGGATGCTCTGGACATAAATAGCAAGAACAAGGTAGATGTGATAACAGACTTGCTCAGCACTACAATGGCATCTGAGCAAGGCAAAGGATTTGGGCATCATTGCCAGCCCGTCTCATGTTCATGCCACACCTCCCAGCAGCACAGCAACCAACCATTCAGGGAGCTAACTGGGCAGTCACCTCTTCAACAGAGGCAACAGCAAGTAAAGCAACCAAATCCCTGGCAGCTATCAGCAAATCGATCCCTGCAGGAAAAGGGATTAGAAGAGGCCTTTACCCTTGTGCTAAAAGCTAGCACCATGGCACGACTACAGCCTTTGAGATCCCAGAAGGGTTTGAACAGCTCTAAGAGCTTCCTGTCAAGCTCCAAAAGCAACAGTTATACTTCATTGGACATTCCTGTAAACAAAATGCTGAGGGGGAAACTTCAAACCTTACTACACAGAAAAAGGTAACTTTTGTTGCTTGAAGGCTACATCTCTGTTCCCAAAGAACAGGGAGTGCCGTGGAAAGACACCTGTGATCAAGGTGAGAGGAGTTCAACCAGTAAACAGCTCTGGTTTCACTTGGCTCTAGGAGAAGCTCATAATTGTCTGAGACTAAATAGATATATACCTGGTTCTCTCACACAACATTCCCCTTTCATGTTCAAGATATTTTTCTGCATTTTTTTATTCTCAAAAGCTTCCAGGTACAGCCTCGAGCACATGCTTGTTGACTTTCCCCCCCATACCCAAAACAGCTGAACTTCAAAGCAGCAAAAAACCGGAGGTGCCACACACCACTCCTGCCAGCTGCTCCCCAGCCATGCCACAAGCAGGGACGGACTACGCTGTGCGCTGCTTCAGAGATAACCTTTTGAGGTTCCTTCTGTAACTTGAAAACAGAGATAACACGCAGATAAACTGTAGATCTAGCTCTTGCAGAGATCAAGAAAATTCCCCAGTGCCCTACACCCCCAGGAATAACCCTCCTCCAGAAATAAAGATGCTAAGAAAGAAGAGAGATTTCCTAGCGACTCGGAGGTGCTGTTCAACTCTCCGTAGCAGTACCACGCTGCTCATCCGCAGCCACCAAGAGCTGGCACCCGCACAGCAAGCAGCCGGCAGCCCCCCCAGGCCTACCAGCAAGCCAAACCCAAGGACTGAGCCCCACAGGTCTACATCCCCACGGCGGGGCCCACAGCCAGGACCCTGTGCTGACTCCCTGCCACCAAGGGCCGCCCCGACGTGTGGCACCGGTCCCCTCTGCGGACACCTGCACCCACCCACGCCCATCCCCGGGGCCCATTTCGGACACGTCCTTCCCCGCCTGAGGTGCCCCCACAGCCTGAGGCACGCAGCCCGCCCCGGGGCTGGCAGCGCGAACCCTGAGGTAAAGGCCTGAGCGGCAAAGCGCGGCGCGCACTGAGGAAGAACAAGCAGCGTTCTGTCCACCGCCCCCCGCCGGCCTGCGGCCATTCACCGCCTAACAGCAACGCGGGCGGGCTGGAAGGAGCGCCCGGCCCTGCCAGCCCCCAGCCCGCCCCCGGCCCCGCGCTTACCCAGGCAGGCGCCGCTGACGAGCGCGGTGGCGGTGAGCGCTCCCGCCGAGGCGCCGTAGATCTTCCGGGCATTGGCGACCAGGAAGGGGGCATGTTCCTGCAGGCAGCTGGCCACCCCGACGTGGTACACCCCCAGGAAGCCGCAGCCGGCAAAGGAGATATTCCAGGTGGAGTCCGGGGGGAACATGGCCTCCGGGCCCCGCTGCAGGCGGGAAAAAGCGGCCGCGACGGGGGGGGAAAGCTGAGGGGCTCCTGTCACATCACACCGCCCGGGGCGGGCAGGACGAGAGCCGGGGAGCGCTGCTGCCGAACAACACAGGGGCCGTCACGGCGCGGTTCGCTGTTGGGCTCCCGCCGGCAGCCGCCGAGCTTATATAAGGCGGCCAGGCCCCCGGGCCCGCCCTCGGAGCGCCCGGCTGAGGGGCGGCGGCTGCGGGCGGGGCCGCTCCACAGGCCCTGGGCCGGGGCTGGAGGCGCTCGGCCCCGTGACAGACCTTCCTGCGCCGAGCCCGCTCCCTCCGTCCCGGGAGGCCGGTGCCCGGGGGCATGGCGGTCATCCGCCGCCTGCTGAGCCCCGGCAGCCGTGCCAGCGCCTCCCGTAAGGGGCAGGGGCTGAGCCCGTTCCTGCGGGGAGAAGGGGGGAAGGAGGAGTTCCCGCAGCACCCCGTGCCGGGCAGCAGCCTGCCTTTCTCCACGAAACCTGTTGTTTCTTGGAAGCCTCTGCTCCAAGTTCGAGGAGTTTCCTGCAAGGGGAATCCTCTTTTTTTTTTTTTTTTCTTTTCCCTTCTCTTCATAAACAGCTAGTAAGAAGCTATGTTTTGCATTCCTGTTCAGGAGAGAAGTG
>WKFP01013800.1:195332-209734 GCA_011057875.1 Pterocles orientalis | reverse complement strand
TGGGGGGGGGGGGGGGGGGGGAGATGGGCAAGAAATGTGAGAGGAAGGGAGGAAGGGAAAAGCTTTCCCCTGTCCTAAAAAACTGAGGAGCAAAGTGAGGCAAGGCTTAGCACCGCCACAGCGCAGAGAAAGGACAGCCCCTCTCAGCTCCCCAAACACAGCAGTCGCTTGCCTTTGCTAACCTTCTCTTGGCAGTTTTATCCACACGCCTCTAAGCTCAGTGAAATGTTCGCCTTTGGTCAGAGCAACTGCAATTTTCAGCAGTGCTTCTGCACAAGCTCTTGGTGCAGGTGAGTCCGTGGCGTGTGGGATCCTCATAGAGCAGCTCTGGGTGAGAGGCCAGTGCTGTTAGGAGAGCAGATTTCACTAGCTTGAAACATTCCCTCATCTTAAACAATACAGGCTATAGTCCTTCAAACAACTAGGTAAGTGTGAAAGCTTACAGGGACCAGCACAGCAAGAGAAGCAGCTGCTCAACTCAAAGCAAGAAGCACAATCAGCAGGGGGGAGATTTGGGGGGTACAAAACAAAAACACAAGGGTTTTTTAATAGAATCAACATGGGACAAAGGCACTTTTCTACCAAAGTTCAAACAAAAAACCCAACTTAATTCATCTTGGCATAAATCTATTTGCACTGTTTTTTCTTATCACTACTCAGAAGTTTCTCATTTGGATCACTGTTACACCCATCCTTAACAGCTCTCAGACTAAGCAAAGGCAGGCCTTCCTCCCCACAGGAATTTCACCAGTTATGTTAGTGGAGGTCATCCCAGTAGCCACTCTCCTGTTCCTTCCACACCACATGTCCTTTCAAAAGATACGAGAGAGACTAGCACCCTCCCGGTAGAGGGACCAGCCAGATTTACGTAAGACCAGCCTCACAGTCAGCTGACCAAAGCAGCCAAACTCCACAAGTAACCCTTCTATAAATCCAACATTTGAGCTCAAGTTAAGCCTCATACTCTAGCCTCTACAGACAGAATACTTTTTCATGAAACATTTGCAATTTGCACTTTCTTTCCATTAGACAGGGAGGAGTTCAGCCTTATTTTTCTTCAAAGGTCCTACCCTGGAGCCCACCACCTCACCTAGCTGCCAGGAAGTACCCTTGATAGGTATTAGCTCCATCTTGGAGCACCTAAAAAATTATCTCAAGTCCTCTGCTTCTCCTACCTTTCCTCTCACACCCCTACTTGCATTTGATGTGGTTATATAACCCATGTCAGCCCTCATCTCCTCCACCTGAGGAGGTGAGTATTGGCACACCTGAGCCTTGACTCTCTTAAACAGGTTATTTTCCAGAACAGGGCTTGTGCTACAAAAGAACTAGTTAATGGGATCTGACTTGAGCAGAAACCTGTGGCAAAACTGCATACTGAACCTCGTTTGCAGGTACCCCCTTTATGCTTGTAACCACAAGAACAGCTTTGTTCTCAAGCCAACGCCGCTTCCTCTTTTTTCAGCATTTCACAAACCTGAAGGTTCCTACTATGTCTGTAAAATAGAAACAACGATCCTGTGACCATGCTGGGGTTAGTTTCACTGGATTTCTCAAGAGCAATCTCATCCTGAGTTGTTTACATCGCTCTGCCTTGGCCCTCAAGGTTACCTATTGAGGTGGATAATGCTGCCCTGTTAAAACAGGTTAATGATATAAACCACGTGAACAGTAATCTCTCACAGAGTGCTGCCTGGGTACTGGCACTTGCAGGCTGGCAAACAAAAGTGTTTTTCTCAAAAATAAATTATCCTCCCAAACTAATCTTTTTCTCCTCAATAAGGAAGTACTGCCGTAATCCTGCAGTGGCTCATAATCCTGTAATGAGCAAGGGGAGCAAGACTGACGGGGCAGCTTCTCATGTGTATCAAACTCCCATCAGAACACTGCAAGTTCACTTGTGCCCTTACACATTGTGATGCCACTGTGACAGCTCCTCATGCAATCTCTTGCATTTGTTTTCTAGTCTAATTAATGGTGAGCAGTTAGTACTTATGAGATAATAACGTAAAAGCAAACAATCTCTGTTTTTTCAGGTAAGACCTTGGTCATTGGTGGCCAACAGGAATTAATTTTAAGGGAAAGCTGAGAGGCAATCTGTTATACTGTTGTCTTCAGCATGTTAATGTATTGTTGCCTGTAGTCAGCAAGACTGGGGTACTGGTCATGATGCCCAACCCGAGTGCTGTTAACATCACTGGAAAGCCTGATTTGGCATTTTTTTCTTACCTGTGATGTTTGCATATATCAGGTAATTCCATGGCAAACTTTTGTGACTTGCTTCATGGGAGCATCTCCTGAGGCAATGGTGCAGTGCCCTCGTCCTGCTCTCTTGGGACTAAATTTTCCTTCTAGGAAAGCTTCTGCAGATATCTCTGCCCTACTTAAGCCAAACCTACTGAGTTCAGCAGGACTGCCCGCACGTAGCAGCTTGCAAAACTGGGCCTTAGTAGTAAGAGTGAAACCAGTTGATTTGACAGTGGCCCCAGGGACCCATTGCTTATTACTTTCCAGGAGCGTCCAGTACGTTCTCCCTGCTTTCCAACTAGTGAAGATGTCGTGTCACCCTCCCTGCCCCATGGCGTTTGTAAGGAATGACTTTCAGTCAGAACGCATCTGAGATGGCGCAGCGCTTGTGTCCCGGTGAAGAAAGCTCGTGCGTTTCAGCATCAGGCCTGTGACTCAATCGCACATTGCTGCTTATGTACAAAGCCATCGGGTGACAACGGTTTCATAAATAGTTATGTGGGAAGAAAGCTTAAAATGCTTTGATTTGGTGTTTGGAATAAATGGTCACTATGCAGAGGTTTTAGCAAATTCTGTAAAATGTGTGTGAAATCTTGGAGTTGACCTTCACAAGGAATAGCTACAGGGTGGTGATGTAAAATACTGCCTGTGGCAGTGTAACAAATTCCACATCTTCAGTGGGTTTGTCTCTGAAGAGTTTACAAAATGAGCTGCCCTTCTCTTTCTCAAAGCAAATTGAGCACCAGTTTTCATCGGAAGGATGATGCACTTTGAGGATGGAATTTAAAGGTGATAAGATACCCAGCACAAGATTTAACAGGTCATAGAGAGAAAATGGAGAAAAACAGGGAGAGGAAAGAAGTCTAGATGTAGCTGTAGTCATCCCTCACCACAGATGAGAGCAGTTGGCACCACAGGTTTCATTCTCATCCCACAGGCCTGGGCACAGCAAAGCCCATGGAATAGCCTGGTGCCACTGAAACAAGCCCTTTGTGCACGGAAAAACCCTGCTGAGTAGCGTGACAGGGCAGTTCCTGTCTGTGAAAACATCGGCTTTACTCTTGAAGCAGCAAAGCACGGCAATATTGCGGGGGGGGGGTTTACTTCTCAATCAAACCACATCCGAGAACTGCTCTTTTTCAGTGAGCTGGAGAATCCAGTGAGGAACACAGGTTCACCCACACCCTTTCCAGTGCCAAACCACCACCATTGTCTCTCAGAGAACTAGAGCGAACACGAGCAGTTTTCATCACTACCACAGGTTACCGTGCTAGGACTGCAAGTGGATGAAAGGTATTGCCACTGTTACCACCTGTAACTCTTTCTTGCAGCAGGCACAAAGGGCAGCAAGAGTTAGTTGCTTAAATCACAGCCAGTTCCAGGTCTGAGGATCTGATTTCCAGCTGCTCTGATGTAATGGGCATTTTCACTCCGTACACCACAGGGAGATAAAATTTTTTCCTACCTGGAGTTCAGCCCTCTCCTCTCAGAAGTACTTGTGATGCTTTGTCCAATGACTCATAACCAACATAGCTGTATCGTGGCTTTTTTTTCCAAAACAACTTAGAAAAGCTTCACAGCACAGACTGCTCCAGGACACCTTTTTTTGACACCATCTGTGAAGCCTTGGCATGCGAAGATCATCACATGTGCTACTTGTACTCCACCTACTTACGGTGACAGCCAAAGACCGCTGCAGAAGTCAGGGTACATTGCCTACCAGAACCATCTCCTAGCACAAGACACTTCATAAAAGAAAAATTAACTGTCCTCCCCAGCTGATGTGTTCTTCTGGGCATAGCAGACATCAGTTTCAGTTCTCCAAAAATACCATTCTCCTCACAAAATAGACCATTTTTGTTCAGATCAAGGCAATTCACGTCCTGGTATTTCAGCTACCTCCAGAACAGCCATTCAGTATGATGAGCAACTCTGCGTTTATCTCGGCGTCCCATGAAAAGCAGGATGCAGCATTTTTTTTTTTTGTTACAGATTCTATGTTAAGCATACAGATGTAACATGAAATCCAAGCATAGTCAACATCTTATTGGTGTTGTCCCTAGATTTTGGAAATCTGACACAGCAATGAAATCAGTGCTTTCAGATATTTATAAAACGTAATCACTGTAACTAGCTCCGAAATGATATTTTTTTCTGAACCTGCTGTCTGCTCAGTTTCATGTTTGGAATTGATTAAACACGTCCTGAAAAATAAAGTCCTTTTATTGCTGAATATAAGGGACTTGTTCCTGAGTAACTGGGATGGCAGAACAGTACGGAGAAGGTGAACTTCAGTTAACATCAGGCAGATTCAGCTTCCACATGCTGTTTAAGAAACAGGAGTGTCAAAAAAACCCGTTCAGGTTCACACAAGCTTAGCCACTGCCTAAGTACTTTAAGAAAGTTAAGTCCCATGGCTTGTCATAAAATTCACATCCCTGTTTCAGACAAGAGATAAAAACCAAAGCTTTGTCAGAGCTCTTTTAAGAACAGCCGTCGGAATACAATAGCACTTGCATGGTTATAATAATAAACCCCAAAAAGAATTAAAACAAAGGATTTTAATAATTTCTCTACAAAGAATTAATCAAACAGGCCGAATCCCATGTCATCATCAGATTCTTCAGATTCCTCCTTCTTCTCTTCTTTCTTCTCTTCAGCTGAAGGAAAAAAAAGAAAAAGCCCATGGTCAGTATTTACCTTATTTGCACATGTTTATGGTGTTCTCAGCTTCCACATTATTGGTATTTCAGTCTCCCTGGTTTATCTCATTCCCTCTCAGTAGCCAAATAAAAACACTGATGGGACACAGACTCTACTCTTGAAGGGATGTGCTTGACACAGCAAAGTTTGAGTCGCAGTTCCAAACCAGACCAATCTTAAAGTGGATAAAGAGCAAACATTTCTGATCACCCAAAAGAAAAGTAATGGCCAAAGTGGCAAAGCCTTGAAATCTGGACTCAGTTGTTAAGATTTTAACAGAGAAAAATGGAGCTGGACTGTGACAGTGCCTCTCCTCCCGTACTCACCGGCAGCAGGCGCAGCGGCTGCAGCAGGAGCAGCAGAGCCCCCTCCAGCAGAGACTGCCACAGCTCCCCCAGCCGGCATGCTGGCCAGTTTTCCATTACCTGGGTGGCACAAACCAGAAACTATTTATTTAAATCACAAGCACGGAGGCAGGGTGAACAGGGAGAGAAATGAGAGTGCAGAAAACACAGGTAATATGTCTCGTGGACTGAACCTGTCACTATTAGACAAGTAACAAGAGGCTGCACCTGTGGTAAGAAGGTATGAACTATCCTGTGACAAAAAAAACTCGAAGATTCACAAAGGTTTATTCTGCAATCATGACAGCACATCATCAGTTAAGTTTTCTTCTGCACACAAAGTCCCCCATTTTTTTCCAAAACTGTCATATAAAAAGTGGGAAACACTTTACACTTACAGAAACAACTTTACACATACAGAAAAACCATATGTTTTCTGAATATAGTATAATAGCCCAGAAATAGATAATTTCAATATACCTCAAAAATAGCATCTAGGCAGCACTGTGTTCCCCGTTTCTGTCCCCCCTCTGGTTTTTTTTAACAGTATAGAGAACTGTGAGGGCATGACTGGATTACACATACAGGAGAGAAGCAGGCAGGGGGAAAGATGTATTGATGGCAAAGAGTGGAGTATTTTACACAAATTCTCCAGCGTTCCATGAACCCTATTGCATCTCCTTTGAGATCAGCAAACTGACTTCTGATTTATGCTCCTCTTTGGAAAGCTGGCGAGTTCTCTAGCATCTGCCTTGCACATACCAAGGCTCCCTTGGCATTCAGAGGTCGTGTACACAGTATGTTTGCCTGTATTCCAGTTTCTGGGAATTAGTTTCTAAATAATTCGCTCTTACTTCAAGCTCTAATAAAGTAGCCAAGTAAACAAACATATTTCATATGCATGTCAGCATGTTCTAGGACACTATTTAAAGGAAAAGTAATACAGAAAGAGATAGCGTAGATGTGTTGTAAGCACATGCATAACGGCTCTCTTAGGTCTTCAGACCACATGGGTGGAAATGTCCAGTTACTGCTTGGAACAGTACGACCAGGCAAAGTCCTGGCAACCTTTAAGCAAATATATGCTTAAAAGTTCCCTTGTGCCTATGCACTTGCAAAAAAAGAAATTAATTATCAGAAACCTCTGCACTACCTCAGCTCTGCCTTATTTCAGCCCTACGACCCAGTCAACTCATGTTACAGTTCCAGCTTTGGTAAGAGCCAGCAGATAAGAGCACAAACTTCCACAGAAGTCAGCACTCGGGAGTCCTATCTTAGAGAAAAAGAAATGCCAGACTCGGGGAGCTCTAGAAGAGACACGTACTGGAGAGGCTTGTATTAATCGCAGGGGGTGTAACAGCACACTGAATATCAATTGACACTTACTTTAGGTCTGTGCTTCCTGTTTTATGTAACTGGTGCATAGAAGTGTGTAAACACAAAGAAAAAGTCTCCCAGACTTGAGGGACAGATAATTCTTTCTCCAATCAACATGTCCAGAATACCATGTCATGAGCAGACTACTAGTAAGCTCATACATTTTTAAGTTTTCCAGTTTAATGTGGTCCACAAGCGAAACCCAGCAGGTACTGGCACCAACCTGCAGGGAATTAGAATGGACCTGGATTTGGGTCATTTCAGCCCAGATCCAGCACGGAAGTCCTTCACCACAAAGCTAAACTGATGAATAATCAGGCAACGGGCAGCAATTCTACACTCCCAGGTCTAAGTTACCAGAGCAGCAGAGGCAATGATCTGTGACACTTGGACATTCCACTTACCCTGAGCAATGACATCCTCAATGTTTTTTCCATTCAGCTCACTAATAACCTGTGTAAATTAAGTACAGAATGTTAATAGTTCCAAAACAGCACGAGTATAAGCTACATTTAAACAAGTACTGATTAATCATCACGTGCGGCGCCTCAACATTCCTGATTTCTCACTGGAAGGAGCAGGACACTGAAATGAAAACTTCAGTGAAGTCTTTCATACTTTTCTGTGAAAGGTTTTTTGTGAAATCTGTTCCAATAAATTCATAATGAATTCAAGGACCTTGCAGAAAGGATACACAGATGTTGTGGAGACAATTAGGAAACTCCACTAATGGTCTGTTAGTCACTGAGGGACTGTTAACAGATCTTGCTTAATACCCACTGGGAGGCTCTGAAGCACTGGGCCCCAGACCAAAATCCACAGGGTCTGTGGATTAGCAAATGTTACAGCCGAGCTGGCTATTGTATCCTGCACTGGAACACAGGGTCCCAATGGCAATTTTACCGCCACTGTTGTATAACCAGGGTAAGGGAAGCAAAACACAAAAGCAAAGAATTGCTAAAGCAAGCAAGCACTTTAAAAAAAAAAATAGAATGCCACTGACTTTACTCATGGGTCCCTGCTACCAGAATTCAGTGCTGAACACTGCAGCCACCAAAGCCAAAGGACTTTAACCAAGACCTTCTCAACAGGCACCTCCTGCTTACACAGAGCATGCAACCTGGGAAACACTGTGCCTGCGTGCTTGCTTCATCTGGAAGGTTTGTAAGACTTCACTAGATTTACGCTGGCATAGTCAATGCAAATAGAAAAGGGTTAATTAATCACGACCAAAACAAATTCCAGAGATTTACAGATACTGAAGGATAAGAGAAAACAACTAATTTATAGAACCACAGAATGGTTTAGGTTGGAAGGAACCTCGGAGATCATCGAGTTCCAACCCCCCAGCCATGGACAGGGACACCTCCCACTAGCCCAGGTTGCCCAAAGCCTCATCCAGCCTGGCCTTGAACCCCTCCAGGGATGGGGCATCCACAGCTTCCCTGGGCAACCTGGGCCACTGCCTCACCCCCCGCACAGGAAAACATTTCTTCCTCAGATCTCATCTCAATCTGTCAGCTCGAAGCCATTACTCCTCATCCTCTATCACTACACTCCCTGATAAAGAGTGCCTGCCCATCCTTCCTGTAGTCCCCCTTTAAGTACTTTTTGTAATTTATGTAAGTAATTAATGAAGGTATTAAACAAATGTAAACAAGCCAAAGCCAAAGCCATGGTGCACCACGAGTTCAACATTCCAAACCACAGTAAGGATGCTGTCTGCTCTGCTAACCCATTGTTTGGTTGGCCCTATGATAAAACAGTCTCCAGCTGGGAAAGCAACTTGGTTTTTCCTCTACCTCTCTGGAAACACTCCCCATACAAGGCCATACATACTCCCCATACATAGGCCAGGAGATAAGACCATTTTGGGGGGGGTTTTGGTGTTGGTTTTTTTTTCCTATGGCCATTTATTTTTAAGTTTACAAGCTGAAAGCCCATCATATCACAAGAAACACCCTAAGTAAGACACTATCTTCTTAAGAAGCCTGTTTTTCAACACATCAATTTTAGCATTAATTTCCAAAATCTTCCTACACATTAGCGTTGAATACTGCTAACGTTCATGTTATATTTGCCCGTTTCTTGGCAAAGGAACAAATGCTTCTTTGCAGTACACCAAATAGAAATGTATTACTGAACAGAAGGCCTTTAGAAGTGTTAGCTTTAAATCACTACTGACCAGAAGCTGAAATAAAACATTAACAGCAAACTGTATGTTATCATAGAATCATAGATTAGTTTGAGCTGGGACTACGGAAGTCATCTAGACCAACCTCCCTGCAGTGAGCGTTATGTCAGAACAGAACTGACTTTCAATATATCCTTATCTGTAGGTACCATCCCACTGAAAACTATTAGACTGAACAGTCAGAAGTCAGCTACAACTTACAGAAGTCTTTGTGAAAGCCAAATGTTAAATGAACAAAATAAGAGCAAGGCAATTAAAGAAACACTGAAGCCAAGGAAACATCTCCCAGGTCTGATGCTGGCTGGGATATGACCACCTGGAACGAAGAGGCAATACCACCTTGTTCATGCGCTCATCATCTGTCTCAATACCAACGCTGTCGAGGATCTTTTTCAAGTCCTTTGACGTGGGAGACTCATTGCCACCGAGGACCGCTAGAAGGTAAGCTGCAACGTAACGCATCCTGGAAAACAAGAATCACAGAATGGTTTGGGTTGGAAGGGACCATGGAGGTCATCTAGTCCAACCCCCCGCAGGGACATCTTCCACTAGACCAGGATGCCCAGAGCCCCATCCAACCCGACCTTGAGTGGTTCCAGGGACGGGGCATTTACCACCTCCCTGGGCAACCTGTGCCAGTGTTTCCCCACCCTCAGCATAGAATATTTCTTCCTTCTAGAACTGGATCTTCAGTGCCGAGGATTTGGTTACACATCCCGAGGAACTTCATCATCCCACAGAGACTAACACACCTCACCCTCCCGGACACAGCTGCTTGCTCTCCTTTTAAATGCAGCTCCGCGACACGCGGGGCTGCGCCCGTCTCCCGCCCGGTCGGGGCCCCGCGCAGGGCGGCCGGTTCACTACCGGAGAGCCGCAGCGGCTCCCGCAGGCCCGAGCAGCCGGCCCGGCCTGGCACTGCCGGTACCGCGCAGCTCTCCCAGAAGAAAGCGGCACCGCGGCCTCCTGAGCACCTCCTCGCCCCCCAGCCAGCATCCCTGCCCCGGCTCCCCGCGGCGCTCGCCTCAGCCCGTCCCGTCCCGCCGCAGGCCCTGGCCCAGCCCCACGCCAGGAGAGCACATGGCCGCCATTTCCCCCCGCCCTCCCGCCCGAAGTGGTCTCGCCGAAGCCCCGCTGGCAACCGCGGACGGGAGCGAGTGCGCCGGTAGCGACCACCCCCGCGGGGCAGGGGGACAGACCGCCGCGCGCGTACTTGGGAGGAGGCGGCGGCGCGGAACACAGGCCTGGGACGTGCTCTCGGGATGGCAGCACAGCAGCAAAAGGAAGGGGCGGTGCCTCGGTAACGCCTTCTTCCCGTCACCCCTCAACAACGCGCGCTGCCATTGGTGTAGACTGGCGGGGAGCGGGCAGACCAATAGGGAGCCGCGGGCTTTGCTTGTGCAGGAGCCGCGCCGGCGGTGGCGCGTGCGCAGAGCGGGGCTGGCAGGGGCGGTGCTGTTTCAGCACAGGGCCGCGGCCGCTGATGTTCCTTTTTCAGGGTTTTTGGTTTTTTCCCCAAACTGCGGCATCCGCGCTGCGTCCACCGTCGTGCCCTGTCCCGGCGGTATCGGCGTGGCCCCCCGGGCAGCGCAGGCCGCTACGCGGAGGAGGAGTTCTCCACAGGAGCGGGCGGCCTGGCCTGGGCCGGGAGGGGCGAGGCCTTGCCTGGGGCTTCCGGGAGTTGCTGCCCGTGCGTGGTCCGCTTGGTTTTATCCTGGATTAGGGAGACGAATAAAAGTGAAAAATTAACCTTGTGCGAAAATGCGCTGGGCGCAGATAGACCAGAGCCGCTGCGGCAGCAGGGCTGTGAGGAGGCTCTGGCTGTCCCTGCCTTGCTGCCCCGGGGGTTCCCCAGAAACCACCCGTGCAGGTGAGAGTGCCACCAGAAAACAACCAGGCTCCCGGTTCTACAACTGAGGAAGTGCTTCAGAAAAGCAGTCGGGGGTTAGTGTTTAGTCCCTGTGGGAAATTCCCTCCAGGGCACTGCGCAGCTTGTGTTCAGCTCTGAGGAAAGGGGACTTCTTCCAGGGCATTAATGCAGCGGTCCTGCTATGCTGCAGCATCAAGGCACCAGCTGGAAGCTCTCTATTGCAGAAAATCGCAGCTTTGCCCCTCTGAGTGCAATGGAGAGCAGCAAAAATGCTGCGGGGCCTCGCCACGATGTGGTGTCTGACCAGCAGCGTCCCTCTCTGGGACAGCTGAAGGCGGGCACCCTCCCGGAGCACGTGTGGCAGCAAAGGCACAGCCGTGGCAGAGCCCCATGCTCCGGGCAGGCTGAGGGCTGGCTCTGCAGCACCCAGCCCTGTGCCCTTCTGGGCTTGCAGCCCCAGCTCCCACCACATTTCTCTCTCTGAATTTGCAGTGAATGAGCACAACACCAGGAGCTGCCTGTGCCTCCTGCCCCCTGAGGCTGAGCTCATGTTTGCGCCCAGGGACGGGTCGGGGTGCAGAGGCTGTGGTGCTGTTAGGAAAATCTCATTCTGTGGCATTTTTGGGACAGCGGGACAGCTGGGCCTGGTTCCCCAGAGCCGCCTGCCCCTTGTTCCACTGCATCTGGCACCTCCTCCGGCTCGTCCCGCCCCGGCAGTGCGGCTCGCCTGCAAACTTTGCAGGAAGTGCCCGAGCTGTGCCGGTCAGAGTCCAGCCAAACCCAGCACGGCCAGGCTGTCGAGACCCAGGTTTTGTGTGCCAGGAACCGCGTGTGGAGGGGTGAGACAAACGTGTGACCTGGCTGCTCGGCTGTGCGTCCTGCCGGGAGGGTCCCTGGGCGCTGAGCCCTGGCTCAGGGGCCCTGTGGGGTGTGGGGTGACGGGGGCCTGGGGCTGCCAGAGCTGGCGCAGGGCAGGCGAGGACAGCCTGGGGTGAGCATGTGTGTGTGCGTGTGCGTGGATGTGCGTGTGTGTGAGCCTGTGTGCTGTGCACAAGGGGCCTGCCCCTGTCCTGTGCGCACGCCTGAGGCTGCGTTTGTGGTCTCCAAGCTTCTCCAGTCTGGCCAGTTCAGAGCTGCCCTCTGGTTTCTTCACCATCAGTACCTTTACAAGGCTATAGCATACGGTCTTTTTGCTTACACATATCTGTAAGAGAGCCGTGTACGTGCTGTGTACAGCCTTTTTGTTAGAAATACCTTTTTACTAAAGCAGTAGTTTCCATTTGCCTGTTCTTCCTGCCCTTATGTGTCCTTAAGGCTTCTGTTCTTTCAGGGAGCCCGGTGTGACGCCTGCCCCCAGACTGGGCTGGGAAGGTCAGTGGTGCCATGTCCCACAGGTCAGCAGAAACAGGCACTGCTCCTCAGGGCATTAGCTTGCTTCTGCCCGCCTTGGACATTAAAGCTGTTACAAGTTGTTGTAGTTCTGCATCACTCTATAAAGTAAACTTCTATTTGCCTATTTGATGCTTGGCAAGGTTTAAAAAGTACTCCTGATATTCACACGGTAAGCTAGTTTAATTGCCAAGCTCAGGAGTTGCAAAAGATGAAGGAAGTGGAAAGAGCAGGAAACGGGACTTGGAAGTATGTGACTACTGGTATAAAACCACCTGCGGTGCCTCTGCTCATCTTTGCACTCCCAGCGCACTACGATGACAGTGGCTGATTTGGAAAGTCCCAGGTGAGTGAAGGCTTCTTCACACTAAGGAGGCAGAGGAATAATTAATTTGTTCAAATGTTATACCTCTGCTTTTTTAGGTTTAAATCCTCCTTAGCATGCACTATGTAATATCTACTTTTCCCCTTTTTCTTTATCCATGGAGGGTGCTGTGAGGGGAGGAAATAAGCACTAGCTGGTAACTAGCTGGTAACTAGCTGTCCATGGCTTCATGCCCAGTTTGCTGTGTCACAGCATCCCACCCCGTGGAGGCAAATCTGCAAGAGCCCCAGCCCCACTGCACAGCCCGATGCTCCTGTGCCACGGACGTGCCTTTCCTAACCCCCTGCCTGGCCCTGCCGTGTTTGCTGTGCTGCTCTTTGCCCATTTTCATCCGCGCTCACTTTTATCCTGTTGGCACCAGTTTCACAACTGGGTTCGATGAGGAGCTGTCGCAGCCTGCGAGCAGCCTCTCGGCTCTGCTCCTGGCTCAGCTCTCCCTGCCCTGGTTTCCCCCTCCACTTGTAAAGCATCTCACCAAGGCACTTCGAAATCTGCACAGGACATAGGCAGTTACATTTATATCTTTTAAAGTTAATATTGCTATTTATTCTGATGGTGAGTAATTGCTCCATTCCCTGTAGAGATCTCAGCGGGGAAAACTCAGGTTTTCCCTAGGAGAAGAAGCCTCTGTGGCATCCATCACCTTGAGCTTCTGTGCTGTCTGCCCACAAAGCTTTCAGTAACGTGCGTGTAACCCCTCCTGCCCTCTTGCTGCGATTATAAACTGTTTTCAGCCACTCTGGGCTGGGGCAGGTGGCCATCATGCACTTGTGTTCTCTTGCAGAGCCATCTTTCCTCCTCCTCCTTGTCCCAGCTGCCTCGTGGTGCCGCCAAGCGCCTGCCTGCCTGGCAAGTCAGAGCATGTCCGGACCCCGTGGACAAGACGTAGAAGATGGCAGAGCTGCTGGGGCTCAGGGACGAGTGCGGGGAGGGAGCTTCGGGGGCTCCTCCGCTCGGTGGCTCCTGCCTTGCAGACAACAGGCTGAACCTGGATGTTTATCCTGATGGCTGCCACCGGTTCCTCCAGCTGTTCGAGGCGCGACGGGGAGAGGTGGTCCAGGTAGAGTTCCTCAGGCTCAGCAGCAACGATCACCTCCTTGGCACCACGCTGGGCATCCTTCCTCATCTGAAACACCTGAAATCCCTGGTGCTCAAAGGTAAAGTCCTGGGTCTGTCACCATCCAACTTTTATAGGCTCAGCTTTTTTTTTTTTTTTTTTTTTTTTTTTATTAAAGGTGCCCTATTCCTTGCTGCTTTGTGATTTACGAGGAGGGTCCCCAAAAAAGACCGTGCTGATAAAAGCAGTGGGGTTCCTGCTTCCCCTCCTGCCTGCAGGGACTGTCCCCTGGAGCTGGGTGACTTGTGGCCTCAGGGGAGGGGGGGTGCAGGGTTGTGTTGGGGGGGTTGTGTTTCAAGGAACACTTGGTCCAGGGAAGGGCTTGGGGTTCAGGGCAAGCTCCCTTGGTCCTTTTGGATGCTTTTAAAACCTCTTTGTAACTTCCTCTAGTCTCTTGTTCTTTCACCACGTCGGATCGGGTGCCCTGAATGCAGCTGGTTTTCACCTGCTTGGCTGCATCCTTGAGACCCAGGGAGGGGACAGGAGCTGGGGACTGTGGCCCCCCAGAGCCCCCCAGGCAGGCAGGGTGCTGCGGCCGAGCACGGTGAGAGTTTACAGTGGGAGAACTCCATCACCTTAATTAATCACCAATTAACAGAAACCTCTCAGCATGCACTGCAGTATTGAGGAGTACAAGTAAATAAATACACGGGGAGAAACACCCCTCTGCTTCCTGCCCTGCCACTTGTCCCCAGGGCAGGGGACAAGAGCCACCACGGAGTTACCTCCTTGTGGGTCCCACCTGGTCCCTCGGGCACTGGGTCCCAGACCCCCCC
>WKFP01013800.1:117790-195282 GCA_011057875.1 Pterocles orientalis | reverse complement strand
TTTTTTTTTTTTTTTTTTAATCCTTCTTTCCGCTTCTTTGCCCTTGGAATGGTTTTATTCTAGTGCCCCTTACTACAGCTTCGGCTCTTAGCCTTGCTCAGAGCTGCATGCGGATTTCAGCAAGGTATAGCTTCTAGACTCCTGTTGCCTTCATCTGTTTCTACAGCTGCCTGGGGGCTGGTTTTTGGAGTCTGGCTGGCTTGATGCTTCAACATTTTCTTTACCCATCCTCTAGAAGAAGAGCATTTTTTGCAGACTTATGCAAGGAGAGGGGGACTGAAAGGTGTTGGGGTTATTTTGGTAAATGTTCAGCCCCTCTTTCATTTTGGGAGTGTAATGAGCTGTCTTTGCTGTGTTTCCATCTGAATCCATCCTAGCTTAATCCTTGCTTAGTGTCAGTGTCTGTAGGTTTAGCAGAATTCAAGACAGTCCAGAAGAGGTGGCTCAACACTTTATCATGACTCAGGGCGTGCATATAATTTGGCAAGCTGTAATAACTGTTAGACCTCTAAATATTAGATCATTTATTGACAATCTCATCTCTTTATTGTAGGAGGATCTCAATACAAATGGTGTAATTTCTGTATCAGACCGAATTATTTGCTCTTTGGGAGGTAGAATTTTAAAAAGCAATGAGAGAAAAAAGGGGGAGTTTGTGGCCAGAATTCAGGGTTCTAGCTGAAAACTGAGAAGATCGAGTTTCGTTTCTGTATCTGCCACAGATTTCTCATGTGGATAATTTCATTTGTCTTTTCATCCTTTAGTAAGGTGAGGATAACGGCTATACCTTTCATCAGGCTTGTTTTGTGCGATGTACGTGCACCCTGAGCATCCTGAAATGCAATAAAACAGTCTGCTAAGATTTTCTGATGTACAGAGTGCAAGGGGTCTGTTAGTTTGATTGTTTTCATTTTTTACTGTTACGCAGCATAAAAAATGTTTGGTGCCCTCTGCTGTATGTGGGCACAAATAGACAACAGTGGAGGGAGAGTATGAATCAATGAAGAAATGGAGAGTTTTGAAAGTTTCCTTTTGTTTGCTCGACTTATTTTCCATGGGTGCAGCCCTTCTCCAGTTTGATGTCACAAGCTGGTGTGGGGGACTTGCATCCTTCCCTCTCTGCGCTGTCTGGCCTACACAATACTGAATTACCTGCTTTTTTTTAAACCACATTTTCCCTGCTTTCCTCACATCTGCTCCTCAGTCTTGCAAGGGCAGATCTCAGTCCTCAGGGCCGTTTGTCCCGCAACAGCACGGACAAAGCCTGCAGCACGAGGAATGTCTCTTGAGCCCGTAAAATGTCAAGTGTTGGCCACTGGTGCTGCAGGGGGAGAGGTGGGGAAGGGGAATGGGAGGCTCGGAGGGGTACGGGCCACCCTGCTGAGGGGTGGTAGGTGTGTGGAGTGACCTGGCTCTTTCTGAGCTTCCATTCCAGATGGGTTCAGCAGAGATCTATTGGTGCACTGGGGCATCTCTTGATTTCATAACAGGTGTTCACCATTATATCCCTTTCCGTGATCAGGAAACTGAGGCAAGGAGCAGAAAATGAGCTTCTCTATGAGTACTTGGTAATCGGTGCTGCTCATTGTGATCAGTAACTCCCCGTATTCTGGGCCGCTGTGCTAAGGAGTCTCACGTGAAGCTGGTGAGGTATCCACGCAGCGTAATGACCTCTTCCTCTCCTTCCCTCCACACCCAGGTGGCCACGCAAGAGATGAGTTTGGTTCGTGTCAGCGCGGCTCCTTGACACACCTGCCACCAGACATTGGGAACCTGAGGCATCTCACCCACCTGGATCTGAGCTTCAATAGCCTCTCCACCTTGCCCAGCTGCATCCTCCGCCTCCCCAGCCTCCGTGTGCTCCTGGTGAGCCACAACAGCCTGGTGGCACTCCCCGAGGACTTCGGCTCTCTGAGCAAGCTGACTTTCTTCTCTGCTATGAAAAATCAGCTGAAAGACTTACCTCAGAGCATTGGGGAGCTGGTGGTGCTGCAGGACTTGGATCTCTCGGAAAATGCTTTGGAATTCCTCCCTGAAGAAATTGGGAAACTGCACAGCTGCACAGAGATGGATCTCTCTGGGAATCGTTTATTGAGCATCCCAGACTCCTTAGGTAAGTATTTTCTAGGGGAAAAGAGGGACATGGGCTTGCTGAGCTTTTGGTACAGTCTAGGACCCCTGAGACCCTTGGTCTGTCCCCAGAGCTGTTAGCACAAACTGGCTGTTCATTAAAGCCAAATGGAAGGGATATCCAGATGAAACATCCTTGGTTCAATCAGTTCCTTTGAGCATTCCTGGCTCTCTGGACCACACTTTGGTTCAGCAAGACCGCTAAGATTTCAATACAATCTACAATAGCCGAGGAGCTGGCCTGGCTGCTTTGGGGGAGCACTCAGGACTGCAAACAGAAGAGCTGGGCTTTAATGGGGTGCACACCTGGGCTTGAAATCATGCTGTCCAGAGTGGACCAGTCCACAGAACAGCGTTCTGACTTCTGCCCAGCTTCCAGGCTCTTGGGTCCTGTATGACGTTGTGCCTGAGGGCGTCACCGATGGTGTTACATGAGCATCTTATATCCGTCATCAGAGCCGGGTGCTGTAAGACCGAGGCCAGGGGAGGCTGTGTTGCCTCTCGGCTAATCCCTTGACCCCTTGATTTTGTGAGCTAGAGAGCTGCTGGGCTCTTGTGCTTTTCTCTTATTGTGTGTGTGTGCACGTGTGACGAGGAGAGCGGCGGGGGGTGAGGGGGACGGCTGGAGCTGGTGTGCAATGCAATTAACACCACGGTTGGGGGGTCGCTTCTTGTTCTAACCTACAGCCAATCTGAAGTCTCTGCGGCGGCTGCATCTCCACAGCAATCTCCTGGTGACAGTCCCTGCCTCGCTTGCCAGCCTGCCCAACTTGTCCAGACTTGATCTGCAGAACAATCGCCTCCGCGTCATCCCCCCCGAAATCCAGACCTCGCCGTTTGTGCACCTCAGAGGCAACCCCTTAGGAGAACCAGAGCCATCCCCGCAGGCTGGTAATTGTAAAGCTTCTGCTGCTGTGGGCTCTGCCCAGCTGTTCCCTCGCTCAGCCCAGCGTGGTGGGGATGGGTTTGGATTAGAGAAGACAAGCAGGGAGGAAGCAGATCAGTATTTATTTGTCTGGAATAATTTTTATGTTGTGAGGATACAGACAGCACTAGTTCTGTTTTAGGGGCACGAGTTTAGTCTGAAGGGCTCATAGGTTGCTGGAATTGGACTTGTTAGTAAAGGTTTTAGAGTGGAAGTGAAAATGGGATTCACGGGAAAGATGAGGAGCGGCCCCTAAAGGGGTCCAGCCTGTTTAGCAGCGGTGAGCACGAGTTCTTGGACTGGCTGCATGGCCCTAGGGCTGGGGTGGCTCATGCTGGAAGCACAGAGAACAATAAGAAGTCATTCTGCTGAGCAGTTGCCTCCATCTCTCCTGTGGTTCCCAGGCTGCAGAGGAGCAGCTCTTTGTCCAAGATGAAGGTGATGGATGAGCAGGAATCTGAGCAGGATTTCCCAGTGGTGCTCACATTCACAAGAGCGAGCGCTGATTCCTAGGGGTGGACCCAGGCAATCAAACATGGCCCTGAGAGCTGCAGGGGTGGTAGACTGAAATACGTTCTGATTCCCCTTGCTTCTGAGTTTTCCTGGTGGAGTGTCAGAATTTCCAGTGCATCTTGGGACCCCTAGGCCTCTTCCCATCCTCCTGCTGCTGCTTGATCTGAAGCCCACTGCAACGTGAGCAGGGTTTCATTAGCGACTTCTGGCAGATTAGGATTAAGCCAAAATCGAAATGCAAATTCAGCCCTTCTTGTCTGCCCTGATTTAAGTAACCTCTGTCTCCTCCTCCTTCCCAAACCTTATTGCCACAGATGAATCCCGTGCCGGAGGGCTACGAAGACTCTTCCTTGCATCAGGAGAGGACAGGTAAGCCTCTGTTATTAAGAACTTACATTACAGTGGTGTGACAAGGTCCCAGACAGATTGCACGGTGGGTATTGCATGTGTGTACAGGAGTTTATGGCCTCGGTAGGCTGGTCAAACACAAGGCAGGAGATTCTTCTATTGATTTTTGAAGGGCTGAAGTCATTGCACAGTGTCATACATTCATGCCTTTCTTCTGGAAGCTTTACTGTCACCTCTGAAGGCTGCAAAGTGGTCCTGGCTTGTGGCATCCATTTCTACTTTCCACCGGGGGCTACCTCTGACCCTCTGCGGATCGACTTCCGAATCCTTGCACCAAACCCTCAGTGGGTAAAGCTGAGACACCATGACGTCCTGCTAAGCAGAGTCCTGGAGCTGCAGCCTCATGGGGTCAAATTCCAGCAGGTGAGGACACGTCCAGGCCACCTCCTGATCAATCTGCCCCTGCAGTAGCTCAGCAGAGTCTTCTGAGAGAGTCTTTTGGAATTTTTGAGACAGCTGCCCCACCACTGCAGCTTTGAAGTACCTGCAGGACTGCCTTTCAAAGGAGCCCCATGGCAAAGGCTGAGAAAGGGCACAGCCAGCTTCTCTGGCACGGTGCTGGTCGGGCTCCTTTGCCTTCCCCGCTGCTGCTTGAGCTGAGCTGTAACCTTTCCCACCCACAACCCTCCTCCTGTGCCAGAGGATGAGTGCTGTTCCAGCACTTTGCCATAGCCTGCAAGGAGAATGGTTCACTCCCAGTCTGATTGTGTGGTTTCCGTTCCAGCTGGGCAGCACCGACACCCCCAGCCCCATCATGGCTGACAGCAACTCACTGCAAAAGTTGCTTTGTCCTTTCTGCGCACAAGCTCCTGTCACACCACACAGCAGACCTGACATCTCCTCTCGCCTCCCTGGAGGGTGGAGGACAGAGCAGGTTCCTGTCTCCTCCTCCACTCTCTCCACACAGGCCATGCTTCACCGTCCCCTTCTTGTCAGCACAGGGAGCCAGGTAGCAGAGCTGGGCTTGGTTTTGTTCTTTCTGTTGGTGTCTCACAGGAATGCTTTTTTGCCAGGAGGTGCAGATCTGGATGCCGTATGCCTCCCCTCAAACCCTTCACCAGCGGGAGGTAGTGGTTTGGACCTTCAGCGGGCAGAGCTGGAGTGACCTGAGAACCCGAGTGGAGCAGAAGAGAAAATCAAAGGTAAGGAGATTGCAATGACGAGTGACACGCATCCTTCCCCTTCCCATCTTTGGTTTTGCCCAGCCAAGAGTGAGCCCATTTGAAACATCTCACGAGCTGTGTTTTGACCAGTTGCTATAAGATGCAGTGGGTTTCAGCTCCTCTCATGGAGGTGCATCTCAGGAAAGCGATGAGTTGCAGAGTGCCGTGCTTCGTTCCTATTCTAGTGTTTGCATCTGCTCGGCTCTTACTGGCACTTACTTTCCTGCCTCTATTGTGTTATATGTCTGTATGTTTTCTCTTCTTTCCTGTCTTCTCTTACAGAAGCCTGTGGCTCACTGTAGCGTCCTTCACTTCTCTTGGTTCCTCGTTGTGTCTCGACTTGTGCAGAATGAATGCCAAGTGCCAACAGAGGGGACATTGCTCTTTTCCAGTGTGGATCCAAACATCAAAGTGACCTTTCCTCCTGGAGTCACTGAAGAGACTCGCAGTGTCAAGCTGCAGGTATGCACACTTTAAAAAACAACCTTTGGTAAGCCCTCGTGCAGCGGTTGTCCCACGCCAAGGAGGGGAGCCAAAGGGGAGATGTCCACCCTGGGGTAATTCGTGTCTGACGTGGATGCCTCACGGGCTGGCCCATCTCAGCTCTCTGTCCTAGCTCCCCTGCCTGCAGAACAGGCTGTGCTGCGCGCTGCCCGGCGTGGGACAGGGATCTCACAGCTCTGCCCGTGCTCCCTCCGGCAGGCCAGCAGGTAGCTGCTGGGAAGGGAACACAAGGAGATTTTGCCTCTTGTTCCCTTGCAAAACACACTGTGCCTGGCAGAACAGCTCAGTGAGTGAGACTGGGGGGGGGGATTATTTATGCAGATCTAATTCTAAAGCTGCCCCATTACAATTAATTGTTCTGTAGAGTTGCTAGATAGTGCTAAGTGCTGTTGCAATGCCTTGGGCTGTCCCAGCTTGCCAGGTTGATGCCAGTATTAGAGCAGACTTTGGCCAAAGTTCACTGTGCTTCCATTCCTCACCGGCCCTGAGCCACGAGCAGTATTTGCCTGCTGGGTGCTGGAGGAACCAAGTGAATTTGGGTGCCTGGCTGCTTCACTCACCCTGCTGTCTCCCATGTGCAGGTGCTGCCGGTCTCTGCAGAAGAGATAGAGGAGCTCACGGGTGCTGCAGGGTGCAGAGCCAGTCCCCTGCTCTGCCTCTCCCAGGACTCTGCGGTGGATTTTCTCAGTCCAGTGAGAATTCAACTGCCTCTCCCGCCTGGGGTCACAGGTCAGTTTATTCCCAAAATTGGCAAAGAGAAAAAAACCAGGAATGGCAAGCTGTGAATGTTGTTTCCCTCTCCTGTTAATAACAAAGCTTGCTGCTTTTCCTGCAGAAACAGCAAGGTGTGTCTGCTGAGCGAGTGGTGGTGCGGGGTGGGGGGAGCCGAACGTCGGTCAGGTCCAGCAGCACCAGCTGGGAGAATGGCCTGGGCTAATGGATTTCTCGACCGAACTGCATGTGTATTTAGAGTGGTGGTATGACAGGCTGGAGAGGCACTCCTGCCGACTGAGGAGATGCTTTGTAAAAGGCTTTGGTTCATGACTGGGAATAGCTTGAACCAGGAAATGAAGATGCTGCCTCCAAGGATCTGCCTTCTTTCTTCCTTGCTTGTGAATCAGGTGCTGAGCCACTGCATTTAGGAGTGTACAATCCTACACTAAGCCATCTCCCACTCTGAACGCTGCTATAAACAGCCTCAGCCTTGCCAGGGGTTCCTCTCTGCCTGCTGAGTATCCTGGGCCTCCTAATTCCTATTTTCTTTGACCTTTCCTGTGAAGAAGTAAAATTTTTGTGGGTTCGGCTTGGCCTTCATTGTAATAGTACCTGGTATTTGTATGTCTGAAGTGCATCAGGATGGAAAAGTCTGTGGGATGTACACTTAGAAAGAGATAGAACTTAATTAATAACCCTAGATGTTGGTGATGGGAATTGTCTAATGAGTCTGTTGGTAGAAACCAGCACACTGTCAGTTTAAGACTGCATCTTCTGCCAGAATATCCCGGAAGCACTGGGGCAGCCTCATCCTTCTATTGCTGCTCTTACCTGACCAAAGTTCAGCTGTGGATGCTGAAGAGAAGACCATGAGCCTTAATTTGGTGCTTTTAAAAAGTGAATCACCCGAACCTGTGGCTGGGTTTGTAAACCCATGAATAAAGGCTTCTGCTGCCTATAGCACCTCTTGGTCGTTGTTGTCTTTAGGGCTAAATTTGGATCGGTCAAGGCTGCATCTTCTCCATGGTGACCTGGAGGGCCAAACCTGGGATGACATTACCAGTCAGGTGGTGCTGGAATTCACCCATCTTTATGCAGTGTTTGAAGTCACCCACTTCTCCTGGTAAGTGCAGGATTAGTCCTGAGGAAAAGATGGGATGTTCCTCTGCCTTGCTTCTCCCGCACTCTAAACCAGGGATCATGCCCCTAATCCCCCCTGTTCCTTTTTCCCTTTGCAGGTCAGGCCTAGCTTAGTGCTTTGTCATTTTTCACAGTCTCATGGGTGCGACACTGGCTTCTCTTCCTAGGCAGGATCCCTCCTTTTCCTTAATTCCTTGTCTGCCAGGTACTGGCTGTGGTACACCACCAAGACCTACATCGGAGGCATCGCCAAGAAAGTCTACGAGCGGCTGCGGATGTACCAGGTGAACTTCATCGCTCTGCAGAGGAAGAAGGACCCCGAGCAAGTCCTGCTCCAGTGTGTCCCCAAGCACAAGGTGTGATCTGGGTTGCATTGCCTTGCTCCTGAGCTTCCTGGGCCTCTCTTTGCAGGGTGTAAGGGCAGCCACCAAACGGTCCCGTTCAGTGCCCCCGGGCCGTGGCTGGTGTATGCTGTCACCACACGGTGTTGGTGGTGTGACACTGGCTCACTGGGAGCCGGGGGAAGAAGGAAAACTCGTGTTACGCAGCAGCGGGTGCCATGCAGTGATTTCCTCCCCTGTGAACTTTGAGGACTGGGCTGCTAAAATCCGCCGAGCCACAGGAACTGGCCACATGTGTGCTGTGAGCATCCTGCAAACTGGAGGCAAAACACGTTGGCTTGAACTTCGGCCAAAGATATGAAAGTTAAGATATCACTTGTCTAACATGGGCTGGTAGTGTGGGCACAAGCCCTGCTTTGGCTTCAGCTGGAGTGGTTAGAAACGGCACTCTTTCCATGTTCCCTGCTGTTTGCAGTTCAAGCAGTGGAGCAGAACATTGCGAGCCCTCCTTCCTCTGCTTCAGTGCGACACTGGGTTAGTTTCTGCTGTTGGTTTGAGCTCATCTGGCTGGCTTTGTGGGGAATGGGAGGGAGATGGGAAGTGCTCCTGCGTTCTCTTCTTGTTATCAAGAGCTGGCCGGAATCAAGACAACACTCAATATGAGTTAAGCTTCTTGTTCGCTTTATTCAGGGTTCAGGGGTAATATATAGCATTCCAAGCCTTGCATGCGTTTACTTCTCTAACGTGATCGGTCTGCTACCTGCATGCATGCAGTGTGCACACGGCAGCAGAGCAGACATTGGCTCTTGCCCTCTTGGCAGGTCCACCTCCCACTGAGCTTCTCCCCTCCTTCTGCTGTTTACCAGTTCTTCTGCTTCTTTTCCCTTGCTGTTTATTCCCAGGAGAGCTCAAGGACTCTCAGGCCTCTTTATCGAAGTTTGGATTGTGCACATACTTATGTCCCTGCTCACTGAGCCATTCTTCTACATCTTCTGCCACCCCTGCCCTCGAGGTACCAGCCCTCAGGAGCGGTGCTGCAGATGTTAGTGCAGGAAGTGCACATCTGTCTTTGTAGAGCGTGTACCCCGAGAGACAGTGCAGCTCAGGGAGGTGAGGGTTATTTTATCAGACTGCCAGCACCGGGCTGCGTATCCAACTCTCTCCGTAATCCTTGGTTTGGTTGCTCCTTTTTTTTCTTTTTTTCTTTTTTTCCTGTGTTGAAATGACCTATGGGCATAAACATCTGCAAGGATCCTTTATATGTTGGGCGCTGGGCTAAAGTGGTTTCCAGAGGAGGCAGCAATGGCACTCACAGTGAGATCAGGGTTCAGGGCTGCCTGTGTTCCTGGTCATGGGGTGTGAGAGAGGCTTTACTGTTACAAACAGAGAAGAAGAATAGATACCTCTGCTCTTGCGCTACCTCTGAGACCCCGGGTCTGACCGTGTGATCACAGGCTGCAAAGCCAAAAGGAGCTTTCTGGTGTCCTCACCTGTGTGCTATTGTAGCACGCGTCTTTTTGCAGAGAAAATGTCTGTTAAGGGCATACTGGGAGGGGGATAGGGCAGCAAGTGAACCCCTCCCTGGATTTTTGGCTCTGTTGACACAGACATTGCTGAAAATGCTTTTTTAATGGCAGCTTTGGGATGAGCTATCGTTGTTAGTCCACGCAGGCTTTTCTGCTTTTTACTTGAGAAGACAAATAGCAAAACCACAAAACCCAGAGCACCACTTCCTTTCCTGTAGTGACTGTACCTGGGATAAGAGGGGTGGATGTTTGTTCATTTGTTTCCATCCTTTCCATGTCAAATGGACTTCCCTTGTTGAAGGTGAGTGAGAGGAACGTCACAGCGTGGGGACATGGGTCAGGGGACAGTCATGCTTCAGAGCAAACACGAGGTCCTGTGTTGTCACCCTTGTCAGGTTGACCCAGTGCTGAAGAAGCTGCAGGACCGCTATCGAGGACCAGAGCCATCC
The DNA here is from genome assembly GCA_011057875.1 of Pterocles orientalis. Taxonomy (NCBI): domain Eukaryota; kingdom Metazoa; phylum Chordata; class Aves; order Pterocliformes; family Pteroclidae; genus Pterocles; species Pterocles orientalis. Next base: position 185,469 of record WKFP01013800.1, on the reverse strand, counting down.
GACATGGTGGAGATGTTTGAGGGAGAGCAATTTTTTGCAGCTTTTGAGCGAGGCATCAGCATCGATATGGGTATGACAGTACTGGGCCCCTTTCTGCTCTGACCTTTTGTGCTTCTCTAGCCCCAGGCGTGTTTCTGCTGGGGGCTGTGTGCCTCCATGGCATTCCTCTCTGTCTCCAGCTCACCCACTACTCACAGCAGCCAGCCCATGGACATCAAACTTGTCACACTCTGGTCACCCAACTTTTGTGTCTGCTTTTCCCCATGAAAGGCTTTCGTTTCCTCTGGTGCTGTGGAAGCAGAGGGCCGTAGCCAGGTGTGTTTATTTGATGACGGATCCTCTGCAGGCAGCTATGCCCTTTCCTGGCATCTTAGACACCACCTGGAATGCCCCTGGTGCTCTAATCCATGTTGTCCATTTCTGAGAGATATTGTTTTGGAGAAGGTATTTCTGAAATAATACAGAGAAAATAATTCCCCCTAATGGGGCCATTAGAAGAGAAGGAAAGAGGGAGCAGGACCAACACGCACTAGGATTTTTATGCCACGATGTGTCTGGACCTGTTACAGCTGCAAACTGAGCCAGTTTCTGCAAAACAGGGACGTACAGCTCAGTTTCATTGGTATAAATTAAGTGAAACTCTGTGAAGAATAGTAAAGTGCACTGGTCTTTCAGTGGAGTTCATGAGGCCAGAGTCTGTCCCTCTGTCCTGATTTAGGCTGGACTCCAGATCAATTTCTAGACAATTGACTATATGAATGTTATATGTGATTTTTCTTCCCTTTAGCTCTATTCCTATTTCTGTCCCCGCTATTTCTGTGCATTGTAGGATGCTATATTCCACCCTCCAAGGGGCAGATCGGACCAAGGATGGGAGGGAAGTGCTAAGGATGGACTGGACTCACTCTGAATGTCTTGCCATGCCTTGCCTTGAACTTGATCCCCACCTTGTGGCCATGCTCCTTGTCACCGTAGGACCTGCTTTCTCCCCAGCCAGTGTTTTCTGCTTTCCTGTGTTGCTCATGGAGGAAGCGGGGGTTACAGTTCTTCCAGGCATGAGTAGAAGGAGGAGACAGTAGCATGGAGGCTGCTAGTGGGTGATGGGCTGCTGCACGCTTTTCTGCACAAGTTGAGTGTTTGCTCCTTCTCCACACAGATCGCCCCGACTGTGTGGATGGACGGCTCTCGTTTATTTTTTACTCCCACTTGAAGAACATGAAGGAGATCTATGTGACCTCCCCTGTGGACAGGAAAGGCCAAGCTGTAAAAGGCCAGGTGAGCAGCCAGTTACATTTTTGGTTTCCTCTTTCATAATCATTGCTTTTACACCGCTTCTCCTAATAATCTCAGAGTGCTGGGAATGACTCTTTTCCTTCCTCTTTCCCTTGGCTTTGTGTTCTCTGACTAAACCAGGGCAGCGATCACTCATCGCTCAGCTCTCTGACTTACATCCCTGCCATTAACTCTTGGGGTGTTGGCAGAGAGTCCAGCCTTTATGGCAGAACCTCGGTGCTCCTCCCAGTCACACTTAACTGGGAGGCCAGCCGTGCTTACGGGCTGAGGATAAGTGAGAAATGCTGAACGCCTCCTTTCCCAGACAGCAGAGGTGGTGCAAACAGGCTTGGCTGTTGTGCTGGAACCTGAGCCTCGCTGTGTGCTTTCTGTCTGCAAAGGTCTCTTTCTACCGAGGGGCAGTTCCTGCGAGCGTCCCTGAAGAAGCCAGCAGGAGGAGAAAAGGACAAGACTCCCTCTGGCTCGCGACTCTGCCCATCAAACTGCCTGTGAGTTGTTGTGTCTCCTACAGAAAAATTAATCTAGACAGGGTAAGAGCACGGCTCTCCCGCTCAGCTAATTTTGTCTTCCTCCATGAGAACAGATGCAATGAATAACTGCAAGGAAAGGCTGGCCAGCCATGTCGTGGTGGAGATTTCCCACTCCCCACGAGCTCTTCTGAGAAGAGAAACACGAATAGCTGGGAGTGGTCTGCATCTCCTGCACGTCTCGCCTGGCAAGCACAGGCTTGTTGGGTGGGTGGTCAGAGGGAGGATCCTTGGAGTGAAAGAGGGATGTAGAACAGGAGCAAGCTTGCTGTAATTAAGGGATGTGTCAGTTTTGTTTCTAAATTTCTTAGTCACGCAGCTCATGCAGCAGGAAAAAAGCAAGGTCTAGGATGGGGTCGGTGGGCTGGGTGTGATACAGGCGCTGAGTGTAAAGTATTCTGGGGTGAGCCCCTGGCCTTCGAGGCTAGGCTGTGTGAAATGCAACGTTGGCTTATGGAATTTAATTGATTTTTGAGAAGCTTAAACCAATAAATACCTTTGTGGGGTGAATGCTTCGCTTCAGATCATGTGCCATAATCTCACATCCCGCTCTGACACGTGCAACCTCAACTCCAAATCCAGGCTAAGGGCTCTTACCGCGGAGGCAGATGTGTCTGGGGAGACGGTTTGTTGGGAAACGCTCTGTAAAGACGAGGAAGGAAGTTTCCAGCGTGAGCTATGACTGTGAACACTATGGTTTGATATTTTTCAGAGGCGGTAAGCATTGCTGGTCATCGCTGGTGTGAGCATTCCTCACATCTTACAGCCTGACTCTTCAGCCTCAAGATCTTCCTCCCTCCCCAGCAGCGCAGGGAAATTTCAGTGTGGAGACTGAATGGCCAGGCACTGTCCTCTACAAAAACAATTTGTTTAGCACCTTCTTCCTCTTCTTTCTCTGTGACACAGCGATTGAAGCCCAGCTGGAGTGAGAACCACCATCCATTGAACGGCTTCTCCTTCCCTCCCCTGAACCTGGGCAATGCTGAGACTGGCTACCTGACCCAGGCGAACCTGCTGAGCATCGCCCGGCGCGTGGGGGCCGACTGGCAGACCATCGGCCTCAGCCTGGGCCTGACCTATCCGCAGATCGAGCGCATAGGATACAACAACAGGTAGGACAGGACACAGCAGTCAACACTGGTGCGTTCTATCTGTCTATCTGATCTATTTATCCATCTGTCTGTCTGCAGTGTAATGGTATAAATTAACGCTTGGCTGGTTGAAGGTTTTCCCGCTGGAATTGTTTCACTGGATAAAAGATGGGTTGACTAATGGTTCTTCTCAAAACATTATGCTTTGTATGGAAAAAAAAATATTATTTTCTCTTGCTGGTATAAAACAAAGCTTTATGTTTGAAAAACGAGATTGGGAAATAACAAACCTGATGGGCTTTGCAGTTGAGATGGGCTGGATTCCTGTTTTGTTCTGTGGTTTGGATTCCTGGCCAGACTCCATCTCTGACAATGAGCAGCAGCCTGGGGCATTATCTTTATTCCAAAAGAGCTCGTGCTACGGCATGGGACGTGCAGTCTGACCAAAAAGCCAGAGCAGGAGGAGAGAATGAGACTCGTTATGACCAAACTGTTGTTCCTGTGGGGAACTTACAGTCAAAAGCAGAATGCTTTAATTTGTTATTTCCTTTAGGAAAAAAATATCCAGAGAGATTTTAGTGCAGGAGCTGCGGCTCCTGTAGGAGGGTGGGGAAGAGGCAGGCCGCCGAGCGCTCTGTGTGGCTGAACGGCTTCCCTGGGGCTCCAGCCGTGGACCAGGGCTCGGCTGAGGCCTCTCTGGGACACCAGTTAGGAGAGCGCGTTGGTTACTTCTGTGCTTTCCCCTTCCGCAGAGAGGACCTCGATAAGCAGATCTTGGAGATGCTTTTCTCATGGGCTCAGCAAAACTCGGAGGATCCTGACTGCGTGAGCAAGCTGGTTAGAGCCATGAAGGAGAGCGGCCGCCAGGACATTGCGGATGAGGTGGAAACCATCATTGAGCTGGGACGGCAGAAATACAGGGAGTCCATCCGGCGGGTGGGCCTGGAGCAGGAGAGCAGCACCGAGGACTCCGCAATTGCTATGACATAGCAGCTGGCAGAAAGGCCTGGGTTCCACACGGGGTGCTCTGCAGACCCGGAATGACAGTGTCGGGGCGCTGCTCCCAGCCTGAAGGGCCAGTGTCTCCCCGCACAGCTGGGCGTTGGCTCACTCGTGAGCAGGCTGCTGAGCTCTCTTGGCTGTGCGCTCGTGTGCCAGCTCTGCCCATCCCAGGCAGCTCAGAGCTAATTTGTGAGCCTCTTCTGCACTTCCACGTCTTCACCTTAGCTTTAGATTTCAGAAACATGCAGAAGAAATTCAGAGACTGACATGTCTGTCAGTTGAGAAGCGGCTAAAGTAGCCTTTAATGAATGAATACTCACGTTACATGTATTTATTTATAACTTATTCCTGACAGTGTTCCGCTGGAAACACTGGGTGTGAGTATTTGAGTCTGTTTGTGAAGGTGGAGGTGCTGCCGTGCTGTGAAGGCCCGTGGTGCCGTGGGGACTGTTCAGCTATTTCTGTTAACAATGTGTTTGCTCACAAGAAAATGTGAACTGTATTCCCCATGAAAATGTTTTCTAACTTCTGTCAAGTCTCTTCCAGTTCCCTCAAGCCCAAAACAAAACCTAAGTGTTTGTGGGGAAAAGAGAAGAAACAAATTTCTGGCAACATTGCTCTTCTATTTTGATTTTGCTCCAAAAGCTTTTTTGAACAAATACAGTTTCTCACTGGCCCCAGGCTGCGGGACACGATGAGGCCTACACACGGCTGGTATTGGACAGGGTTCCAGTTTTATTTTACAAATCAGTAAAAAACCATAACCCTGCTGTTCTGGGAGAGACTCTAATTGAAGTGAGAGTGATTTCCCCTGCAGTTCACGTCCTCTCAGTGCAGTGGTGGTGGTGTGACCCCTCCGGCAGTTTGGTGGAAAGCGTGACTTGCGTTGTAAGAACTGGCCTGGCCAGCTGTGCAACAGGCGCTGCTGTGGGACCGGCATGAGCTGTGCTAAGCTGACCTCCCAGTTCTGCAGCCTGCGCATCCGGGATAAGGCTGGAGTGTTTCTTTTCTTCTCTGCCTGTTCCCCGTCTCATCGTGGGCCTCAGCGAATGCCTCACTACTGACAGTGGGGAATTTCACACAAGCTTTTTGAAAGATCGCCATCATCTGTCTAAACTCAGCTCTTCCAAGGCAGGTTTGGATTCAGCGTATCCACTCTCTAAGCAATATCGAAAGGGCTGTTCTCAGTCTGGAAAACAACAGTCCGTATGAAAATGCCAAGTGCAACACCCGAAGTCAACTTGCAGCTTACTGGTCTAAGAAATCCTGATGTTTTCTTCCCCCTGTGGAGAATCATCAGTGGCTTCCCTAATGCTGTGTTTCAGACCTGCCACCAGTACTACTGAAAAAGAGGCCTAAAACCATTCTTTTATTTTCCAATTATTTTTTTCTAAAATCATGCTTTTTTATTTTTATAGCCACTCTAACATCTCAGGCCATGGAGTGATCAGTGTCCAGTCCAGAGCACTGGACAAGGACCTGCAGCCTGGGCCAGGGACTTCTTCAGATCTGATTTCTTTTCGTCATTCTCATGTTGAGTCCAGGTCAGCAGTTCTCTTTGGAATGCACGTTTTCTCTGGTCATCTGTATCGTACGTTCTTGTCTGTAATTCTTTCCTCCAGTTCTGGAGAGATGCATTTGGGCATATTGCTCACTCTGGGAATAAAACCAGCACTGAACTGTTTCACAGCATGGTCTGCTGATCCATCAGTGCCTCGGGGTGTCACACAGAGCCTGGTCCCTGCTCCCAGAATGACCCAGGTGGGCTTGGCCGTGCTGCACAGAAGCGGGAGAAGAGCTGGTGTCTGGGTAGGGCTGGCTGCAGGGCGAGGGCTGGCTGCAGGGCACGGGGCTGGCTGCAGGGCGAGGGGCTGGCTGCAGGGCACGGGGCTGGCTGCAGGGCACAGGGCTGGCTGCAGGGCACGGGGCTGGCTGCAGGGCGAGGGGCTGGCTGCAGGGCGCGGGGCTGGCTGCAGGGCGCGGGGCTGGCTGCAGGGCGCGGGGCTGGCTGCAGGGCGAGGGTCTGGCTGCAGGGCGAGGGGCTGGCTGCAGGGCAAGGGGCTGGCTGCAGGGCGAGGGACTGGCTGCAGGGCACGGGGCTGGCTGCAGGGCGAGGGGCTGGCTGCAGGGCGAGGGGCTGGCTGCAGCTGGGTTAATCCCGGCAGCTCGGCTTTGCTGCAGTGGGGCTGAGCCAGGACACACAACATTTGGGGCACAAGCGTGGTGAGGGCTCGGGTGGAGCAGGGCTAGGGAGCAACAAAGCTGGTCTAGAGGGGACAGTGTGTAGGCTTAGCCTGGCCTCTGCGAAGGTGCAGGAGGATTTTGGCTAAGCCCGGCTAGGGTGAGGAAGTCAGCAGGCCAGGGAGGGACTTCTCACAATATGTAGCAATAGGACAAGGGGTAATGGATTTAAACTGGAAGAGGGGAGATTCAGACTAGACATTCGGAAGAAATGTTTTCCTGTGCGGGGGGTGAGGCAGTGGCCCAGGTTGCCCAGAGAAGCTGTGGATGCCCCATCCCTGGAGGGGTTCAAGGCCAGGCTGGATGAGGCTTTGGGCAACCTGGGCTAGTGGGAGGTGTCCCTGCCCAGGGCAGGGGGTTTGGAGCTAGACTAAGGTCCCTTCCAACCCAAACCAGTCTATGGCCACGTACCAGCTGGGCTAGGCAATGCTGAAATAAGGGTGAGACCCTCTGGAGGGTTCATCCAGGCAGCAGCAGAGCTACAGCTCTGCCTGATGACAGCAGAGGCTGGGAGAGAGGGAGGTCAGGGCTGGGTGTCTGGCTTACTCTGGGCATGGGCTACAGCTGGGCCAGGCGACAGATCCAAACTCTAGACAGTAGAACAGCTCTGAAGGATTTCCAGTAACTTAAGGAAAGTTAGGTAACTACCTCAGGGAGGTGTTGTTATCTCCAGTCTGGTTTTCTCCTTGCAATGACATGGAAGCAAGCACCCAGCTGGGGATATGGAGGTGCCGGTGGGAAATCAGAGCAACCATCCGACTGCTCTTTCCTTCAGCTGACTTGGCAGCAAATATCTGAGCTGGCTGAGAGTCAACAGAAGGCGAGTTCTTTTCAGGGGTGTTATCTTTATCGATAATCTCTCAGGCACAGTAACTCCTTCATAAACCTGTCGTTGCTACGGCCAGGAAACACTGATTACAGCTGCAAGAGATGGTTGAAGCAGCAAAAAAATAAAACCAACGTGGCACTTATCTTCTGAATCAAAAGGCTGCTTTCCTTTCTGGCTTCTTTGGTGAATGCATCCAACACTGGAGTGGTCTCCCTCCTTTTCCAGCTGTCTGGCTTTTCCTGGTGCCGGTGAGGTACCTTACAGTGTCCTACTGTAAGGATTTTCTGGTTTTTACTGTGCACGATCCTGATGTGTCCATGATTCCTCCAAATAAATTTCAACTAGGAAAAGCCTCTTTTTTAAAAAAAAATTAAAATAAAGAGAGAGATAAATTGTTCAGGAGTGGGAACATTTTTTTCTCCTCTTTTTTTTTTTTTTGACTGTAACATCCGTACCTCTTTAACTCTTGTAATTAAACCCTTTTCTACTTCATAAACCCGCGGATCTCCAGCAGAATGACCAAGTGGGAGGTGAACAGAGTGTTTCCCATACCCCACCCTCCACGCCAGGTTCTGCCAACCACGGCAATCCTCCAGCTGCCAGGAGACAGGTTCAGTTAAAATGCTTCCAGCCCCTGCAAACATTAGTAAAATAAATTGCTGGGAAATGAAAGCCCAGGCAAAGCTCAAACCAGTTTATTAATTCAATAAAACATACAGGGCAAGGCCTGACTATCCTGCAGGGGGTTAAACTGTTTAACCAGGACGGTTAAACACGGTCCCAGCAGCTAAAAGACCCGAAGGAGATACGAAGGTGGGAGGGAGCCCGCGGGGGCTGTGTTCGCTGAGGTCACACAACAGTGCTGTGAAATCCAGCACATCCATAGAACTGCTCTGGTAAGGAAAAGGAGCTGAGGGCTGGGTGCTTCAGCCATAAACCTCTCAAGCTCGACACAAAACAGAGGGAGCATTAGAAGATACCCTGGCAATTGATAAGATTTTTGGCAGTTTGGTACCCTGCAGCATCCATGCTTAGCAGTGTCACGCTGCTGTTGCTTTTGAAAAGGGAAAGGAGATCTGCTGGTCCTTAAATTCACTGTTTTCCCCCAAAAGGAGGATCACAGCATGTCGTCATCCTTTAAAGCCAAGAGTGGCTTTTACTGGGAAAGGTGTGGGGCTGGTTTTCAGACACCGGTGCATCAGCCCAGGGCTGCCTGGAAGGGAGCCCACCGTTCTTAGCAGTTGTGTGTCACTGAAATGAAGAAAACAGCTTCCACCACAGTTGTGTGTCCGTTTCCTGAACTCCACGGACATAAATTGCGTGTTCTTGAAGCAGTATTTCTCTGCAAATCTGTGTGGCTTGAAAATCCATGGGGAGAGTTTGATGCTTGTTCCAGTTCTCAGCTTGAAGGACGTCAGTGACTGGGAAATGGGGAAACCAGGCGGGCGCTATCGCAGGCTCTACCCTTCTCGCCTCGCAGCAGGTCTGCAGGTTGAACCCATCCAGCAGGTTGCTTTGGGAGGCTGGGACTGAGATCCTTCCGCTCGGTGCAGCTCTTGTGTTTTCCAGATAGGAGATGGTGGAACTGGAAACTGTGCAGGGGGCAGGAAGGATGCTCAGAGACGAGTACTAGAGAGGATTTGTAGTTCTTCTTACAGCAGAGTATTGCACCTCCTGGGAAAGGATGAAGACTGCGAATAGATGGTTGCCATCCACTGTTTCTCGACTAGGTGGCACCAAATAAAATAATCCAACATCGGCTGCAAATAAGCAAACGGAGGTACGTGTTTCCCCACGGTGCATGGTTCTAACGCAGACTCACTGCTGTGAGATGTTTGAGGCCACAATAGAAATATTGTGTTCAGAAAGTAAGTGGTTAAATTGGTGGGAAAAAGATCCCCTTAAAAGCAAATGAATAGGGAAAGCTGGATGCATTCCCGCATGGAAGGAGTGAGGGATCGTGGCTGCCTTTAGCGGGCAGAAGATGAGCAAGACAGCAGCAACAGAGGATGTGGAAAAATGAAGCAGGAGACGAGTCAGATCAAACATCTCTACTCACTTTCCCATAGAAAGGCAACGCGCTTGCAAGTCTCGCTTCTGACGAAGCCGCAGCTGCCCCGTGGGGAAGGGGGACCACGCTCGCATGGGTTGGAGGAGGCTCTTGCCTGGATCCTTCCTCGGAGACATGTGGCCAAGTGTCCCTCCTGAACTGAGAGTGACCTGTAACGAACCAGGCAGCACTGCACAGAGGGAGTGGTGGGATTTCTGCCCTCCACGTGATGAGCTTGAACACATCTGCCCTGCCTTGCTTTCGCTGCGGCTCGGCAGGGAGCTGCAGCTGGGAGTGTCTCTGGTCATCTCTGGGCTGGGGACACAAAGTCCCAGGCAGTGGGTCACGGCTCCCAGACAGTGGGTCACCAGGTGGAGCCACGTTTTGGGATCAGATGCTGGGTCACAGGAGGCCACCAGGGAATGTAAGTCGGTCACAGGGAATACGGGACAGCCTCACAGGTCACAGAGATGTGGGGCAGGTCTGGTTTAGCTAACAGGACATGAGAGCTTCAGGGATGCAGTCTGCAGACATTTAGGGTGTAACCTGGGAAAACAGCATGCTGATACCCTGCATCTTTTAGATGCTCAAGCTGCCGTCCGTTTCCAGGCGTTCACCACCCTGTCAGCCCTCTGCTCGAACCAGCACGTGTAAACCTTGGTGTTTCTCATAAAAACACAAAGAGCTTGAGAAATCTGTGAGTTTTCTTCCTTCCTAATGCAGAAAACCTTTTTTCCTGTTAAAAAAATAAAGGTACCAGGGTGCTGCAGGTCCACCTGTGGAATGGCTCCAAGGCAGCACCGAGAGCTCAGGGTTTTGGGTATGGACAGGCGGCAGCAACACACAGGGATCTGAGCAACCCCAGGTATGTCCCAGCCACGGTGGCACTGCCGGCTCTGCCATGGGCCAGACAGGCTCTTCTGGAGGTGTTCAGCATCTCCAGGTTTAGAAACAGCAAATCTGCATGTCCAGAGAGAGCAGGGCTTCCGCAGGAGGTGGCTGCGGCCCCATGGGGATGTGAAGAAGAGACCTGGCTGACAAACCTGGGTGGGTCAGCTCCTAATCGTGCCTTGTTGGGCTGATAAAGAAAAGATTTAGATCACAGTGTAGGACAGGAGAGCTGGCCAAGGGACAATCCCAGTGAGGATTTCATCCTGGTGCACTGAGAGGAGCAAGAAAACTGTTTCCACCTCAACAAGCCCAAGCAGAAGGTTGCTTTGGGAGGCTGGGACTAAGATCCTCCTGCTTGGTTTGCTCGTTGAACACCGGTGCTGTTCTTGTGTTTTCCAGATAGGAGATGGTGGAGCTGGAAAATGTGCAAGGGGCAGGAAGGATGCTCAGAGACGAGTACTAGAGAGTGTTTAATTCTTTTTACAGCAGAGTATTGCATCTCCTGAGAAAGGATGAAGACTTGATGATTTGGTTGCAGTTCCAGCAGGGAGAAGAAAATCCTGCTGCTTAACCAGGCTATTGTGAGACAACTGCTGTGCATCAACAGTGGCTGGAGGGCAGAGCCAGTCACAAATGGATCCATCAGCTTTTCGGGGTCCCAAAATAACATGGCCCTGAAGGAACTGGCAGCAGCTCGTGGCGAGGCAGCAGGCCTAGGAAGCTGTGACTCTCCCTGGGGGCCAGGCTGGTTCATTCTCACCCACAGTGGGATGGCAGTGTCCTCGGTGTCCACGTCATCCTCCAGCCAGGGGGCATGGAGCCATCTCACCTCCCTGCCCAAGGAAACAGAAAAGTGGGTTAATGCGGCCGCAGATCTCATAGAGTCACAGAGTGGTTTGGGTTGGAAAGGACCTTAGAGATCATCTATTTCCACCCCCCTGCCATGGGCAGGGACACCTCCCACTAGCCCAGGTTGCCCAAAGCCTCATCCAGCCTGGCCTTGAACCCCTCCAGGGATGGGGCATCCACAGCTTCTCTGGGCAACCTGGGCCACTGCCTCACCACCCGCACAGGAAACATTTCTTCCTAATGTCTCATCTAAATCTGCCCTGATTTTCCTTTAGTTGTTTGCTGGTGCTGGAAGGGCAGATAAACAACCAAGCCGTGTAGAGTGGGGAACACTGGAAAATCGCAGAGCAAACAGCACTGTTTGGCCTTGCTCGGCCACACACCCCAGGGAAAATATAACGCCCCATAAATATGACAGCACCTGCATGGGGGCAGATGCAGACGGTGGGACACTGTGGGGGAATTTCCTCCCGGAACAAGGGGTAAGACCTGCCAAAAGGGTCTGTGGCAACAGGCAGCTGCAGCTGCGGGTTCCTCGCCAGCAGCCCTGCCCGGAGAGGGATCTGGAGGCTGGTCTCGCAGCCAAGACAGCACCACTCGTCGGCACTCAATAAACAAAAGCACCTTGCTGTTTTATCCAGGAGATAAGCACGCAGGGCAGGAGACTGGTTTCCCTTGTGCTGTGTGCTGAGCGTGGGAGCCCGCTTTGGCTGCCAAAGGTGCCGGGGCACTGCTGCCGTGGGATGTGCTGGCAACAGACGTGCAGGATCGGGGGCTGCTGGGTGGCAGGCAGCCCCGAGGCCGGAGCTCCACGGGTGCGAGGCATGGTGAGATGCTGGTGCTGACTGGAGGTTGCTGGCCCCGCGGGGCGTGCTGCAGGAGCTGGGCCATTCTGCGACGCAGCTCGTGATACATCACCCGTTAGTGCTCCAGGGGCAACACTGCAGCTCTGAAAGTCACTCAGAATTGGAAGAAAATCCTACTTTTGTGACTTTTTGGCTCCTTGATGATCAATGATGGAAGCCTGAAAGCTTTATGCTCTGTTTTCTTCTTTTTTTTTCTTTTTTTTTTTTCTTTTTTTTCCCCAGAGACTAACACTGCTGAGCCTTGATTTCCCTGCTTTTGCTGGGAAAAAAGTGGCTGGAGAGTTTGCTGGTGGGAATTGAGGAACACTTGTGTGCCTTGAGCATCAGGGACTTTCCTCTCACTGTCTGTTAGGTGCTTGAATCCAATAGCTGCTAAGATGTCTGCAGCCTCCTTCCAAGAAGCCATGGCCAGAGGGGACAGACAGATGCTGTATGGTGGCTCACCTGCATGGTCGTGCAGCCTTGAGCTCTTGGGGACAACAGAGGTGGGCTTGGGGTAGAGCTGTCCCCTTCTCACACCCCCTTCACTCTCCAGTTGCATCCACATCCCCTCTCACTTCTGTAACGTCAAGTGTCCCCACAGAAAATGGAACCAGATCTGCTGGGTCAGTGTTTTCTGGGTGATTCCTGGCATCCAGCCACGGCTCTGTTCATTTTAATCACCCCGTTTGGCTGTACTCTCAGCAGTCGGGTGCTGGATACCTCCCCTGTCACCTCTGTGTTACCTTTGGCAGCCCATCCTGTGGTCCCAGTGGAGAAGGAGACCAGGATTGCTTGAGACTGATTCACAGAATCACAGAATGTCAGGTATTGGAAGGGACCTCGAAAGATCATCCAGTCCAATCCCCCTGCCGGAGCAGGAACACCTAGATCAGATCGCACAGGAACGCATCCAGGTGGGCTTTGAATGTCTCCAGAGAAGGAGACTCCACAACCTCTCTGGGCAGCCTGTTCCAGTGCTCTGTCACCCTCACTGGAAAGAAGTTTTTTCTCATATTCAAATGGAACCTCCTATGTTCCAGCTTGAGCCCATTGCCCCTTGTCCTGTCACTGGATGTCACAGAGAAGAGCCTGGCTCCATCCTCCTGACACTCACCCTTCACATATTTATAAACATTGATTAGGTCACCCCTCAGTCTCCTCTTTTCCAAGCTGAAGAGACCCAGCTCCCTCAGCCTTTCCTCATAAGGGAGATGCTCCATTCCCTTCATCATCCTCGTGGCTCTGCGCTGGACTCTCTCCAGCAGTTCCCTGTCCCTCTGGAACTGAGGGGCCCAGAACTGGACACAATGTTTCAGATGCGGTCTCACCAGGGCAGAGTAGAGGGGGAGGAGAACCTCTCTTGACCTACTGACCACCACCCTTCTGATACACCCCAGGATGCCATTGGCCTTCTTGGCCACGAGGGCACAGTGCTGGCTCATGGTCATCCTGCTGTCCACCAGGACCCCCAGGTCTCTCTCCCCTACACTACTCTCCAACAGGTCAGTACCCAACTTATACTGGAACCTGGTGTTGTTCTTGCCCAGATGCAAGACTCTACACTTGCTCTTGTTAAATTGCATTAAATTTTTCCCCGCCCAAATCTCCAGCCTGTCTAGGTCTTGCTGGATGGAAGCACAGCCTTCTGGTGTGTCAGCCACTCCTCCCAGTTTCGTATCATCAGCAAACTTGCTGAGGGTGCACTCTATTCCCTCATCCAAGTCGTTGATGAATATATTTCTTGCAGAAAACGATGTTGAGTGGTGCTAATTATATGTTACTGCTTCTTCAGTCTTTATGAGTTAAAATCGTCTGCTGGTGCTCTGATAATCCCATCCAGGACAGCCACTGGGCTAGGGGAGCACTGACCCAGCTTGCCCGATTTGGCTTGTTTAAGGGTTGGCCTAACACCCACACTCATCAGGTGCTTGGGGATTTTACTGTGTCATGGATGAGTGCAATGCCCCTCACTCAAAAGAGAGAAGCGGCAAGATGTTTTATTGAGGTAAAATAATAATTTGACAGAGTTTCATAAATTCCTGGGGATTTAACAAAGTTTACCAAGGTGTACCAAGGTTCAATAAGTTCAATGGCAAGGTTCAGCATCTTAATTACTGCATGGAAAAAACATACCAAGGGAAATGGAAATGGAATTGAGTTAGAATGATTCACACAGAGACCGCAGATGCAAAGGGTAAGGAAGAGCCTCCCGCTGAGTCATGAGGTTCCCAGCGGACCCCTTGCTTTCTAAACTGCTCATGGAGCCTGGGCGGGGCTCGGTCCAAGCTTAGTCTCAGACTTGGACAACGGTTTATGTCTAGTGGAATTATCTATACCAAGTTTACAACAATTAAATTAACTATGTGGATTAGTAATGTTTCATTACTAATTAATTCAACATCCTATCAGCAAGGGATCTCTCCGCCTTGGGCAAGGAAGGATCTCTCAGTCTCAGGTAAGGAATCTCTGCTCAAGAGGAGAGTTACCGGGCACGCAGTCCAGCTGCACTGGGCTCAAACTGGGCTTATGCAAAGATCTGCTCTTGGTAGAAGGTCTCTCTGCCTTGAGGAGTGACCTTGAGAGGCATCGCAGCTCAAGGGGAGATCAGCGCCGTGCAGCCGTGCTGCCTGGCAGGAAGAGCTCAGAAAAGACTCACTCCGGCTGTCACATTTATGGGACAAGGTGGTTGGCTTGTTGTCAAATTACATGCGATGGGAAAGATCTGCATGAGACTCCTTGTACCCACAACCTTTCTTTGCATCCATCACACACCGGCACTCCACGATTTATTAAAACAGAAAGCAAAGGGAATGGGGAGGGAAGTTGAAAAATGCGACCTTGTGAAAGCCTCGTGCTTTGCCAGCAGGCTGAGCTTGACCCGTGTCCTTGGCAGGGCTAAACCAGCCCACGGCCTCTCCAGCAGCCTGGCTGAAAGCTTTTGAGAGTCATGCAGGGGGAGCTTTGTGACAAGTTGAGCACAAACCTGGTATAATGCTCCCCCATGTGCCATGACGACGACGCTGCCTTGTACAGGAGGTCCTGAGCTCTGCTCCTCACCTTGTATCAGATGCAGACATTGCAGCTTTGGAAGCTCCACTTTGTACCAAATGGTTTTAAATTTCTCTTGTGTCTGTCAGGAGAAAAAAATTTATGTCTGAGAGCAGAGGAAACCTTGACAACCTGGCACTCGCTGAATGCGAACTTTCTTCCTGTGCTTTTTTTTTATCCCCTCTCTCAAAGGCTGCCGGAAGAAATGGGTCCTTTGCGCCATGCAGGTTACAAAGAGCAGTTGTTTTTATGCAGCAGAACCAAAAATAAAAACGGGTGACTGCAGTCCTCTTAAAACTCAGCACAAAGCCAGAGAGTGTTAACCTCTTCTTTGCCAAAGGATGGTACTGTCCTACCAGCTCATCTATGGAGTGGAACGTTAAAAACGGTAAAATCTGTCCCCCTCAATCCACACTGAGATCAGTTCAGCCTTTGTTCGAGTTGGTATAGTGCAGTGAAACCCACCCAAACCTCTGCAAAACAGGGCAGAGCAGGGCCCTGCCACCACCAAGGAAGGGGGTGGGAAGGAGTTTCACGGCTGGGAGGCAGGAAGGGGTGACCAACCAGGGGAGCCCCATGGCAGCGCCCACCAGCGCTTTCCCAAGGATGCAGAGGAGACATGGCTGTGGGGTTGGACAGACCATGCCAGCAGCTCCCTTCCCACAGCACTTGCATTTTCCTTCTGTGACGGATGTCCATCCCACACACACCACAAACACAGCCGTGGTGCACAAGTCTCCGGCCTTGCTCAGGCACCACCTTTCTGGAGTGAGCTTTGGATCTTCTCAGGTGTCTTCTCACGCTGTGCCCAGCCCAGGTTGAAAAGCGCACGGGTTGCTCCCGTTCTCACCTGCGCCCAGCCCATCAGCATCGGCTTCTGGTGCTACACCAACCTCTGGTCTACATCTCCATCTCACCTTGGGTTCCAGGTCCCGGATTGTTGTAACAAGCTCCTCTTGTTCTCAGGTGCACGCACAGCTCTGATACCTCTGTGCTGTTCATCGTGACCCCACAGAATTGTCACTCCTCCTGTGTCCCCAGTGTCCTCATCAGCCTGACACGGCCCGCCAGCCTCGTGGCGGCTCTCCTCTGATCGCCCCGACTCCTTGCACAGGCTGTACTCCTGCTCTGAGCCTTTGGTCCGAGCTGGTGACCCCTCACCAGCCGTGTCTGTCCTGGTGCCAGGTGAGGGACACTCCTACAGACACATCCCTGGAGATGTCCCCTCTTTCCGTGGCAGTGTCACACCCAGGAGCACAGGGACCCGGCTGACCACGGCGGGCTTGGCCCTTGTTTTGAAAGGTCTGTGTTTGAAAGGGAATGAGAGGAAGACCAGGCTGAGAGAGTTGGGGGTGTGCAGCCTGGAGAAGAGAAGGCTCTGGGGAGACCTTAGAGCAGCTTCCAGTGCTGAAAGGGGGCTACAGGAGAGATGGGGGGGCTCTTTTTCAGGATGTAGTGACAGGACGAGTCATGTTGTCTTCAGAGGGGACACTGAGATGAGATGTGAGGAAGAAATGTTTTCCTGTGCGGGGGGTGAGGCAGTGACCCAGGTTGCCCAGAGAAGCTGTGGATGCCCCATCCCTGGAGGGGTTCAAGGCCAGGCTGGGTGAGGCTTTGGGCAACCTGGGCTAGTGGGAGGTGTCCCTGCCCATGGCAGGGGGGTGGGAATGGATGGGCTTTAAGGTCCCTTCCAGCCCAATCCAGCCTGTGACTCTGTGATTTGTGATTTTTGGCCCCATTTTCCCCTGTCCCGTGTGTGTGTCCCTGGCCAGGCGGCCGCAAGATGGCTGCCGGGCGGTGAGGGGCGCGCACTGTCCGCTGCCGGAGAGAGGGACAGACCCCGGCTCGGCGGGACCCCCCGTCCCCCCGCGCTTCCCGCCGCCGGGGGTCGCTGCTCCGGGGCCGGACTGGGCCGGGGGAGGCCGCGGCGGGGCGGGGCGAGGCGGGGCTGCTCCTGCGCCGAGCGCGGCCGGAGGGGGCGGGGCTGGGCCGGGCCGCGCCGCACCGAGAGCTGCCGCCGCGCGCCACCGCCCCCGCCCCGGCGGGATCCGCCGCCGCCCGGACCGGTAAGTGCGGCCGCGGCAGCCCCGGGCCTCGGGGGGCGCCCCCGGGGGTCTCGGCATCTCTCTGCTGCCGGGCTGCGCCTCACCCCCCTGGCCCGGCCCTGCTGCACCGGCCTCGTCGTCCTTTGCCCCGGCTCCTCGCCCCGGGGCTGTGTCGGGCCCTTTCCTGCGCCCCTGGGCCCTGGGGGTGGCCGGCAGGTTCCCCTGGCCCCGCGTCCGCCCCCTTCACCCCGGGGGCTGCGGGCTCCCCTGGCCCCCCGTCCGCTCCCCTCACCCCGGGGGCTGCGGGCTCCCCTGGCCCCCCGTCCGCTCCCCTCACCCCGGGGGCTGTAAGCCTGGCCCCCCATCTGCTCCCCTCACCCTGCGAGGTGCCGAGTCTCCCCCAGGGTCTGGAGGTCCCTCTGCCCGCTTTTGGGGCAGGAGGTGCAGGCAGCCACGTGCCAGAGCCGGGTCTCGGGGAGATCCCCCGTGATGGGGAAATTGCAGGTGACACGTGTGCGATTTGAGCTGTGCCCTGGAGTGCCCGGGAGCTGCTGCTTTTTTATATCGAAAGCAATTTGCCTGTTTCTCCGGGGCTTCTGATTTCTGGGGTGATGTGGAGAGCTGCAGCCTCTGGCTGCCCCGGCCGTGGCGCCGAGTCCTGTGTCTAAGCCCCTCCAAGTTCCTTCCAGGCTCTTAAACCAGATCTGTGCCTCTGAGGTAGGTCAAGGTTATTCTGCTCCTCTTCCTCTGGGCAGGAAAAGTGGCCAGGCTGTGGAATTTCCTCAAGGTCACCCTGGGAATCAGACCCCAAGCATCCTCTCCTCTCTCGCTGCACTCTCTGGGGCTGCCGGGCTTGTGCTGGGTGGGGTGCAGTTGTGGAAATGGGATTTGCCAGTACCCTGGGCCTCTCTCTGCAGGGCTTCTCAGCTTTTGGTTCCTACACCTCGCCAGGCTGTCAGAGTAACAAATGTCAAGCAGGATCCCGGCTGTATTTATTTGGCCTAATATCTTTTAGAGATTGGGTGATTTTACCATAGGACATTAATCTCCAGGAGTCTCGCTGCCGTTAGGATGTGACCTCTCGTGGCGCGGCTGCTGCTGTCGGGGCTGTATCTGCAGTGATTTGGGTCACTGTGAGTCACGGTGGCTTCGCTTCTCAACAACTCGCGAAAGGCAATCAAGTGAGCGTAGTACTTGGCTGATAGCGATGTATCGTGTGGGACACGGGTGGCAGTTGTCGTCTTATCCTCGACTTGCGTTTTGCTTTCCAGGATGTTACAAACGAAGGTATAGGTGAGCTCTAATAGGAGGATTTACTCTAGCCTCTTCACCAGCAAATAAACACCGGTATTTAATGAGGATTTACCCCTTTGAATGTGTCGCCTGTAGGATTTTTCGCTGTGTGCTACTACTACTTCTTGTTACTGACATGGCTATGATTTTATTCTTGGTGCTGTGCCCTTGGGCTTGTTTGTTCCCTGAGCG
The DNA here is from genome assembly GCA_011057875.1 of Pterocles orientalis. Classification (NCBI taxonomy): domain Eukaryota; kingdom Metazoa; phylum Chordata; class Aves; order Pterocliformes; family Pteroclidae; genus Pterocles; species Pterocles orientalis. Next base: position 167,270 of record WKFP01013800.1, on the reverse strand, counting down.
CCCGTGGTAGTAAGGAGCACTATGTTTTGGGGGTGGTGGTGCTCGGCGGCAGAGATGGATGGCCCAGTTGGAACGGGGAGCAAATCTCTGGCGTAAATTGGAGGCTGGCACTGCTCTGAAGGAAACTCTGCGGTCTTGTTTGATGCCCAGCAATCTTGTTAATGTCTTACTCAGATGCCAGGGCCCTAGAAGATCCTCCTGCTGCCGTTTTAAGAAGGAGTAGTGTGCTGTATTAAGTTACTAGGAGGTAGAAATCACTGACAGCGTGTCGGGACCCTTTGCTCTCCTTTTCCTGCCAAGATTTAAACTAGTGGGTGAGACAGGCTGGAATATCTCCCTGGCTGGCCAAGGTGACAGCAGCATGGACAAGTGGAAGCAGCCCCCCTGCTCGCTTCTGTGTCACGTTTTGTGTTGTAGATCTCTAGCAGGGCGAAAGTGTGATGGAGAGAAGGGACTGAGCCGCAGCAGCAGGGGTTTGGTGTGCCCCGAAGGGCTGTGAGGGTTTGGAGCTGTGCACGGATGCGTGTGTTAGAATGGGGAAAGTCTCGCTTAGGAGCTGTAAGCATGTCTTGTGCCTGTATGGTTGTTCTTGTGTAACTGTTGGCATGCTGAGAATTGTGAAATAGTGGGAGGGAGGGAGCTTCTGGAGTAGGGCAGCAGTGGTTTTGGGTGGGAAAATGTTGTGCTGCGTTTAGCTAGAGGAAAACACATCTAGATCCAGCATCCCTGACTGGTGGGACTGGCTTAGTTTTGCAGATTCCCCTAAGAACAGCTTTTTCGTGAGGGGTAAAGCCTGACCTAGGGACCACCCTTGTTTGCAGCGTTTGTGATGACTGGGCAATGCTGTGAAAATGATTATCCCTTGCACTTTGGGTTTTATCTGAATAATCTGCAGCCAGGAGGCTGTAAGAGGAGTGACTGACGAGTCGCTCCTTCTCCCTTGGCAAGGAACCTTTAGGTGCGGTGTAGGGCTGCATGGTCTCCGTCTCCGGTCCCCCAAAGGGCTGGGCTTTGAGTTTGCTGCCCGACTGGGGGTTACTTGTTTTACAGATGTTGGCAAACCTCTGCATTCCCTTTCACCCTACTGTGGAAATAAAACTATCCTGGAGGACAACTGCAAAATTCACAGTAGCAGCTGGAAGGTGTTACGTCCTTGTAAAATTTGGGAGGTGAAAAGTTTGGGTGGCGAGAAGAAAAGTTTAGCTGCCTTGAACGTAACCTTGGAGGGACTCGTGTCCCTTGGTGCTGTCTTGCAGCACGTCTGCCTTGTTCCAGCACCATGCTTTTGTCACTTGGTCCCTGGGAACTGTAAATGTTTTTTGCACTGCCAGCTTTCCAGTGCCAGCAAGGTGCCCTGCGTGGGGTCGATCTCTTAATGGACTGTTTCTATCTGCCTAAAATAATGTTGTGCTGCCAGAATGACACAGAAGAGCTAGGCACCAAGAGGGAAGGAAAAGGGGTTGAAAAATGCAAAATATTTTTGTTGGGCTGTTAGGAGATCCTGCGCTGGGGAGATGATGTGTAACCAAACCCGGTTTGGAATGGCTGGGACAAGGGAGTTTCCTTATGATCATGAGTGCTGCGGTTCGCGGGTGTTGTGGTAGGATGCTGATGTCGTATGCAGGGAGTTTCTGCAGTTTCCCCTTTCCTAGGCTGTTTCAGAACAGAGAGATGTTTCTCCTAAGTCTGCCTTGTTCCTGGCTGTCCTTTTTAGTTTTTTTTTCCCCCTGTTGTTTTTGGATTTTGTTTTGTTTTTCCCCAGAGCTGCTGGCAGGTCAGCAGTGTCCCAGAGCCGTGCATCTTGGCCCGTGACCGGGGTAGGTTGATGTAGCTCTGGCAGAGGCAGCAGAGCAAATTTTGTTTGCACCAGCTGAGGCACGGCATCATGTTGGAACCCTTGAGCTGCAGGAAGGGCCTGGGCACACAGCCTCTCTAGCCTGTCACTTACAAGTTTGTTAATGTCCTGTTGGGCTTCCAGTTGGACACACTTAACTCCGGCTCCTCTGCTCCTCTCTTTAAATCTGCAATACTGTGAAAGGAAGGACAAGTGCCTGCACTGCTCCTTCAGCAGCAGCAGCGCAGGGTGGGGAGGATCTGCCCGGTCACAGCATCCTGCCGTGTGCTACTGCAGGTACGTAAAGACTGGTTATTATTCCTTTTACATCTGTGTATATGTTCATCTGAATCCTTAACCGTGTTTTCAGGAGATGCAAAAGCTTGCTTTGGTGCCCATGTTTGCACATCCAGGCTTTCTTAGAGGTTCCCAAAGATGTGCACTACCAGAAACTTAGGAGAGTTGGAATTATCAGTTACTTATCATGGCAAATGAGCTACGGATGCTGCCTGTGAGAGCCAGTGCATTGTTTTTATTTTTTTACTCTTGAACATATACACGCTGCATATTTTTTGCTGTGTGTCTCTCATAAAGGGCTGCATGGACTCCAGCCTTGCTGGAGCTGGTGTCCGTGTCTGTCTGCAGTGAGGCAGCAGGACGGAGCTGCAAGCACCTCTTCTCTGCTGCGGAGGTGCCCGAGGTCTAACAGGACAGTGTATTTCGGCTTCCCCGCTACCGTGATTTGCCTTCCTCCACCTGCAAGGCTGAGCCTCTGGCCTGTGCCCGACTGGAGTGGGGACCATCATTTGACCACATCCAGCTAGCAGCACGGCAGGTTGCTAGAGTAACGCTGGGTTGCTCCAGCTCATCCTAACAGCAGATGAATATTTTTTTTCTGCCCTCTTCTGTTTGCTTTCCAGCGCAGAGATAGCAGGAAGGAGGAGGTGGATTGAGCTGTCCGGTGCGAAACCGGCTGTGGCTTTGACCTTGTGGTACTGATTGCCAGGTAGTTCCAGTTGTTGTGAAGATAAAGTAACGGGGTGCAAAAGGTTTTGAAAACAAGGGAAAAGCCTAGACAAGCCCAATGAAAAGACCTTGTCCCTATGGGTGGTTTGCATTTCTGTCTGGTGGTTTCCTCTGACACATCTGCAAGTATGAAAGCTTTGAATACTTGCTGTCTTAGGAGGGCTGCCCATGTGGAGATGATTTGCTTGGGGAAGGGAAAGGTGCCCAGGCAGCAGCACTTGCTCTGTGTCAGGAGAAATGTGATGGGATACAGACTATTTAATCGGTGAGGTCTCTGTTGATCTTGATTTAGCGCAGCCTGTGGTGAGCTGCTCCCAGGAATGCAGTCCTGTGTTTATTTTGTGAAACCTTGTCACAGCCAGGTCTTGTTCTCGATTTGGTGGTGCTGTTGTGGGTGGGTGGCTGTGCATTGTCAAACCTCCCTGCTCCTTCCCTTCCTGCTGATGCTGATGTGTGGCTTATCAACGGCTGGGGTTTTCCTTTTCTTTCCTGGGTCTGCAGTATTTATCCAGAGACCAGGAGGAGAAAGGTTGATTTTGATTCAGCCGAGTTGCCCCGAATGGCATGAATTGGAGCAGCTGGAGGTGACTGGAGTCCCATCAAAGGCTGTGCCCGGCCCACCTGGAGTTTGGCTCCATGGCTGGGGCTCATGCTCTTGATTTAAAGGCTGTCCCAGCTATGAGGAACTTTGTGGACAAAGCGGGGAGAGGGAAGGAGAAGGAAAACTTGCCATCTTATAGAGGACAGCAGTGCTGCTGCACTGAGTGACTGTCTTGGAAAGAGGCCTTTGGGCAGAGAGGAGGTGTGTGCTTTTCTTTTTTAATTAGAGCACAAAGATAGGGGACTTCCAGCACGTCTGAGTTCAATGGCAGCTCCCAGTGCATCCTTTTTGCCTCGACACGGGGCTGTGCTGTGTGATGGGAGAGCTCCTGGCCAGGGCCAGCACCGGCTTTGCGCAGGTAAACGCCTGGAAGGAGGTGGTAGCACGTGGTGTGCTTAGCCTGGACCAGCACGGCTGTCACTTGTGTTGCTGCCGAGGACCGTGTCCTTTGTCCCTGTGGTGTCTGACCCCCTGTTGCCTCTGAAGGGTGTGCTGCCGGCGTGCCTTGGCGGAGGAGACCAAGGGGGTTCCCCTTGCCTGCTGGGCAGGGTGAGATGGAAACACCTTCTCCAGGGCCCCGGGCAGGCTGGGAGCTTGTGTGGTGTCCTGCTCAGTGCTGTGCTCTTTGGTCAGCGATAGTTAGGAATCCATGAAAAAAGAAAAAGGACAGAAGCATGTTTAGGACAGGATACGTCAGGGGCTAACGATGGATTTGGGTACTGCTTTCTCCTTTGCCAGAGATTCAGAGCACAGCCTTGAATAAGCAGTAAAACGTCTGTCCCTGACCCTGTCCCCTACAGTCACACAGGGACAGCAGCACTTCTGGGGGTTTGCCACTTGTAGCAGTGGCAGCTGTTGCGAAGGGTCTGATCTGATGTAGTAAGTGGTCTCTCCTGGGGGCTCAATTTTCTTTTTTCACTTTGTTTTGGTGTTCGCAGGGATGGGGGTAGCTTCCTTTTCCATGGCCTGGGCAAGCTGGGCTCTTTTCTGTAAGGCAACAGGAGCACTTGTTGGTCCATCTCATCCTTTGGGAGCAGCTGTTATTTATGAAGGCTATTTTCTAAGGGTAGCTGTTATTTTAAAGGACATAAAACACATTGTATTGGCCTGCCTCCCTTCCCCTGAACGGTCCCACTCGCTTTGTTAGCAGCTAAATGTGTGCATGACCTGAGCAGCTGTTGTCTTTTTGATGCCCTTCTTCTTTTCTCCAGAAACTTAATAATGAAGTTTCCTTGGTGCCCCACTCTGGCTCTTCAAAAACTGATGGAGAGCTTGAAGGAAATCGCTTGGAGACTGAAGTGATAATGCTACAGAAATGCCAGACGCTATATAAACAACTCAACTCAGCCCCTGGCCTTTCCTGAAGGAGGGATGATTTGCAGAAATACTTCAACAGATGGTCTGAATTTGGCTTTGGAAAGTGGGGAAGAAATGCCAGGCCGCTGCTGAGCTGTGTGTGGGCGCATGCCTGACTGTGCCGCGCTGCCTGCCAGCACGCTCCGGGGAGGCTGAGCAGGCAGCTCCCGCAGCCGCGCACCGCTGACTCAGGCTCTGTGGCTCTGCCAGGTCCCTGGTGTGGAGCGAGCTCCCGCTTCCCCTGCGTTGAGGTTTGGCTGCGGCCGCTGGCTAGGCTGTGCTGGTGGAGGTGAGCTGGGGCCGGTCTGCAGAGGCGCAGGGTCACCTCGTGGGAGAGAGGCTGCAGAGCTGCCGTGTTTCTTGTGAGACTGCGGGAAGGCTGTGGCGCGTTGTGAGTGGTGTGTTCTGACACCAGGTTGTCTCTCATGCTGATGCCGTCACCTGGACAGTGCAAATTGAGGTGGTCTGGAGGGGGAAGTGAACGGTTCAGCTGTGACAAAGGGCTTGGGCAGTTTGGACATGCCTGTGCTTATACGCGAGCTGACAAACTTGCTGATAGCCTGAAAGGACGTGGGATGGGAGAGGGTTTGCCTGTCATGGTCAGGGACCTTGATGAACTTGGGCAGAGCTGGCTGCTGTGTCCAGCCTCCCACCTCCCTCTCCCCTGGTGAGGTTACCGCTGGTGCCGTGGAAGGAGAACGTGGTTTCCCCAGCTGGGAGCAGACCTGGGGTTGTGACACCAACCGTGGCAGCAGCAGAGCGCTGCACCACCTCTGGTGTGGGTTCTGCCGTGGGGCCGGCAGGTTCCCGTGTCAGTAGCTGGTTCCGATGGGAATCGTGGATTGGAGCCCAAAAGCCCTTGTCCGAGGAGCTGTGGAGCAGAGCAGCGTGCCTGGTTCCTGCGTTGCCAAACCGCTGTTAGTCTCCCGATGCAATGTGCTTGTTATGCTGCTGGCTGGCACGACAGTTCATTGTGGCTAAAGCTGTTTGCCATTCCTGCCGTGCACTCTTTGGCAACATGTGCCAGAGTATATGGCTGGTTGGTAGCTAGAGCAGGGCTGTGAGGGGCTGTGAGGTGTGCTTCAGGGGTGATTTTTTTTTTTTTTGGAAACTTTCTGAAAACAGGTCTAGTTCTTAAGCAATGCAAGATGAATCACTTTACTGAGGATGCTTCATGTGTCAGGTAAATTCTTGTGGATACATCTGGCAGGTAGCAGCATTGCAATGCGCGTGTGGGATAGCCAGGTGAGATATTTAATGTCCAGAGAATGGCTTTCTATGTTTGGCTTAATTCACTTTTTTTTCTCTCCCTCTTTTTCCTTTCTTATGTTACTCATCTTCTGCTCTCTTTAGGTGAGTAGGACTGCATGTGTTTTCATTTGCCCGTAGCCTCCTAAATATATTGATTTCCTGCTGGGGATGTCTTGCCTGCCTTTGGAGCCTGCTGATTGCCAGGGCTCTGGGTGAGCAGGGAGCTGGTGGCTGGATTATGCTGCGCAATCCCAAGCCATCAGGCGGTGGTTGCAGTCCCCTTGACAGTTCCTCTGCACATACACGTTTCCCTGGAGGAGCTGCTAACCTCTGAGCAGCAACGTGACCCGTGTGGGGCTGCTGACGTGTGCTTAGCAAGGAACCATTTTGCTTCAATCTGAACAGCTTTGGGTAAGCAAACAGCTGGGATGGGGGGAGAGAAATGCTGTTTGTGGTGCAGAAGCAGAGCAGGTACGTACCTGTACCCCCCCTGTACACCAGCAGCAGTGTCCTGTGTCGCCATTCCTGTGGCTGAGACAAGGAATATCGATGAACATTACGTTTAACTGGCATTTCCTCTAGTGTACTGGGAGCATTAGTCAAATTCTGCCTTCAGCGGTGGGAAGTAACAAGATAAGCTTCCTTCCTCAGACAGGTCTCTGCTTGCTGTTGCCAAGTGTTTGGGAGGCTGGGGGATGAGCTTTTGTTAGCCTGTCCGCTCTCTGTGTCTGGGCTCTTGCACAAAAGGCACCTGAAATCCAGCCTCGGCTCCAGCGAGCAGCTGAGCTTGCGCCCTGCACACTGGTGTTCGCGCGCTTGAAATGAGGGCTCCTGCTCGGTGCTTCTCTGTCACCTTGCCCGAGGGGGAGACCGTCTCCTAACTCGAGAGGGTGACACAGGAGGGTTTATGTCCTTTCACACCCTGGGGCCCTGTTTCATTAACCTACGATATGTTAGCGGTGGCACCCACATTGTGACTTCTGGCTCTCCTGGGGCTCTGTGGCTTTGCTACGGGGGCAAGCTCATGCAGCCCCTCTTTGGAACGACAGGTGACAGCTATCAGGTGACATATAGCCTGCTCTGGATTTCTAGGACTTTTAAATCATTTTGTTCAGGGCCCAGAAGCCCTTACCACCCAGGCTTCCCTAAAGGGATTCTTGTTCTATTTTATTGTGTTTATTGTTTGTTTTTTTTTTTCCCCTCGGTGCCCACAGCAGTCAGGCTGCTGCTGAGAGGGGCAGCCCTGCTCCACGCTCCTACCTCTCTTTGTGTCGGCACAGCGTTGGCCTGGGAACAGGCCTGGTCCAACGTGAGCTACTCTAGTTGCTGGGGAAGGAAGAGCTCCCTCTGTTTTGGCAGCAGCCTGAAGTTACGCTGGGCTGGTGGCTGAGTAACCACAGCCTCTGCCGGGAAAGAGAATCACATGGCTTAAGAGAGATGCACTTCCCAGGGGCTAAAAATCCCGGGTATGGTTTCCTTCATTAAAATATTTACATCTGCTCTGTCGAGACCGCACCAAGCCTGTAGCAGAGCCTCTGTGCGGGACAGACTGTGTTGCACTGCCCTTCTGCAGCCCTGGGTCTCACCTGGTGCCCCGTTGCGGATTCTCTCTTTGATCAGCAGAGTCAGCATCCTGTCGTGTAAGACACCCTGCGATTCACATGGCACAGTCCTTGCTGCCAGAGAGAGGTGGCGGTTTTTCAGGCCTCCTGGCGATGGCCCTGCGTACGCCCAGATGCGCAGGGTATGGGAGGAATAGGAAGAGGGGAGGAAGAAAACCCATGGCTTGGCTTTGCTTTGCTCTGGCGGTCCCCTGTTGTTCACAGGAACCAAGCGTGTGCTTCAGAGAGCGCTCGGCAAGCACATGTGCTTGGAGATGCAAAGAAATAGGAAAATAGGACCGGCTTCCTCTGCCTCTTCCTCCCATGCGTGCAGTGCTGGGAGGTGGTGGCGTGAGCGCGGCTGGTGCCCGGGAGGGCTCCTGGCCAGGCTGGTGGAGGGGAGGGGACTGGGTACCCTTGGGCTGGAGAGAAGGGAGGCTGCTCTCTGAGCGTTATCTGAACCCTGCCGGGATTGTGCGTGTCTCTCCTGCTGTTCTTCTTCTCTCTGCCACAGTCTGTCCCTTCCCCTCCCGTTCTTGGAGGCTCTGGTCCCGTTTTGACATGGGAGGTCCGTGCGGTCCCACCTGCCTGTCCCAGTGCCGGGTGGGTTTAGGGAGGTGGCCGGGATTGCCTAATTTAGGCTGAGCTCACACTGCAGCTTCAGCGTGCTGCCTGCCCGGCCGAGCTGTCCCCCCATCCAACCTGGGGGCCGTGGAGGAGTGGTGCATGGCAGGATGCTGGGGCAGCCGCCAGTGCTGCTCTGTGGCTGGAGGCTGCCGGTGCCTCGTGGTCCCTGTGGGAAGGGGGCTGCCTGCAGGGTCCCAGCAGCAGGGTGTCATCCCGAGGCTTGCGATGTGCTCGGGGCCGCGGAGGTAGGAAGCGACAAGCTGTCTGGCACTTTGCAGAGGGGATCCCGCGGCCATCGTTGCACCCAGGGCTGGGTGAACGAGCCAGGCGTTTTGTGTGTGAGCCAGGCAGCCAGGCTGAGCCAGCCGCAGCGCTCCTGTGCTGCTGCTCCGAAAGCTGCGTCAAGGCAAGTGCTTTCCGCTCTCGCGTAGCTGTTATGAAACAGCCTGGGTTTGCTGCACCCTTCTCTCGCTTTGCCCTCAGGGCGCGCTGGGCTTGTTTGAATTAATGTAATTAGCACATGCCTTATTAGCTCACTAAGGCACAAAGAACTCGTGTATATTTGTAGCCAGGTTAAGCAGCCCCTATTAATTTAATAAGTGTGTCTTGCGTGGCAACAGTTAATTGCTGGTGGTGACTCAGGATCATCAGTATGGAGGGAATCTGGGCAAGGTGGATATGTGTGCGGTTCTCTTTTATTGTGTTGTCTTTTTATTAATGAGCAGAGCTGTGAAGGGAATTAGCAGCAGGCGCAGTAGACGGAAGGAAGCTCTCAGCGCAGGTTTGCTAAACAGCCAGCCCTGGATATTTCCTGTGCTTTACGCTGGCTGTAGAAAAGGATCTAGGGAATGAGTCGGTGTGATATGACACAGACCCGGAGGCAGAAATATACAGAAATAAACTTTAGCAACCTGCACTTGAACTCTGCTCCAATGGGTTATGAAGTAGGTACTTAGAGTAATTTTGCTTCGTTGTCTACCCCGTTTCCCCTCAGTGAATCTGGGGGCAGCGGAAGTGGCTGGTGTGTTCTGGTGCTGTGAAAGGACAAGGTTCTCAGGGAAGGACAAAAAATAGTTGCAAGCAATTTAATTCTCTGTTACGGTCCTCAGTCCCTTTTGCTGGTGGATGCTTGCTACCAGGTTTGGGTTTGGTTTTTTTTTATTTGTGTTGTCGGAAGATGCAGGTTTCGGGAGTAAATGCTAGTTTGTGCTCTGCCACCCTGGGACAGTGCAGCCTGTGAGTCCAGGATGGTGGTGTGTCTCTGTTCCTGCAGTCCTGCATGTGGGATAGTAAGGTCCTGCCCTGCTGCTAAAACTAGTGAGTTAGGCATTTTTGTGGCTCTTTTCATCCAAGATGGAAAGACACATGGAGAGGAGACTTCCTGCGTTTCTTCTCTTCCTTCCCTTCCTGAAATAATCACACTCTTTGCAATGGGCTGGGAGGAGGAGGAGTGGTGCTGGAGGGCAGTTGATGTGCTTGCACAGTTTTGGTCGGGTTTTCTGCACGTAGCTGTCGGGGTGAGATACAGGTATCCTGCTTGTAACAGCCTCATCTTCTCGGTGGTGCTGCTGCACGAGCTCATGGTGACCAGGAACAGCTCAGGCCTTGGCAGCTGTACTTGTACAAAGGGGGCTGCCAAGGCCTGAGCTGTTCCTGGTCATCCTGAGCTTGTGCAGGAGCATGATTGAGAATATGAGGCTGTTACAGGCAGACAGGCAAGGAAACCCCCTGAAATTGGTCAGAAGTGTGTATGCGCCTGTAATAGCGTGCCCTCTCGCTGCAGCTGGGGGGGGATCAAGTCCCCAGGCTCCAGCAGAGATGATGATGATCTCTTCTGGCTTGTATCTGCTGAGGACCTGGCCCTCCTGGGGGGCACAGCAGGAAAATAAAAGTCCCTGTGAGATCTCCGTGGAGTGACAGGGGATGCACACAAGTCTGGCTGCAGCAGGTTTGAGCAGATAGATCATTTGTTCTTCCTTAGAGCCGGTTCCCGGGACAGCCCAGTGCTTGGGTGGAGAGGTACTGCGGGTGGCTGGTGTAAGGAGCTGCCGTGGTATCTGTTGTACTGGGGATATGGAGGTTCCCATGTGCGGCTCCTGTCAGGGGGGAAAAAAAAAAAGGTAAAATATTAAAAAGTCTCCAGGAAGATAAATGGTTGCTGGAGTATCTCAGATGCTGGCTGGAGGTGGTGATTTTTCAGGGTTTTTTTTCCCCTCTGTCTTTTTCTTTTCTCTGTTTCAGGGGCAGGAAGGGACACTGCTTGGCTTGGTGGGTGGGAGGCTCTTTGTGCAGGACCAGAGCAGCCCGCTGGCTCAGAGCTGTGGCTGCTTGGCACACACCAAGACAGGGCATTTTCCAGGACAGCTTTATTAGCCGGTGAGGATTTTTTCCCCTGTCTCTTCTCTCTGTCTGTTTGCTGGCCTGGATGAGTTCAGAGAAGGAAGGAGCAGCCTTGGCGTGGTGGAGTTCAATCCAGCGGCTGCACTGGTCTTCCCTCGCGCTGTGCTGTGGGAGCAGCCGCGTGTCCGAGCCGGCTCAGCTGGCCCCTTGCCGGCTGTGGGGCTGGAAGGGATGGGGCTGAATTATAGCCCTGGAGTACCTAAAGTTGGGGCGACTTCTGGCATGCATCTTGTTCAACATCTGCCTGAAGGAATGCAACGTAGGGCAAACAAACTTGCATTTGTAGTTTTGTTTATTTTTTCTCAGAAGAAGAGTTTGTATTTTCCCACCCTTTCAAGGAGAAGAAGCCCTAGGGCTACATGCAGTGTTCTGAGAAAAACCGTACTCGCCTTGTGACATGAAGGTGGTGGTCATCTGTTACGGTTGGTCCTTGACACAGCTGCCAGCCAGCTCTCTGACTTGGGGCCGTCATCAGGGTCCTGGAGGCCTTGAGTTGCGTCGCGTCCCTCCTGTGCACCCCATGCTAGCCCTGCGGCGGGACCCCCAGCTCTCAGCAGGGGGTCTGCAGCAGGCACAGCAGTGACCTGCACTGTCAGCCTCGGATTTGGCCACAGCGAGCCAGCACTGTCCCAGGAGGACACACATCAAGGCGTCTAACAGGAACAGCTCTGAGGTGTTGATCTGATGAGGTACTGCTGCGATTTGGCCCAAAAAGATGCTTCTTTCTCCCAGCAGGGCCACAGGCACCACTTTCTTTCAGAGGAGGTCAGCTGCTGAGAGCCAGGAGCCCTGGTTTTGTTTGGGGGAATGAATGGTCCTTTTCACGCCCCAGGACCTCTGCTCCGGGCTCTGCCTCATTCCTACCAAGTGAGATACAATCCAACCCTTGCTTTCCCTTGGCCTTCTTGGTTGGTGGTTTTTAATTACTGCTTTGTACATGGTGATTGTTTTAAATCAAGAGGGAGGAACCTTTTTTATACTCTGCGGGTCTCTTGGCAGAACACCCATTTGCACCATTTGGTTTCTTGGTGGTAAGTCCTTCCAGATCAAAGGGCTGGCCTGTCTGTCGCCATCAGTTGGCTCTGCCTTTTCCTGACCACCACAGATCATTGAAGACGAAATGCTTTCTCTAAGTTCTGGTTTGTTTTCCCAGCTCTGTCTCCCATCTGCCAGACTCAGCTTCTCAGCAAAGCTGTCGTCTTTCTCCAGCTAATGCTGCGTGTCTCTGAATCTATAATTTCATACAAACTGGTATGGAGAACTGATCCAGAGGAAGGTGGGTTTAAAAATAGTTAGAATTGCACCAGTTAAATGTGTGACTACGTGGTTTCTCAAGTTGCACTTGGAAAGGGGCATCACTGGCAGTAAGCGCCCACTTATGTTGTCCAAAGATGTCCAAGCTGCAAACTTGCTTGTACACCGGCTTGATCATGTGCGGGCAACTTTACTATCTGTTAGCTTGTGCTTCCACTGTTGGCTCTTCATCTGCAAAATAACGTAGGCCATTATACACTCAAAGAATAATTTTCGCTAGAAGTTGACACGTATATATAGTTCATTGTTTTTGCATATGTATTAGTTGTTCTGTAGCTACTTTTTCCAGATCCCTTTGAATTGATGCAGGGACTTGCAGGTCTCTACAGATCAAAGACTGGAGCCCACCATTATTTTCAAGCAGAATGCTGCGCCTGAATTTCTGCTGTGGCTGTGCTCTGACCTCGTATCGCTGCATCACTGAAGATTTTATGATAAGAGATGCATGGAAAGGGTTTTTGGTTGTCTGGCTCCTACGCTTCTTGGTCCGTGTTCTGTAGAAGCCATGGAGAGCCAAGGCTGAACTTGCCTTTGAGCGTGAATAGTTGCCCATAATTCAGAGGCTTGTAACTTGTGTTGTCTGTGCTCAAAGGAATGAGAGGAGAGCAGGGCTGTAGCATGCTGGATGTGGCATTGTGCAGACCAGGTCTCATGAGATGCCTCCACTAGACTCAGTTGCCTTTTTGATAACTCAGAGAGGAGGCAGGTTGAGATGGGAAGAGCGCCAACAGCTCCCATGGGTTTCCTTTGCTCCCTTGGGCCTTGCCAGGGGTGCCGGGAGTGCTGTTAGACCTGTAGCTCCTCTCCTGTGGGCGAAGGCGCTGCAGTTACTGCCTGGTGGGGGTTTTAATGTGTGGCCTTCCTGTGGAGCAGGACTCTGCTACGTGTTCTTGGTGAGATGACTGCAGGCTCATTTGTCCTGCTGAAGCCTTCCCTCTGGTTCCTTCAGCTTGGCAGCCCTGATGTCTTTGACAGCAAGACTTGCTGCGTGAGCGCTGGGTGAGTCACTTCTCCTTCTAACGGCTGTCCTCACTCGGGCGATCTTGCAGTTCAGCTGCAAAGCCTCCACGACAAGGATTGTCCTTGACTAAAAGTCTGTGCAGCTCCTAAAATAACAGGTCCAAGATCTGCCATGCTGGTACCCAAGCCCAGCTTCAAGGTGAGTGTCAACTTTCCGGCTCTTGATGTGGGGCAGTTTCCTAAGACATGCAAAGTTGAAGGGTGTGTCTGGCGTTTGTTCCGGATTGGCACAGACCTGCTCCTCGAGTCTTTCCATCTGACTTGAACGCAGATGGCCTCGCATTGAGCAGTTGCCCTTTGCAAACCTTTCTGCCTGGCTGAGGTGGGATGTGATCTAGTAACTGGAGTGTGATCTGGTGTTAGGACCTGTGACCTGTGCTCTCTCTCCTGAGCTGTCATGGGGTAGAGGTGAGGGGTAGGAGACTCTTCTGGGAAATAAATCATGTTGATGCAAGGAGAGGTGTCCGGGGGGCTCCCTGTTAAACAATAGAGCAAACAGCTTCTGCACAGATCTGAGCAAGTTGCTGGTTGTTTGGCCTGGAGAAGCTCCCCAGATGAGGGGGGCCAGCAGGGTGGAAGGGCGTGGGAAAACTGGGTGTGTTCCTTCTGCTCCTACTGCCCCAAGGCAGGAGGATCCCCACCTCCTTCCCTGTTCTTTTGTCCCTCTCCTTTCTGGTAATACCTCCTGCTCCGCTCACTCCGATCCTTGCTTTAGAGCTGGCAGCTAGGTTGGCTTTTCCCGGTGCGGCCGAGGCTGAGCAGGCAGAAGGACTGTTGCTAGGTGCAGTAAAGTGTCTGATGTCTTCAACTCTTTTGCTTTGTATTGAGGTGGCCCCAGTGACTGAGGCCAGCAGGCAAATCTTGTGGGGGGATAGAAAGAGAGAGCACGAGTGCTGCCTCCAGCACACAGTGGGGCTTTTGTCCCTGCAGTGGGAGGGTTGGTTGGACCAGCTCAAAAGAAGCTCTTGAGTGCTGAGCCCTCTTCTGCTTTGGAGAGTGATGGAGGTGGCTGTGTTTCCAAGGCCAGTCTCTGCTCTCTCTGTTTCGTCTTCTTGACTGCCGTTGTGTGAAGGTGAACGAGGTCTCTGAATTTCCTGCAATCTCAAAGAAATCCCTGGGGAGAGGATAGTTGCAACAGTGTGCATGCAGTATCAGAGTACAGAACATCGCTGTAGTCCCAGGGGCTTGCAGGATTGTTCCCTGTGACACTTCCGCCGTGGCTCCTCTCCTGTCTCAACATGGGTTGTTGGTAACTACGCTGGTCTGGATGGGTAGAGGATGTGGTGGGCAACTGCCTCGTCTAAGATGTTGGACTGTTTCTGTTCGTGGCTTGTTTTTTTTCCTAAGTGGAATGTTGTCGTTGGAGCTGTGGTTGAAATTCCTGTCTGAAGTTGTCGTGGTTTAACCTGAGCCAGTAATAAGCACCATACAGCCGCTTGCTCACTCCTCCCCAGTGGGGTGGGAGAGCGACTCAGAAGAGAAAAAATGAGAAAACCCATGGGTTAAGATAAAGACAGTTTAATCAGTAAAGCAAAAGCTGTGCAGGCGAGCGCAGCAAAACGAGGAATTCACTCACTGCTTCCCATGGGCAGGCAGGTGTTCAGCCACCTCCAGGAAAGCAGGGCTCCAGCACATGTCGTGGTTACTTGGGAAGACAAACGCCGTAAATCTGAATGTCCCTACTTCCTTATTCTTCCCCCAGCTTTTTCTGTCACTGAGCATGATGTCCTATGGTATGGAATGTCACCTTGGCCTCGCTATGTCCCCTCCCAGCTTCCTGTGCACCCCCGGCTGCTCGCTGGTGGGGTGGGTGAGGAGCAGCCTTGGCTCTGTGTGGGCACTGCTCAGCAGTAACTACAGCATCCCTGGGTTATCAACACTGTTTCCAGCACAAATCCAAAACACAGCCCTGTGTTAGCTCCTGTGAGGAAAATTAACTCTATCCCAGCCACAACCAGCACAGAAGGTAAAGGGTAAGTCCATGTCGGAGCTGGAATGAGAGCTCAGGAGCCTTTGCTGCGCATCAGGAGGTCTGGTGCTTTTCTTCCCCTCTGAATCTGTGTTGCTAAGAGCTGTGTCTGCAAAGCCAGACATGCCCTGGGCACCATCCTGCACCCCCGGGGAACATGCCTGTTTCTTTGCGATGTGAAGGAGATGTTTTGAGGTGTTCTGTCATCTCAAGGTCTCGCAGCACGGAGAAGGTCAGGCTTCCCAGACCAAGCCCAGTTTGCAAGGAGCGTGGAGGCTAGATCCGGGGACAAAGCTTGCCTGCTGCTTTGCCAAGGTGCCAGCCTGGCTGTTCTCACCGCCGATGTGCTCTAGCAGTTTTGGCTTTCGATAGGAGGGCCGCGGGGTACACCCATCCCAAACAGACAGCGGGAGGGAAGCCGCATGAGGCAGAGGCGAGTTGTGGGTGACAGAAGGGGCTGCAGGAGCTGAGGGGGATTGTGGGGGGCTGTCAAGAAGGAGTGAGCACCCTGCACGCTGGGACTCAGCATCCCTGTTGTCCTGCAAGCTGGGTGAACCTGTGCCACTGTGCCTGTCCCCGGGGTGCGAGCAGCCAATGGTGCAGCCAGGTGGCCTGACACCTCCCCACGGGGACTTTGGCCTTTTTTCACCTGAGGCAAGGGGAGGGACCTGCCCTGGGCTTGGTGCTTTCCAGGCTCGGCGTGGTATGGGGACAGCCGGCTGCTGGGCCCACGGCAGGTGAGTTTGCATCTGCAGCCCTGGGGCTTCTGCCTGGGGGCAGAAGGGTATGAAGGGGCTGCACCATCCCAGTGCATAGCTTCAGAGGTGACAGTCTGTGACAGTGTCTGGGAGCTGCTTTGTTTTATTGAGGACTAATACCCTGCCTGGTGCTGCAAGGAAATTCATGGCAGTCCCTGCTTTTGAGAGCCTAAGGGCAAGTGAGCAGCAGAGATGAAACTGCCACCGGTTCCCTATGTCCCCTCTATCCTGAAATGTCCTGAGCAGGTGAGAGCCCAGTTGACAGCTTCTCCCCAGCTGAGACTTCCTGCTGCCAACCCTCTTGTGCACTTTGTGTCTGGCATGCATCTAGAAATCAGCTTCTCTCCGGAAATCTTCGCAGTTTATTGCTGCGATGGCAGATTTGCTTCTGTCATTGGCGGACCTTGGCGGGATGTCCGTACCTTCAAATGCGTTTGCACTGTGAAGGAAAGTGGTGTGCTGAGAGGACAGCCAGAGGGTTTGCTAGTTGCTGATTGCTTTCCTCCGCCGTCCCCCCACACCTTGACCGTGAGCGGTTGTGTCCTCTCACACCGTAGGTGTTGGCACGGCTTTGCTCCCTCCTCTCGCCCTCTGAGCCCTGCTTCGTGGTGTCGGCTTCTCTGGCTGGGGCACCGAGTTTGTCTGCTCTCAAAGAAATGGAAATGTGTGGAAGGGAGTCCTGTCTTCCCCTTCTGCTGTTTGTTTTCAAGTCAAGGTTGTAGTTTGAATGTTTGCTTTCAGTGACAGCTCCAGCATGTGCTGGCCTCCAGTTCTGTCTCATCGCTGCCTGACCGCTCTGCACAAATGTTTGTGCTGGCACGAGAGTGGGGATGGGAGCAAATGTTTGGGTGGAGGGAGAGGACGGGATTGCTTCCTTCGGCTGCAACACCAGCTGACGTTGGCTAAAGGTCTTCTGGCAGAATGGCAGCCTGCGTGCTCTCGGATAAATTGCCGTGTGACAGCCTGCGTTTGGCTGCAGATTGGGGCTGCCGGGGAGGGGAGAGCCTGCGATGGGAGGGCTGGCAGAGGGCAGGAGCAAAGAGCCGGCCTTTGTGGGGGTGCTGCTGGCAGGACTGGGAACCTGGGGCTGGCTGGGAGAGTGCCAGCAGTGGTTCTGGCAGCCTGGCAGAGGGAGACCAAGGAGGAGGGGGGCTGTGGGGACCCCCAGGGTCAGGCTGTGGGTAGAGCAGTAGCATCTGGGGGTAGAGGTGCCAACCCACAGCCATCGCCATGGCAATAAATGCGATGAATGTGGTTGGAGGTGTGGGTAAGCTTAGCCTCGTGCTTTTCCAGTGGTGTCTCAGCTTGTGGAGACGCTGGGTGCCCAGATCTCCATCCGGGCAGCGCACGTGGCGCATGATGAGGCTGTGTGCACCCCTGCATGCCCAGGCTGGGCTGTGGTTCTCTGGTCAGCACTCTTTGTTCGTGGGATAAGGTGAGAGCTGAAGGTGAGGAGTCCAGCCCTGTGTCCCAGGCTGATCAGGAGTGCAGAACATCTGCAGCGTGCAGAGGCTGCTATCCTGGGGAAACCCTTGCCATCGAGGCAGCGTAGGTGGATGGGTGTGTGGTGAGGCAGGGGAGCAGAACAGCATCATTTAGCCAGTGGCTGGGGCTGTGAGGACCAGATACAGCTAAAGCTGGCTGGGTTTGCATCGTGGTACCCCCAGGCTGGCTGCTCTGTCGCTCTCTGGAGCTGGGAACAGAGAGGCTGAGGCAGCTCCTGGGCTGCCTACTCACAGCAGCGTGAGATCCGGGCCGTTTGCTCAGCCTAGCGCAGAGGCTGTTCCTGTGCTGCTGCGGTGTGCGTGGTGCTCCGAAACTAATTTGCTTGATCATTTTAATAAATGTAAAAGCGGCATCTCGGCATGCGAGTAATGGGGCATTAATCCCCACCCAGCTGTGTTAACAGCACTCTAGGAAGGAATTAATGTCACATACTTCATCGCCCGTGCAGCTCTCGGTTACGGGATGTTTGATTTAGGACCCCCGTTTCGTGAGGGCTGCTCAGCTGCTTCGGCTTTGAGGTGGGTCTGTGGCAGCTCTTGTTCCCCCTGCCCACCTGCTACCAGTTTCCTCCCAGCTCCTCTGCTCGTCATGCCGTGCAGGTTCCCAGTCTGAGCAGTGCCGCTGTTCCCCTGGCCGGGAAGTTGAACCATATGGCGGCTTTCTGAGGCATCGGCACTTTGTGGTGCTGCTGGCTTGTCTGCTGCCCCAGTGCAGGTACTGGTGGGGGTTTCCTGGGAAGATGCAAGCCCTGTTCCCTGCTCCTGTGGGAAGCCCTGGAGCTACACCGCTGCTTGGCTGCAGAAGCTTTGCGTGCGTGCTTTTGGTTGCATTTTTTGGGTTCCTGAGAGCACCGTGTTCCTGGGGAGATATATTTGAGTCTTAACTTAATCTCTTTCCATTCTAGGTTAAATGTATAATGTTGTTCTGGATTTGTTTTTTAAATACCCTATAAAATTACCCGAAGTCTCTTCCCAGCCTGTGTTTTACCTCTTCTCAGACATCAGGACTGCAGCAGGTATTTTCCTGCCCTGGGAGGGACTGGGGTCCGGTTCTCCACAGGAATATCCTGGCCAGGGCGCTGGAGGCTTCATCCTTCACCATCTTTCAAGGGACTTGGGGAGTTCTATAGACTACAGCAAAGTGCTCAGATAGAGTTTGCAGTGACTTTGGGTTTATTTTGCAAATGGTCGTTTGCTGGAGCTCTGTTTAGACAAACAGAGCTTAAATCAGCTTTCCAGTTCAGTGCATTAAAATCCCTTAATGCATTCAAATCCCCTGGCTGGCCGTCCAGGTCCCTGCTGTGCCAGGTGCTGTATAAACAGTTATCAAGCGCTGGTGTCTACTGTGAAATGATCGCATTGTTCACTTCCCCTCGCTAGGCTGTCAGTTGAGTAGCTTTTCTTTGGGGAGATGATACTAGTCCTGGCGTTTGCTGTCTGTACAGCCAGTACCAAGGGAGCCTGTACCTTTGCCCGGTTTTAAACCCAGGAGGACTGGTTTTACCCCTTCCTGCTGGGCCCCTGCAGCAGGAGCATCTCTTCTCTGGTGGGAAGCAGCAGGGGTTTTGCAGCTGGGTCAGACAGCTCTGCCGTTACCGGACAGGTGGAGAGCTGAAGCCAAAAGGTAAAAGGAAAAAAAAGCAGGAGAGAGCTGGACCCAGCTGTCCCCAGTCCCTCTTGGTGTGGTCGTGTCTGCTCCCACCTCCCTCACCCTACTTGTGAACAGCCCTGTGATACGTTTGTGTGTCCAGCTCAGTCTCTCGCTCTTTCGGCTGCCTGTCCGTGGTGAATATTAGCACCTTGCTGTCTCCTGCACTGCCCTTCGCGATGGGCACCTGGCCTCCTGGATGCCCCTCCACAGGGGACCAACGCGGGGGGTTTGCCAGGGCTTGGAGCAGGGTGTCAGGACCACGCGGTGTGTGTATTTTGTCAGAGCTGCTGCCTCTGTTACACAAATGTCCTCTTGAGGAGAGAGATGTTATCAGGTGAGTTTTCATGCTTCAGGGCTTGTTCATGCCAGAGTTACAGGCTTCCAACAGCTGGTCCCTGTGTATTTTTATATTTTGGTCTTATTTCGGTTAAATTGAGAATTAGTTTAACCTGAAACAAACTGCTCTTGTGGACGTGCATATGAAAGCAACGCAGCCAAGGTGTAACTGATTTTTCATTCGGGAAGTGTGTGCTTAGCTGATCTG
Source organism: Pterocles orientalis (assembly GCA_011057875.1). Taxonomy (NCBI): domain Eukaryota; kingdom Metazoa; phylum Chordata; class Aves; order Pterocliformes; family Pteroclidae; genus Pterocles; species Pterocles orientalis. Next base: position 147,813 of record WKFP01013800.1, on the reverse strand, counting down.
GGGGTTTTTAAGGTCTGCTTCCATGGATTAGCTGAGATTTTGTGAACTGTCTGAAGAGGGGTCGCAGAAGGGATGGAAGGTGGTGTAGCGGGTTAGGTTCCTGTGCAGGGCTTTGGGGAGGAGCCCCTGTTCCTAGCGAGCTCCACGTGCTGGGCTCTGACGGCTTTGGTGGAAGGTGTGACTCCAGGAAAGGCAGTTTTGGTCTCGTGTCACCCACGCATGGGACTGTACGAATGCTCTCCTGCTGCCCTGTCCTTGGCGCCTGATGTAACAGGAAGGGGAGCGGGTGGGTACTGAACTGGGTGGAACCTCAGCCCCTGTGGGTCCCATACGTGTTTGCACCATCACCAGCTCTTCACACTGTCAGGGACCTTTTGTTCTCGGGAACGCCTCTGGCCCCTGGGTTCTATCTCCAGCACAGAAGTGTCATCCCAAGAGCTGCCTTGTTGGATGGGAGATTTTGTGTAGCTTCGGGAATCTGCGATCAAGGGGAGAGGCAGAGGGCAAAGATACGAGCAACTCCCGTATGAGGACAGGCTGAGAGAGTTGGGGATGTGCGGCCTGGAGAAGAGAAGGCTCCGGGGAGACCTTCCAGCACCTTCCAGTGCTGAAAGGGGGCTACAGGAGAACTGTGGGGGGGACTTTTTTCAAGGGCAGATAGCAACAGGACGAGGGGTAACAGTTTTAAGCTGAAAGAGGGGAGAGTGAGATGAGATATGAGGAAGAAATGTTTTCCTGTGCGGGGGGTGAGGCAGTGGCCAAGGTTGCCCAGAGAAGCTGTGGATGCCCCATCCCTGGAGAGGTTCAAGGCCAGGCTGGATGAGGCTTTGGGCAACCTGGGCTAGTGGGAGGTGTCCCTGCCCATGGCAGGGGGTGGGACTGGATGATCTCTAAGGCACCTTGTAGTGCAAACCATCCTGTGATTCTGTAACTCCTCTGCTTCTGGCTCACCACCCAGGTGGCAGCTGGAAGGAGGAGAGGGAGCCAGGTGCTGCTGAGGTGCCTGATGGAAGCATGGGGCACCTGATTCCCAGGCTGGAGGTGAGGAGGAGACAAGGACACCTACAGAAAGCTGAAGGTTGTGGCCGCTTGTGAAATTTTTTCCAGTGTCCAGATTTCTTTGTGTGGTGAATTTTGCCAGATCTTGTCTTAGAGAGAAACTTTTCCTGCATGAAGCTTCAGTGCTCTGCCAGTAGCAATCCAAAGGACAAAGTCACATCGATATCTTGGGGAGGGAGAGGCACTAATTAAAGGACGATGTTGGCACAAGACCGAGCATGGACTGTCATGTGGGCTGGGAAATAGAGGAAGGACTGTAACTACTGGAGGAGCAGGGTTTTGAAGACTGTCCTTTAGAAAAAAGCATGTGTGGGTTGGAGGGAAGTGCTGAACGGGACTTGCGATGGCACACGACTGTCTGGGGGTGGCTGGGTGGACATGCAGGGGGTTGGAGGTCCCCGTGGTCTGGTGTGAGATGCTCCCTGGAGTTTGAGAGAGCGTGATGGGTGCTAGTGGCCTGGCTGCTGGGCAGAGCTCGTGCACTGCATGGCTGCTGCCTTTCCTCACGTGCTGCTGGAGCCCGGCTCTGGCAGCTCTGCCGTCCATCCGTGCTTGTATATTTGTATACACATGCATTTATAAGGCTCCCTCCAGATCAGTCTCCTCTCTGAGGAGACCAGGTGCTCCCTTAAGGGAGTGAGTTCCCCAACTGGCCTCACCCTGCAGCCTGCCCAGCAGGACCTGAGCTTCAGGAGGAGTGCAAGGGTCTCAGCTTTGTCTCTCTCGTGTCTTTCTCTCCTTTCCCAGGAAGAAACCAAAGTGAAAAAGAAGTGACTGAAAAACAAGTTAAGGAACTGTTTGAAGAAGCAGATTCACTTCTTAACAAGATCAAGTTTGAGTTAAATGGCTGATAAACAGATCAGGTAACTTTTTTAAAACTTTTGAGTTGTTGGTTGTGCTTTAGATTTGTCTTTTAAAGTCTGTCAAATTTAATCCTTTTGTGATATAGGACATTGGGGGATATCACCTGATCATCTCTTCTGGCCTTACACAGTTCTGATTCCTTCGCTGCTTTCTTATCTGCTATATTTCAGCCTTCTCTTATTTTCTGTTTTTGCAATGTTGTCGCATCTCTGCTTTCTTCATTTCTCTTTTCTCCTTGCTTTTTTCTGCCTTTTGCTTTTTAGCGTGCACGAGTCTGTTCCTTTTTGTATCCTCTCTCAGAGGTCAGCTTGACCTACTGGCTTCAGCCTGTTGACATGGAGGGAGCAAAGCCAGCTCCTTGAGCAGCTGAGGATGCAGGGCTTGTCGTTACAAAGTCCGTGTAGATGCAGCCTTATTCCCTTCTAAAGCCCGGCGGTGCTTGAGTGATTGCAGGAACATGAAGTACCAACAATCATTAGTGATGCTTACGTGCACAGCAGGAACTTAAGAGCATTGGTCCTGGCATATGTGAAGGCTGGATTGGAGTTCTCCCTGGAAATTCATTGGGGTATGTTTTCTGGGAAGATACAGTTGTACCCTTAGCTTCCTTAGAGCTGTGTCAGATGGATCTGCGCAGTCCTGCTGCTTGTGAAGTTGCCCCAGATAGATGACTCCGACGTGCTTTGGGATTCCTGTGGGTTTTTTGTGTTCTTCTTCTAACATCTTACTTTTCCAGGTGGCCAGCTCAGGACAGGAGGGGTCAGTGGGTGGATGAAGCCTGGTGACAGAGGGCCAGGACTTGGCAATCCCTGAACGCTACAGGCAAGAGGGCTGCCCCTTCTGAGCATTGGCCGTGACACAGGATATCTTCCTGTGTGCCTGCCTTCTGCAAATGAAAACAGTCTTGAGCCGTGCTGATAACAAGACAGCAGTGTGGGGTGTGTGTGCCTAGATTTGCCCGCTATCAGCTTCCTAATTTGGAGAGCACTTGGCACTCTTCTCTTGCACCCGTGAAGGGCGTGCTGAGATTCACCTCCACGGAGCCTGACGGGTGTGTGTCCCTGATAGCCTCAGCAGGGCAGGAGGACCGAATGTCCACAGCCATCCGAAGCTTGGGATTTTGAAGGAAGGGGAGATGAATCCTCCAAGATCTCCCCCAGCCCCTCTGATGTGCCCTTGGCAGTGTGAACAGAGCTTGCTGGCTACAGGGACTAGTTCAAAGGGCCGAGGAGGAGTACGAGGAGAACTGGGATGCCTTTCTGTCTTCTCTCACGTTACACTGAGCAAATGGCTTTATTTGTGTGCTAACTTGTGTTGTCTCTGTGTCACTGAGCCCTGCATACCTCGGCAGTGAGGGGCATAGCTGTGCCGAAGCTGAACAGGACGGAGACCCGGCACAGTGGGCTCTCGGCCCGTGAGGGTAGGGAGCACTGAGGGGAAAAGTAGGATGACTTAGTCACGAGGGAAAGAGCTTTTGATTCAGGTGCAGTGCCTTCTGTCTTGGGCTCTCCTCTGTGCCCTGAATCCCTCGCCTCTCCCGCTTAGGTCATCTCGCCCGTCTGTGTGACCCCAAGTCTGCTGCAGTCACAGGCAGCCAAGCCAAGGAGATCAGCAAAACGCAGCCGGAGTGCCTCCAGTCTGCAGACTGGGAAGCGTGCATGGGACATGAGTATGGAGGATCCTCCTGCACCCCTCCCGGGAAACCCGCGTGCTGGATACCGCTCTGAAATGCCTGTACACCCGTGCACACAGTGTGGGGAGCAAACGGAGCGTTAGAGATCTGTGTGCGCTCGCATCTCGTTGCAGTGATGGAGAGGTGGTGGGAGAGCTGGTGTGACGGGTGCTGGCAGGGATGGTGGTGACCGGTTCAGGAAAGACAGGCCAGAGGGGCGCCGTGGGGGAGACGCTGCTTGTGTGAGAGAGCAGCTGGCGTGTATCGAGCCCCTGCCTGGGGGTGGGGAAAGATTAAAGGGCAGGCTAATAGGGGTGACGCTGTTTGGGTGTTCGCCACAGTCTGCCGGAGGAGGAGTAAGGCAAGGAGGCCTTCTGCAGACAGCTGGCAGCAGCTGCGTGGTCCCAGGGCCTGGTTCTCATGGGGGACTTCAGCCACCCCCGTGTCTGCTGGGAAGACGGCGCAGCCAGGCGTGGACAGTCCAGGGGGTTCCTGCAGGATGCTGACATGGGTGATGGAGGAGCCAAGGAGGAGAGGTGTGCTGCTTGACCTTGTGCTAGCAAACCAAGAAGGCCTGGTTGGAGGTGTGAAGGCTGGGGGCAGCGTTGACTGCAGTGACCGTGAGATGGTGCAATTCGGGATCCTGCGAGGAAGAAGCAGGGCAAAGGAGGATGCGACCCTGGGACTGGATGAGCGGAGGATGAGGTGGATTGAGAACTGGCTGAATGGCAGAGTTCAGAGGGTTGTCATCAGTAGCACAGAGTCTAGTTAGAGGCCGGTAGCTAGTGGTGTCCCCGAGAGGTTAATACTGGGTCCAGTATTGTTCAACTTACTCATCAGTGGCCTGGATGAAGAGACAGAGTGCACCCTCAGCAAGTTTGCCAATGATACAAAACTGGGAGGAGAAGGCTGTGCTGCTGTTCAGAGAGACCTGGACAGAGCTGGGTGGAGAGGAACCTCATAAACGAGTGACATGGCACTACTGGAGAGAGTCCAGGGAGGGCTACGGAGGTGATTTAGGGGACTGGAGCATCTCTCTTATGAGGAAAGCCTGAGAGAGGTGGGACTGTTGAGCCTGGAGAAGACTTGAGAGGATCTAGTCAATGTATACAAATATCTAAAGGGGGGTGTCAAGAGGATGGGGTCAGACTATTTTCAGTGGGCTCCAGCAACAGGACAAGAGTCAACAGGCAAAAACTGAAATACTGAAAGTTTCATCTGAATAGCAGGAAAAATTACTTTCCAGTGAGGGTGACAGAGCACTGGAACGGGCTGCCCAGAGAGGTGGTAGAGTCTCCTTCTCTGGAGACATTCAAAGCCTGCCTGTGCAGCGTGCTGTGGATGACTCTGCGTGAGCAGCGGGTTGGCCTGGATGATCTCCAGAGATCCCTTCCAACCTCAGCTATTCTGTGATTCTGTTTGAGCCTGGAGGATCTACCAAACCCCTCTTCCCTGCAGCGTTCATCCGTCGTCCCTTAGCAAAACAAGATTGATACCAAAAGACTAAAATGCACAGCAGGGGTTTGCTGCAAGGTGAGATGAAGGGAATCGCGTTTCTGCAGTGGCGCACGTGGAACTTGATCTCAGCGTCTCGCCTGCTTCTGCTGCACAGTCCTTCACGAGCCTCTCTCCTCTGCGCGGGGGGAATCGGGGTTCAGGTGTGATGGGGGTGCTGAACAAGGGTTTCTCACCCACAGGGGGAAACTATCTGCAGGCCACGTTGCCCAAATTTTTGGCTTGCCTGGGCACATCAGACAATTCCTCTTTATTGCTGGAGTCTGTGCTGAAATTGGGGAATCTCCTGCACGTACGGTGCCAGGAGGCAAGATGTTTGCCACGTGTCTGTGTCTCACTCCCGCCTGACATAAACCCTGTGATGATTTCATGGTTGGAATCGGCTGAGAGAGGCAAGTGTCTGCCTGCCCTGGGCGTTTCGAGGACACTTGAGAAGCACTGGCAGTGCTGAGACTGGAAAGGGGCACGTACTGGTTGTGGCTTGCAGTCTGTGACCCGCCAGCGGTGACTTGGGAGCTGAGCCTGGGCAGGCTGATGTGATCCTGGCTTGAAACACTCCTTCCCGGAGGTGCCTCCATCTTGACACGCTTTTATCTGCTCTCTAACGTTCTCTTCCAGTGTGACTATGGGTTAAATAAAGAGAGAGCCACGATGTGAAGCTTAGTGTTTGACGTTTTCCCGTGTCCTGAGAACAAGTTGAGCGTAGGAGTGTTTGGGTAAATCTCTTCCCTTCTCAGACTGTGGTGCAGAGACCCCCAAGGCAGCAAAGTCTCGGGCTGGCGAGATCTTGCAGCCTGGCCTGCGCTGAGCTCACGCACCGATTTGGGCCTGCCTTCCTAACACGCTGGGCTTGATTTCATCTTGATCAGCACCGGCTTGTCTGGGGATGCGGGCTGAGCTCAGGTCCGCCTGCCTGTCCTTGGCACCTCTTCCAGCTGCGCCAGCTCGGGACTGCTACGTGTGTCGTATCGGTGTGGGCACTGAGGAGGAAGGAGCTCTGGCTGCAGGAGAACGGAAGCTGACGGGAGTTTCCTGGAGTATCAAGGTCATGCTTAGCACTCATGCACAAAGACTTTTATTTTCTTTCTACCTTCTTTGGGACACCTCAAGTTGAAGCCCTGAGTCTCCACATCCTGTGTTTCTCTCGAGCCTGGAGCTGCGAGGCAGCTCTTCCAGCACAGCTGCTTGTTGATCCTCTCTGCCATTGCCACTCCACGCAGAGCGCTCTGCAGGGCTGTAGGGGGGGACGTGTTTGCAGAGCTTCACCCCCCATGCTGTGGCAGCCTCACCGCTTTCCCTTCCCTTTCGTGCCCTGACCTGGAGCATCGTGTCCGTCGCGAGGCAGCCTGCCTGTTACCCCTGTGGGGGGACACGGCCTCACCAGCTCACCCCGCTGCAGTCTAGGACTGCTGTCAGCTTAATATCTGACACCTGCTGTGTTCAGGGAGCCATATCCTCCGCTTTATTGGAGGGGGCTGACTCCAACAGACTTCCTTTGTATCTGCCTGTAGTGGTTTATTGAGCATATAAGTGCTGGACATTTTTCATAATTGAATTTTCTGGGAACCCCTGTGTAGCTGATCTGGCTTTCGCTCAGTGCCACTTGTTAGAATTCCCTGTGGGGACCCAAAGGCGAGTCGAAAAACCCTCGTGTTTTGGAAGCACACGCAGCCAGACAGGTTTTGATTTCCCCCAGAGGTATGAGCTCACGTCTCTGCATCTGCGGCTGTGCAGGCTGCCAGTCCGGTGGTTTCACCGGCCGATTGGTTTGTGTGTGTTCCCCTTGCCCTGGGCGGTGGGTCTGGAAACGGTTTCCTGGAGCTGCAGCCGTCTGCTCCTCAGCTGCCAACTGGGCGCTGCTGCTGGGCTGGCTCCCACGTGATAGCAGCAGCTGATGTGTCGTGAACCTCTCATCGTCTCATTAGATGCGTATCTGATTGCGGCGCTGAAAAGCGTTTGCCAGTAAACCCTCTGGCTGGGATGCCATCAGGCTCTAACTGAAGGCTGCCCATGCAGTGGACAGTCCAGCACTCTGGCTTTTCTCCCATGGGGACAGCAGAAACCCTTGGGTCCTGAGGAGCAGGGTTTGTCCTTGCTCTTAGCCATGTGTGGCTTAGCTGTTTGGCTCCACTGCACTCGCTGGTGGTTTTTCCGGATCCCGTGTGCTGTTTTCCCTCCTCCCCGATGTGTGCAGCAAGGGCCAGGCTTTGCCTTGAGGCACAACTGCCTTTGTGTTGAGGGGGGACAGCCTTGCTCAACAGCGATGTATTAACTCTGGTCATGCAAAAGAGCTCCTTTCTTTCCTCTTTCCTTCCCCTGACGTTATCCCAGTGCTAAGACAGCTGTTTCTCTGCGTCTCGTTCCCTTGCAGTTTACCTGCCAAGCTGATCAATGGAGGGATAGCCGGGCTGATCGGGGTCACCTGCGTATTTCCCATTGATCTGGCCAAAACCCGCCTGCAGAACCAGCAGAATGGCCAGCGGATGTACACCAGCATGTGAGTACCACTCGCATGGGCTTGTGGCGGGGATTCCTTCCACTCTGTTAACTCTCTCGGGTAAATTCAGCATTTCTAGGAACCGGACTGTCCCCAGGAAAGCCAATTTGAACCAAGGGACAATCTTGACCCAAGCTGTGCTGGAGCAGATAAAGCAAATAAAGAAATAAAGGAGCTGTTCTGGCTGTGAGCCCAGCAGCTGAGATCTCTGCAGAGGGCACTTCTGTTTCATCCCTTGCTCAGGAGCAGCGTGTTTGCTGCTGTCAGGGCTCAGGACCAGAACACAAGGAGCCCCTCTCACCAGTCTGCTCGGCTGCATGCAGGTGCGGGAGGGAAGTTCTGCCTCTCTTCTATTTCCGTGACTCATATTGGAAGTTATGTCCCTGTGTCGGTTTTAAAAAGAGGAAGCAGTCGCCCGTTCCCAGCCTAGAGCACTGCATGCAGATCTTGTGAAGGATCACAGGTTGACACGTGCTGTAGTTACCCCAGCAGTCCCTATGTCCAAAAAAATTGAGTGCTGCAGGCTGTAGGAAAAGAAGCTGTTCATCTCTCCAGCCCACCAAATTCCCCTGGGATTTGTGTGGAATGCTCGGGCGTTTATCTGCTGGGGGAATGTGCACCACATTCAGCACAAGATGCTTTATCCTAGTGACCAGAGTCAGGCCTTAGTTTTCCAGAAGTGCTGCTGTCATTGAGGGGGGAGAACAGACTGGGGCTGATGATGTGTGTCCTGTCCTCCTGCCGCTCTGTTCAGAAGTAGCGTTACCTGCTCCTCCACACTGATATTTTCCTCTTTCCTGCCCGGGCAAATTTGAAGCAGAGTGTTTCCTTGCCAAAGACAAGGTCCTGGAGGGTGTGGAGAGTCCCAGCAGAGAGGGGAAACTCATTGCTGTGACTGACAGCAATGCAGGGTGGGCTCTTCACAGATAACGGGCTACCCTAGGAGGGTCTGTGCCCAGCAGGGCCGTAAAGCCCTTGAGGGAACTCCAAATTTCCTTCTCTCCCACCTCAGCACTACTGCAGAGCAGAGATGAAGTTTACTCTTTGTGTTGCCAAATCTCTTAGAAATGTAGTCTTGCTTTCATCAGCTACACTTCCCTTATTACTACTTAAATGAGCCTTTTGTTCCTTAATTATGCGTGCATGTGCACCTCTCCCTTCCCCTGTTGCCCCTGTACCCGTCCTTTCCCAAAGACCCCAAAGCAGCCTTCGGCCGGTGTCTGGGTTTCGTGCAGCTGTGGTCCAGGGGTGGAAGCTCTGCCAGGGGGGCTGTGCTGCCCTCCTGAACTGGACCTTGGGATTTTTTAGGTGTGTGTCTGTGCCTTCAACAGGCTTTGAGCCAGTCCAGCACCTGCCCAGTTTTCCCATTTGCAGTAAATGTAGCTGGAGCAAAGAAGGGAACAGTTTTCCCCTTGGAGCCGACCTCTGCGGCACCCTGCTGCCCTCTCCTCGGGGCAGAGCCTGAGCGCTCGCTGCCGGCTGCAGGACCTGGTGTGTTGAAAGTGCTTTAATCCGCACGGGAGGTAACAGCTGACTGAGCACTCAGGTGATCAATCTGGTGTTTGCGTGCCTTGTGTCGGATTCCACAGAGAAAGTCAAGCAAGTCAGCGGTGAGGATTTTGGCTGCTCTTATTTCCCTTCCAGAGCTGCTCTATAAACATGCGCACGGGGTCTGCTTGTTAGAGCATCTCGCGCACGTTTCCCACAGGGGACCCTGGTTGAGCAGCCCTCGCAGTGACACTTTTCCCTTCTGTGTTTCTGGAAAGCGGGCAGCGCGTGCAGGGCGAGCCGGGGATTTCAAAGCCCCCGTGAATTAGGGACTGGAATTGGGCTCAGCCCTGAACAATGGCACATTCAGTGGCTGATGCGGTTCCCTTCTCAGCTCCGGCTTTTGCTGACAGATCATAAATGAAAACCACTCCCAGAGATTTGGTTTGTTTTTCTCTGCTCTCGCCCACCTTTGAGCTCCTGTGGTTTCTCTCTTTTGTTTGCAGGTCTGACTGCCTCATTAAAACGATTCGCTCCGAAGGCTACTTTGGCATGTACAGGGGTGAGTAAAGCTGAGTCAGGCACAGTGCGGCTTTTGCGTTGGAAGCACTGGTGCGTGAGTGGGAGGAAAAGCCCGTATTATCTGGCTTATAGAACAATAACCTAGCAATATCCTGAGATGTTAGAAGGTGCGGCTGTTTCTGAAAATAAACTCCTCCATGTCAGGTGTCTGCCAGCTCCCCACCATTGAGGGCTTGAGTCCTCCCCGGGGCTGTTTTGGTGTTAAACCTTACATTTACTGAAGTTGATCTCTGCTAGCAGTTTAAGTGAGGCTGCTGGACTGTGTGTGTATGTTTCCCAGCTTGGGCATGGTCATTTCTGTCAGAGGGGCAGCAGCAAACCTCTTGAAGTGTCTTACTTTGTGGTTGATTGAATTTATGGCAAAGCCCACCGCCAGCGTGGTGATGCCTGCTGTCCCATCGAGGTGATAGCCTGTCTCCAAAACTAGCTGTCTCTCAAGCATGCCTGAGTGCTTTGTTCAAGGATTAAGACACGCTGCAATTAAAAAAAAAAAAAATTAAAAATAACCTGCCCCTAGAAAAAGTCCCTTGGGGTGGTAAGAAGATCGGAGGTTGGCTCATGGTGGAGCTGCAGCTGTTTGGTTGCTGTGTGCTGACCTGCCAGAAGCTCCTGGCTCCTCGGCTTGGGCTGCCTGTCGCAGCTGCGAGTTCCTCAGTTGACATTATACCTTTTCTAGTTTAAACACAGAATCCTTGGAGGTTTTTAAAGATTTTAAGGAGAGAGGAACAGCAGGCCAAATTCTGACTGTACTCGTAGCAGAGGAAAATGTGGAATAACTTCTTGGCTTTCAGCACAGTCCAGCTGGGTTAGCTGACTCTGAGCTCTGGTTTGTTTTATAGACTCGCTTTATTGCCTGAATATGCAGTTTTTGTCTCTGAGGTGCTCAGATAGCATTCTTCGTGGCACTCTTTCGCTGATATAGCCTGATTAAAGTACTGCTTTGATTGAGTCCTTGCTCTGTGTTTTTTCAAGCGGGAGCCTGGAGGTGCTGGTGCCTTGCTGTTGGCAGCAGTGGCGTTCCTTGCCCCCTCTTCCCTGGCTGCCAGGGAAACGCGGCCGCGGCGGGCAGCCATCCTGGGAGCAGGCACTGGCTCCTGTCTCTTGCCCAACGTGCTGGTGGGTGTTTCGGGGGAGTGGGGTGCGTGCCGGGGATGGATTGGCTGCTCTTTGCCAGCTTTCCTGGGAGCAGGCAACAAGGCAAACAACCGCAAGGAACCCTGGCAAGCTCCATCTTCAGTGCTCGCGGTGACGTGTTCCCACTTGATTTTTCCCAGAAGCCGGCTGCTTTGTGTGTTCCGAGTCAGGAACGGAGCCTGCGGTAACTTTGGCTGTAAATAAGCAGTGGGAGGCTGCTTGCTGGGGAGCAGAAGGAAGAAGCTGGTCCTGGAAACTCACATCAGGGCTTTTGGGAGACACAGCTCAGTCCTGCAAGGTGTCAGGTGGTAGAGGGGGTGTGCGTCCCCAGGCCACTTTCACTCCCAGGCAGAAGTCTCAGAGTGCAGAGGGTTTTGCGTCGCTCTTGCTTTTCCCAGCCAGTCTGCTCAGCTTGGTCCGTGACCCATAACTTCATACCCCCTGTGTTCAGGGAGCTGATAGCGGCTTGAATTTACTTGTCTGACTATTAAATGGGGAGCTGGGTTTGGAGAGGGCTTTGGTGGGTAGCAGCAGCTCCTTCCAGCAGTTGATAGATATTTCAGCACAGCCAGGGTGCAAAGGCGAGTCCTCCTAGTACAGCAATCCTGGTCTCTGTGCCCTGAGCTGACGTTAGCAGCCCTTCCCTCCCTCTCGGGGAGATGACGGGCAGGTAAAGTACATCCAGGATCCGTGATGGATGTGAGTACTTTTATGGGAAGAAGGTAAAGAGACAGCTTGGCCTTGCAGGCAGGGGAAGGTGGAAATCACATGGTGGGATTGGTTCCTGCTCCTTCCATCTGTGCCAGTTTCCCCCGCAGAAGTTGCTGTATGACTCACAAGCTTTATTTTCAGCCTTTAAGCTGGAACGGGGAGGATTATATGTTAATGTGCTGAAGTGGCAGCTGCTGTGCCCCGTGGAGGAGTCCCGGCTGCATCAGTTGTCCCTGCAGGGTGCTTGACCTCTGGAGCAGAGAAAGGGTCTGTCTGGGCGCAGGCGTTCCCACCGGGTGACTGCGGGTCTCCTTCGTGTGGGAATCAAAGCTCCTCCGTGCAGACAGGAGAGAGGCTTGAGCCTGTAGGATGCTCACCTGCAGATCATCTCTTATGGGGTGAGTGCGGGTACAGTCCCTGTTCTGTGTGAGCTGTGTGATGTGTAAGGCAGTCCCAATGTTTCTCTCAAGTTCTTCCCCAAACATTACAAGGATTCTTGGGGTTTTTGGGGGGAGGAAGAAGAGGATATGATTTTTTTTTTTTTCTCATGTATTTTCTGTGACATCTAGGTAGCAGCAGTGCCTTCGAGCTGGGTGGTGCTGGCTGGCCCTGGCTGTGCTCAAGGCTGTCGGTGTGCTGGCTTCCGATGCCAAGCAAACAGATCTGTGGCCTCCTGGGGCATGTGGGCACCAGTGGAAAGGGACCTTGGAGAGGTCCTCTCTCTGCTCCCTGCTACAGTCCATCCAGAAGCCACCCATAGATCCCATCACGCGTCCTGAAGATCCCGCTGCTGTTTGCAGAGCAGCTGTTCAGCCTAGCTGGTGGGAGCCAAAGGCCTGGGTCAGGCTGGGGAAATGCCCGCTTGCTGGTGACAGTGTTTAGAGGGTGGTTGCAGTTTAGCTACAGCAGTGTGGCCGCCTTCCCTGGCCTCTACTGGTACTGCCCTCGTGGACCAGTGCTGCCCTGGGCAAGGCTCAATCCCCTGTTATGTAGGTTGCTGGAGGTATAGAAGGGATTCTGTGAGAAATATTTTTTAATAACAAAACCCCAGGCTCAGTGAGAAGAGGGCACTTACAAGTTCAGTTGGCAAATAACTAGTTTTGCCTCGACTTGATTTTGTTCTTTGTAGTGCTTCCGTACTTCTTTTAAAAATGCTTTCTGGTTTTTGATGGTTGCGATGTATTTTTGCATTCTATTTGTCTGTCACCGCTTCTGGTACAGGTGGTGTTGCTTGTATGCCAGGGTTAACTTTAATTAGGGAAATAGTCATTGACATAGCTAGACTTTGTAAAAAGGGAGAAAATGCCGTGGAAAGCATACAGCCAGCAGCTGAGGCATCTTGTTCCTCCTCCTCCGGTGAATTGAAGCTGTTACGGATTATTGAGGACAGGGATTATCCATTCTCTCCTAAGCAGCTTTACTGAAAATATCCAAGATGTAGGAGAAAACCCAGGTTCATTAACTTTCCTCTGTACATTGTGTGGTTTTACCTTCTGCTCTATTTGCAATGGAAGGAGAAATTGCTGCGAAAGGAGGAGGAGGGCAGCACGTGGGAGCATACCTCTCACCTACCTTTCTTGCTGGATGGTTTGGGGTTTTTCTTTCTTTCAGTGAACCCTTTGCCCTGGTGTTAGACTAGCAGGTTTAGTCTTTTTTCCTTCTCTCCTTGTTTTTCCAAGGAAGTGGTGGTTCATGCCACATTTCCGTCATGTCTGGTTGTTTCACTTTCTAGCCGTTAGGAGTGGAGTTGTCCTCAACTTGGCATTTGAGGAAACCCTTCACGGGTAGCCACTTCCACTTCACAGTCGGGCTGTGTGCATTTGCTTTCTAGATCCTGATATGATTGGCATCAAAAAGTGGAGGTAACACATGAGTCTGTGGCTTGCAAGAGCCATGGTGGGGGAACGTAACGCGTAGGAAGCATGTCAAACTTGGTATGCTTAGAAGTTTGCAAAAACCCCAGAGTGTACGAGGGCTGCCCTGCTCCCTGGCTGGTTGACTCCTCTAAAAGATGGTGGCATTTGTTGGATGCCGTGGCCGCTATGAAATGAATGCATTGGTTTAGCTTGCTGTGAGGCAGCGTAACTCGGGATTTTCTGCAAAGTCTGAGCCTGGCAGTCAGAAGAGGGGAAAACGTGTTGGGCTGCCCAGCAGAGGCTGTCTGTTTTCCTGCTGCGATTTCCCCCATGCCAGAGGTGTGTCCTTTGAGCAGAGCCGAGGTTTCCTGTGTCCTGGTCCCAGTTGTACTGGTCCCAGAAGTCCCAGATGCAACTTTGCTTCCTAATCTGAGCAAAGTCCCCCTAAACCTGTGCGCTTCCACGTCTAATTTAGGAGTTCTTTAAGAACTTGTGGAGGGAGGGGAGCCCATCCCGAGGAACAGAGGATGGAGTCGCCTTTCTTTAGGTGTGTTGAGCCCTTATAGCTCCTGTCAACTTGTGTTCAAACCTCCTGAAAATGAACCCTGCCGGGTCTGCAGAGCCTAGCGGGAGTGCAGGCTTCTCTGTCTGCTTCTCTTTGGAAAACGGAGCTTTGGGACAAGTTGTTTACATCTCTACAGCAAGCCTAACCGCAAGAGGTGTACGCTGGTATTTGTGTTTGTCCTTGCAGAGGTCTTCATCAGCCATCACCAAGTCTCGTGTGAAGCTCTCTAGAGGGCTGGGAGCTCAGTGTGCAGGCAGGGAGAGCTTGTGGTCATCCACTGCAGGACTTTCTGAGCCATGAGATTTAAAGGGAGGAGAATATTCTGGAACATGAATTGAATGGTGCAAAACCCCGTATGCTCAGAAGGGACTGGCCTTCCCCTTACCCCGTTTCCCCCAGGACAGCTCAAAAGCTGCCTCCCAGCCGCTTGCGTTGCACTAATGCGATGTGTCCACAGCCGGACCCGTCATTGTGGCAGGCACAATGCAGGGATTTGCTGCTTGTTGCTCCTGACAAAAGGGCGCTCTGGCGGGCGGTGGGGAGCCAAGGCTTGTTTACACCCCAGGTCCCCCAGCAAGCCTGGCCACCGTGCTGGAAGGGGAATTTCTGTGTGCTGCAGCTGGCGGTGGACAAAAAGCCACATCAGTGGTGGCTGTTCTGAGGGTGACACCCAGTGGTGGTATACAGGGGAAGCCACTTAACTCCAAGGGTTGGTCTAGATCTGTGTGACTTCTGCGCAGATGAGCCAGTTGACTTCAACCAGCTTCCAGGTCTTCTGGTGGCTCTGCTGGTGCTGGGCTGCCTGGTAAGCGAGCTGCTCTGCTCTTCGTGGTGTTGGGGCAGGTACACTAGCAGGAAGGTGGGACGGGGGCTTTTGTTTTACAGGATCAGAAAATATTTGCAAAGGAGTTGGAACTGGTTATTAATCCAACTTGTGCTCCTTTCTTGAGGTCAGATCCTTCTGGGTTCATAGGAGTGCATCCTTGGGTGAAAGAAGTGGATGCATGTATGCGTGGTGGGAGGTAGTAGAGAAGCTAAAGAAATTCCAAAAAACATTGCAAATGGAGTGGAAACACATCAGGGAATGTTTCCAAAAACCCGAGGTGTTTGGAGGCAGAAATCCTATTGATTACCAGCGGTGTTTCATGTTTCCAAACCCCTTTGGTGCATTGGGAGCTCTCTTTCATCAGTCCTTGGTTTTGAGCAGGAGTTACAACACGTTCCTGAATGATCCCACTAATGGTTCCTTTACTCTCGTTCTCCTCTTTGCCTTGCCCAGGGGCTGCAGTGAACCTGACTCTAGTGACACCCGAAAAGGCTATCAAACTGGCCGCCAATGACTTCTTCCGGCATCACCTCTCCAAAGACGGGTGAGTAGGGGGTGCAGACCTTTTGTGTTCTACTTAACAGAGACTGGCTCTTGGGCCAAGTGTGGCGAGACATCGGGACAAAGGTGGAACGGGGTGACGTGGTGACTGAAATATGAGTTGACCTTGAACAGCTCAGCCCGTGATTACATTGGGAATAAGGATGTAAAGTCTAAAATGGGAAGTGAAAAGCACTCCACTGGATGACTGTGTTTTATTCAAGCTTCTAAAAATAGTCCCCGATCTGAGCCACAGTTAGCAGATCCAGAATTGTAGGCGACGTACTTGGGAAGAACCCAATGGCACTGATCACGGCTCAGACAGCTGCTGGGAGGACCTTGTCCTCACCGTCCGGTTGGATGCTGTTCTGCTCTTTCTGGCTTGAACAGATGGCAAGTCAGGTTCTGTAGACCCCAAACTTAGCATCCCTCTTGTCCTTTTGTAGCTTGAAAATGACTTTAGAGAGGTGATGAACCTGAATCGACAAAGGACACTTGCAGCATTGCCCAGCAGCTGATCTACAAATAAATGCTGAAGGAATAAAATTCTCTGTTTAGCTTGCAAATGGGGGAGTTGGTTCATGTGAATTCAGTGTGAGTAAAAGATGCTTGCGGAACAGGTGAGAGGGGCAGGACCCTGGACATGTAATGCTGTTTTCACCAGGATATTTCCATTGCAATTTGGAGAACCCTTCAGAGAGGGAGCCGGTGAAGTGCGCTGTCTCCAGTCGTCAGTGACAGGAGTGAGAAAGCAGCCTGCCAGCGGTGTGATCCTGACTCTTCCCACGGCAGTGATGGGGTGGATCCTCACTGGAAATGCAAAGCTCTGCCACAATTACTTGGTTTAACAACTTCTCATAACCTACCACGTCAGTCTCAGCTGCTGCAGATCGGTGGCTCGACAGCCTCAGTGGAGACTGTAGGTACAGGGGAAAAAAATAGATTCTCAACCCGAGTCAGTCCAATTTTTTTTGTTCTGGCGTCTTTTAAAAAGTAGTAGCTACCATATGGCTGTGTGACTCATCGGCTCGCAGCTGTTTGTGATTCTGTCTCTTCTGATCAGACGGTGGGAGGCAGTGATGTTCTCATTGCTCCTCGCTCCCACGGAGCAGCGGGTGTGATCCTGCAGCAGACGACGTGGTGAGCCCTGGCCTCTGCAGTAGGCAGGAGCACAGCTAGCTCTGTGCCACCACCCGTGGACCGAGGGCTGAGCAGGTCGTACAGGGAAGAGGGAAAAGTGTCAAGCTGCCACACCTTGTACCACCACTGGGAGAGTGAACCATGGAAGAAATCAGACCAGCATTGCGACGTATTTGGTGTTCGGAGAGCAGTCACTGCTGTGGTGTTTCAGCCATTAAACCGTGCCATAGAATCACAGACTGGTTTGGGTTGGAAGGGACCTCACTGGGAAATGTCCCTCCAAGATGTGATGGGATAGAGGCTGCCCTGCAGGCAGGCTGTGAACCTGGGGTCTGGCTGGGAGGTCTGGTGCGTGCTGTGACCTTAGAGCCTGGGGAGCAGGCGGTGGTGGAAGGGGCCGTGACATTACCCAGGAGGATCAGGGCCCTTAGAAATGGCAGGGCAGCTGCTTCTTCTGGGCTCCGTTTCCTCCATCCTAGGGCAATGTGGGGCCTGGGGATGGAGCGTGTCACCTGCTGGAGGGCCTGGCTGTGCCACAGTTGCTGCATGCTGCCTGGCCTTTGGCAGCTCGCAGGATCTTTTCCCATGGGTAGCACACACGGCAAATAGGAGGGATGGTGGGGGACCGTTCCATTGGGTCATGAAGCTGTGTGTCCCCCAAGGGCTTGCCTTGCTCTTGCTCCCTCTTTCCAAGCAGTCTGCAGGTTTCTCCCTTGAGATGCTGCTGTCATCTCCTCCCGGGTTGCCTGTCTAAGACAGGGCAGGATTAGTGCTGGACTCCAAACACCTCTCCTGCCCAGGGCAGGACAGGGTACGTACCGGCTAGCATACCACAAGGCTGGGCCACCGATTTCACAACTCCAGTTGAAGCCTAGGGGTGAACAACAAACTAGCCTAGGGTCAGAGAGGTGAAGATTCCAGCTGCCTGGCATGTGGATGCAGCTGTGTTTCTGGCTATGCAGTTGCAACAGTCAAGGGCTATATGGTGTAAAGCACCCCTGAGGGAGTTAGGCTCAGTGTAAGGCTGGGGGCTGTCTTTCCATGGTAAGCCACCAAGATACTGGTTCAGCTCCACCTTTTTGCACAAGCCAGACCGTCTGCTCTATAGTCTGCATGCTCTGCTCTCAGGCCAGCATCCCAAACGATGCTCCGATGCTCCGATGCTTTTCTGCCTCAGAGCTGCAGAAGTCTTCTAGACCTGTTTGACGTTGAATGGCTTTGTTGCTAGGCTTGTCTCTCTTGAAATGTGTTGCACGAATTGGAGATCCTTGTCTGATAAAATGTGCATGTCCTATCAGTGTTTGCTGATTAAAATGTGCTGAGTGTGTCCTCCACAGCATGTGTGGGACCAGAGAGAGTGGCAAATCCAGCACGATCCAAAATAGCCTCAAGCTACACAAAAACTTTTAGTGTGCTTTTTTTCTTTTTATCCTTTGAAAAAATTAGTGTTGGAATTAACTTACTTTTAAACTGCTGGAAGGGGGGGGGGGAAAGTGGCATAAAGCCTGTTTTTGAAAGGCCAGACTGAAAACAACACCTGTGGTGTAGGAAGCGCCTGGCTGCAAATTGCTGGCAGAGGATTTTGGGGATATGTCACTGCAGGCTTCTGCTAGACTCCCTTTTCCCTGGCCGTGCTTTTGGATGCTGCTGGAGGTGGAGTATGGGGGCAGCAGCGCCTCTTGTGGGACCTCATGCCCTTGTTGGTGCACCCATCTTCTGGAGTCTGGAGACGCCTGTTCCTGCAGCCCCTCCAGCCCGGGACTGGCTCGGGTGGGCTCGGAGGGGACACTCCTGCCTCTTCCCTCCTTTTGGTGCAGGGAGGATGTGTGCTCACAGACCAGGGTACTTCATTTCTGCTTCTTTGCCTGTTTCTATTTTGATGTCGAGACCGTTACGACAGTCTGCTGCTACAGCTTCTTGTTTCGTGAGGAAACAGAACTGCGTCGGTCCCCCTGAGCTGTCCTGGTCGTTCAGGAGCAGGGGAGGCCTGGGTGCGTTGTGCAAGTGCTGGAAACTCCCTTGCTGTGCTGTGGAGGAAAGGAGGAAACCCAGGATACTGAAAAACCTGAAAGGCAGCCCATGACCCTGGTGGAGAAAGGCAACGAGGGTCAAACATTGTCCTGTGACGGTTTTGGCCTGAGGGCCTCTGCAGTTCCCAGGAGGTGATCCGCAGAAGAGTTTCCAGGCAGGTCCTTGCTCCCGTGACACTTGGAGAACGCAGGATGCGACAGGGAGGGGAAACTTCCAGCCTTCACACTGCTGGAACAGATGGGATTTTTCTCCTTCTGGGTTTCTGAAGCTGGATGTGCTGAGAGACCCATAATGTCACAGCTGCTGTTGGATCAGCAGCAGCTTCATCGTCCAGAGCAGAGGGTGGGAGGAGTCTGTAGGGATGAGCGAAGCACTTGGGTGTGAGGCTGGGGAAGAGATTTAAATCAGCGGTACACCCGCATACGTTTAAAGTACATTGATTTCTGGGGACTCAGTAGGTGAGGCCTCTTTGGTAGGTGTAAGTATTGCCTGCTTTTTTGTGTCCTCTTTGAATTTGGGTGTTAAACGCTTCAGGAAAACCAGTCCCTCTGAGGTGTCCTACAAGGTTTCGTGTCTATCTCCGAAGCGGTGAGTGCCAGGCAGCTGTTGTGTTTGGCGTGTGTTTGCCAGGGTTTGTTGTTTGTTTTTCAGGTTCCTTGTTAAATACTCTGCCTTGGCTGTGACAAAAAGTGTCTCATGGCTTCTTATGAGAAGCTATTTCTTGCTCATAAAAACTCTCCACTGTCCTCGGATGAAGTTTCCTGCCGCTCGTCTCCAAGGTGTGTTATTCCCTTACATCTCCTGTGTCTTTAATGTTGAGGTTTGCTTTGTTTGCTGTTCTGGAGCAAAGGTTGGTAACGTAGCAGCTGACTTAGCAGCTCGGACTCCCAAGAAGTCCAGCACGATTGCATTAGTTGTCTTGTTGCTGATGCCAGCGGATTTTCTTCCTTTCTGCTTCCCTCGCCTTGTAGCTTTGCTCGGAGAAGATGAACAGCCAGCTGTAACCCTGAGACAAGCAGGGAACTTTTCCTTCTCTTACAGGCAGATGGGGAGACTGGAGCTCTGTTGCCTTCCTGGCTGAGACATCTCCCCAGGTCTCCTTCCTTCAGCTGCTCCTCTTTCAGTCCCTCCTAAAATACTTGGACCATCTCTTCTGTGGCCTGTATTTAAGTAGCCATTGCACGGCCTGGTTCATCCCTGAGCTGCAAAGTGCTCATGGGCTGTACAGTGAGGCTCTTGCTTTAGGAAGGAGGGATTCTGCTGCTTGTCCCAGTGCTGAGCGGCTGTCTCCCTGTGCACACACCGTGCTTTGGTCTTTCTCTGGGCAGGAACCCTCGTGGGCCAAGGCAGCTTCTCCTGTAGTTATTCACCTGATACCCAGACATGTCTTTAATGCAGATGACCCTCATCCAACCCACCAGGACGTGTAGGTGGGGCAATCCAGCCCTTCCCCTTGAGAAGGAGCTGGCTGGGAGCTGATCGTCTCCCTGTGCCTGTTCAGGGCTGGCTCTTTCCATTAGCACACAGAGGCTCAGGGAACGACAGCGGGTTGGAGTTGCAGACATCAAAGGCTAGCCAGAAAGTCAATGCAGTGTTCCTCTGGAGGGAGCTGGAGACGGGCCGTTTAACGGTGCACCCACGAGAGGAGCATTGCCCTCATCTCCGTTCCAGGCGTGTTTTTGGAAGAAAACGGGCATTATGTCCCTGTTCAGCATGGCCAGGTGTGTTGCCCTGTCCATTGCTCGCTTCCCCAGACATTTGTATTGGAATGAAACACTTGATCTGCCACCAGGGTAAACCTCTGGAGGTAGTCCAAACACAGCTGGAAGCAGGCTGTGCCACACCTGCAGTAACATCTAACAGCAACGTTTTGTCTGGTGGCATTACTGTAAGGTGGACCTGCCCCACATCAGTGCTTTTCTTTGCTTCTCTGAAGCGTTTTTGAGCTGACATCAGAACTGAGAGGGAGCTTGTAATGGGGACTCTCTTGTTTTTCCATTTCCCAGCGTCCTAGCTCCAGCTTTTCTGGAGTGTGGGTGCAACAGCCTGTTGCTCTGTCCCTTCTTGGAAGATTAGGGGCTGGGTTACCGGGACTGGCTGGTGGTTTGTGTGCATGTCCCCGTGCGGATGTGGCAGACAGGTTGCGGTCCCTTTGAAGGACAGCTCCTGCATGGTGGTCCCCTAATCCATAATCCATATTAAAGACCCACTGTTTTGATTTTTTGAAAGCAACTGATTCTCTCGGGTTGGAAACTCTTGTGGAGCTTTCCCCAATCTGTTGGTGTGACAGACCAGAGGCAGAGGTTGTATTATGGGTGAGGAAGGTGATGCCCAAGCTGGGGACGGTAGCCTCTTGGGTAGCAGACGGAAACATGTGGCTTTGTGTGGATGTTTCCTTAGGTCAGAGATTTACTGTCGTTGGAAATAGCATCGTCCTTATTCCAGAATGGCTGGGTTTGGTCCCTGCCCGTCCTGTATGGTCAAGATTTTTCAGAAACTGGAAAAAATCCTACCCTGGTCCCATGTGATATCAGTATACCTTTCAGAGATCCTGACTATGGGCTGATGCCTTGCTCTTGCAAAGCCCTCCATAAACCTCTAGTTCTGCTTTTTAACTTTCTTATTCTTCAGCTCTAGTTTGAAACTCTTGAGACTGAGCGTGAATCTTCTCCCCTTCCCGGTTGGCCCTGGTGATTTGTTGCTAATTAATTGTGTGTCACTTTTAGAAAGTGGCGAGACTGGTTTCTGCTAGTGCAGCATTTGGGGCTATTATGTGCATGATATATTTAACGCCCTCTTGCTGTGATAAAAGATGGTTTCTGTGGTTGTAGGACCAGATCCTTGCTGGTGTTGCAGCTTTTGAAGCTGTTTGAGATGTGCCAGCTTTTGAACCGCTGAGGATAAGGCCTGTGGTGCCTTAAATATCTAAACTCCTCTGTCGTTGAGAGATGAGCTGTTTTCCAGCTCCTTTTCTGTGCAGACTGGTGAGGTTTTGCAAAGGGTATTTAACCCCCGTATGGTGAATTTTAAACCTCCTGACAAAAGATTTGCTTATTATAGGCTATTTTTTTTTTCCTTGGACTCCCCCCAGTTCCCAGGGTATGCAAACCAAAAGCTGAAAGCCCTTATTCTAGGTGCCTTTGATGTACCAGTTTGACATCTCTAAAATCCGCCCACGCACATAAATCCTTTCCTGGGTCCCACTGGCATAGCTCCACGGAGTTCAGTCAACCAGACTGACTTTTGTTGGCTGGGATAATGGTCCCCAGATAAACACGTCAGGTACATCTTCCTGGTGCTCTGAAGGGGGTATCAAAGCGGTCACCCTGGATGAAAGCCAGGAGATGTGGACTCTAGGGGTGCTGCAGGGCTCTTGCTAAAGTGGGCGATGCTCTGCTGTGCCACAGAGGGGACTGGCAGCCGGCTCCTTGGGCTGGTTTGCTTCCTCCCGTGGCTGGGCTGGGGGCTGTGCAGCGATGGGTGCTGTGCTCCAGGCTGCCCAAGAGGCACCAGTTGGCCACCTCCAGATGTCAGTGCCGGGGGGACCTCTGGATTTGCGCACCCTGATACCTCCAAGCAAGCTTCAGCGCTGCATGGGAGGGATTGTTCTTTGCAGCTTCTCATCCATGAGGGGATGTGGAAAGGGGAGGCTCTGAACTGTTCCTCCCTTCAGCCTCGTGGGAGAGCTCTATATTTAGTCCCTAGTGATCTCTGTTGTGGCTCTGTGACTCTGTTCCCCTGCTCCGATATCCTCCCTGGAGATGAAGTGGAGAAATCGGCCGGGCTGGCGTGGTGACCAGCAGGACTGTGGCGCATCTCTCCTCCCTTTCCTGTAGGGTTGGCGTTGAAGCTGCTTTGCTGGCCTGCAGCACCGTGGCGGGGCTGTGTGTGTGCAAGCGAAACCCCCGGTACGGCAGCGGGGCTTGGATTTGCAAGGGAGAAGGGTGTATCGCCGTGGGAGTGCCGCCACTGTAGTGTGCGGGCTCGCCTTGAGTAGGTTGAGGTGAGGTATTGCCGCAGGAGCAGGGCAAAAATAGTACTTGCATTTAAAACAGAAAAAAAAAAAAGGAGCTGTTTCCTTCTGTCTGTGTGATTCCTGTATGCGGTTTCTTTTCTTTTCCCCTTTTAGAAAAGAGCAGATAAGAAGCATGGGTTTTTTTATAAATCAAGTCAGTGTTTTCTGGTGCCAAGGAGAGTTGGTTTTTTTAACACAGTGAAAACTCATTTCTGAAAATTGAGGCTTTCAGAGCATTTGCATCCTGAGTTCTTTTCAGTCTTAGTTGGGCTGTTTCGTGGCTTTGGGATGGAGCGAGCTGTGAAATGCTGCATTTTGTTAGGAACACGTTGCTGGCCATCCTTGCTCTCCAGCTTAGAGGATGCACAACGCTGCAGCGCTGGGGGTCCAGCCCATCCCTTGTCCCTCGGGCAGGACCAGTTTAGTGCAAAAGAAACTTTTTCAGGTTTGGAAAAGCTGGGGAGGTGACGAAGCTCCTAACCACGGGGGAACTGCCTCCCTGACTCTCATGTTCACTTCATCTTACTTTTTTTTGCTGTTGTCAGAGAGCTCCAAAGCAGCAACTGGAATTTCCCCCCCCTTGCTCCTTGCCCTGTGGTCTCTGTTGGTCTGTTTGCAGGGATGGTGATGGTGTTTGAAGGGCTAGGCTGGCAGAAGGAGAAGTGTTTATCCCCCTTAATGCTCAGGTCCTCTGCTGCCCTCCGAAGCGATATGTGACCAGGCACGACGCTGGGCTGGAAGAGAGCTGAGCTCTCCCATCTGGGGTTGGAGAGGGTTGTGTGCTCCCGTGTGGGGCTTTTTTCTGAATCTTCTCTTCCAAAATGTGTCTTTTTCTCCAGGTGATGCTGGAAGAGGCGCCCAGCCTGGTCAGTGCTGAACTGTCAAGCCCAGCGGGTTCCCCCATCTCCTGGAGCCCCCAGGGTCAGGGGCGTGCACCGAGCCCCCGCACACAGCCGCCTGAGCGTTACTTCAGGCCACCTTCTCCCACTGACTTTTGCTCTCTTTTCTTCGGGCAGGAAAAAGCTGACACTGCTGAGGGAGATGCTGGCAGGCTGCGGCGCAGGGACCTGCCAGGTGATTGTCACCACTCCCATGGAGATGCTCAAAATCCAGCTGCAGGATGCGGGTCGAATTGGTACGTGGGCTTCTCTTCCCTTTGCACCGAGCAGGCAGGAGGGAGAGGGCTGGGACTGGGCTGTCAAGGCAGAGGGGGAGGCAATGAGCAGAGAAAACCCTTTTCCTTCTCCCTGTTCTCCCAAGTCAGAGGTATCTTAGGCTGTAGCAGAAGTTTCTCCTCCTCTTCCCAGCTCATTTCCCCCCACCCTTTGCTCACCTGGCTTTGCAGAGCCCTTGCAGTTCCAAAAGTGATGACTTTTTTTTGCTCAAAGCAATAGGCTTGCCAAGTGAAACAGCAAATGCTGCTGGTGGATGGAGAGAGCCAGGAGAGGTGACTGGGTGGTCAGCTTGTGAGCGATTAAAACTTGCTAGTTACTGTGTACCCAAGAAGGGATTAGCATCCTCCAGCGCTTTTCGTGTGGTGCTTCCTCCATCTCCGTGTTTTCTGATGTCTATTCTCTCTTCTCTACCCCCCTGCAGCACCTCCCTAACAGCTTCCCAAGGGGACGTGTCCTTTCCAAATGAATTTTCTCTCCTCTTACTCTCTTTTTCCTCCTGACAAAAGCAGCAGGCTGAAACAGTAGATACCATTTTCCCGCTGCACTGGATTTGGAAGAGGTTTGTGGTCAGGCTCGCGGGGTTGTGTGCAGGAGCTGGCAGGCAGAGGCAGGAGGGAGCGTGATGAGCCTTTTGGCTGAGACACTGCCGGGTGTTTCTGGTGAGGACAGAGATCGGAGTTTGGCAGGGAGGCTCTGGGGGAAGAGCAGTTTGCTGTCGCCTTCATCTCTCCCGAAGGTCAGCCGGGGGTATGGCTGGGCAAGCTTATCCGATAATCTCCCCTTTGATGCGGCATTCCTCAATAATCACAGATTTACTTTTCCTTTCCTCTCTTTGCTGTTTTTGATGCAGACCTTATCCTGTGTGTGTATGTATTATTTTTCAATGTCTGAAGGAATTAAGCCGTGGTTGGAGGGTTCAGCAGAGGTTTTTGCTGCTGTGAGCTGCCTGTTCTCTGCAGAGCGAGAGAGGGGTGGTGTTTCGGTGGCAGTGGGAGGGTTGTCCACAGATTGCTGTGCTCTCTCCATCTTCTGGCCAAAGAGGAGAAATGCAGCAGTTTGGAAAAGCTGTGTGTATAGATCTGGCAGCTGAGGAACCCCCAAAGGCTAACGATGGCTTTCAAGGGAAGGAAGCAAAGCGCCGAGCTGTTGAAGCTCTCTCATTTATTAATATCTTCAGTTTGTCCTGTTGGGGGCTGAGGGATGGAGGTGGAATCGGATGCTGTCGCCTGCCTGCTCCTGGCAGCTCCTTTTCCCCCTGCGGCAGAGGTCCTGTGGGACAGGCTGCTCCTGCTGGAGTAAAACCCGTCTGTAGGGGAGTGCAGCAGCCAGCTCCAGGGCTGGGACAAGCTGGAGTGTGTCAGGCTGGGTCAGATGGGCAGACTGGGACCTGGCTGCCCTTAGTCTGCGTGCGTTGGTGCACCTGGAGATCTGCCTCTTCCCTCTCGCCCAGTGGCTCTGGGCAGCAAGAAGCTGCTGCTGAGTGTCTTGCAGCCCAGCAGTCTCTCTGCTCCTCCGCAGCGGCACAGAAGAAGCTGATGGCAGCGCAGGCCCAGCTCTCCCCTTCCTCTGCGGCGGGAGCGGCAGAGCCGGCCGTGGAGACGCGCACCACAGCGACACAGATAACGCGGGAGCTGCTGCGGAGCAAGGGCATCGCGGGACTCTACAAGGGCCTGGGAGCCACGCTGCTGAGGTAGGACGGCGTGGGCTGGAGAGCAGGGCACCTGCCATCGGGGGGACGATGGCTTTGGGGGGTGTGGGTTTGGTTTGGTTTCTGTGCACGGGTTTTGCACGTTAGCAAAGGGAAGGTCGGGAAGGTGATGGAGGCTGCCTTTTTGTTTCTGGAAGATGTAATTTTGCTGCTTTCTGTGGGAGGTTTGTCTCCCCCTTGGTCTGTATTTTAATGCTGTAGAGGAGTCCTCGTGGGGTGGCAAAGTAAAACTATCAGCCTGAGTCGCTGGAGTGTGAGACGGGTTCTGGCCCATGGAGCATGCTGGGTGCAAGGACCGGTGCCTGCTCCAACCCCCTGGGCTTTCACAGAGGGACCGTCCTCCGCCTTTAACAAAGGCAGAGCTAAAGCCGCACCCAGCGGGGCAGGGGCAGGATGCAAACCACAAAGTGGACAAAACGATTGACCTCTGAATGTGCTGGGGTCTTTGGTTTGAGTGTTGAAAAACCAGGGGGAGGCAGGACTCTGCAGGGCTGTGTGCCCCCGTGGGCCTGCTGTCCTCTGTGCAGTCAGTTTTGCTCCTGCTGAGTTTGGCTCCTGTCTGCGTTGAAATCCCAGAGCTGGGCTGCCACCGCATGATGCTTGCAGCCCTTTCTTTGGTGCTTGGTTTGTTGGTGTCCCCCTCTGAGTTTGCTCATCCTTGTTTGTCTTTTTTCCCCTTCCTCCCTCCTCCCCTGCAGAGATGTCCCGTTCTCCATTGTGTACTTCCCGCTGTTTGCAAACCTGAACAAGCTGGGCCAGAAGGATCCCAACGTCAAGGCTCCGTTTTACGTGTCCTTCCTCTCCGGATGTGTGGCTGGCAGTACGGCCGCAGTGGCTGTCAATCCCTGCGATGGTGAGTCCCGGGTGGCCCAGTGCTAAGTGACAAGAGTCACGAGCGGGCGAGGTGCGGAGGAAGGAGGCTGTGCCGGCCTCTTTGCAGCGTGAGCGTGCAGGGAGGTGGAGGAAGGGAGCTCTGCTCTCTGAGCTGCCCCGGGTTAGCTGGTGTTCCCTTCAGCTGAGCTCTGCCTTTGGCCACAGCTTACCCAGGGCTCTGCAGTGCTCACTGGCTCAGTCCAGAAGAGGTGTCATTCATTTCAGTCATTCTTGCAGGAATGGCTGTGAACGTGCCCCTGAAAAGGCACATTTGTGTGTGGAGTGGTAGTATGCAGGCCATACACATGCATACGGTCACGGACAACCGCAGGGAGCCTCGGATCTGTGTCCTTTTCTCCTGCTCCACAGCATCCGCCTTAAATACCACCTCTGGGAAAAACACCAGAAAGTAACAACATTGCACACACTCCAAGGTGTGAAGAAATATAAGAGCAGTGTTGTGTATCTTAGCTGCTTCTAGAAGGAGCTGAGTATTTGAAAATCAGTTCCCACTTTGCTGAAAGATATCTGAATTTGGAAGCGTTTAAAGCTTAAGTCAGCCTTGGAAACCTTCGTCACAGTGAGGGGTTGGGGTTTGGGTGGCTGTGTTTTTCTTTCACCCATTTGTAAAGGAATGTGTTTGTTTTCCCCTGTTTTGCTGATAAATACATGAAAATGGACTGTGATCTTGGCTTGACTGTGTTTCAGAGACGTTACTCTCTGGGTGGCTCTTGCTGCTGAAGAGCATGGTGCATTCCCTGTGCTCACCGTTATCTGTCTCCTCTCTTTCTCCCCAGTGATCAAAACGCGGCTGCAGTCCTTGCAGAGGGGAGTGAACGAGGACACCTACTCAGGAATCCTGGACTGCACCAAGTAAGACCCCTCGTGAGGCAGCGTACGGCATCTGCTGCTGCCGGGCAGGTGGTGGGGCTTCTAGACTCAACAAGCAGTTTCCCTCTTTCAGATTCCCTCTGAACCTGTGCTTTTTAGCTGTTTGTCTATATGGACAGATGTATGGCCGGATATATGCTGTTCATATAGATGGGTATATAAAGGAGAACTGCTTCTTGCTTTGAGCAAGCTCAGTAGAGCGTTGGTGTTGAAATGCTTCTGTCCAAACCCCAGCAGCCATCACCGCACAGGGAGGCGGTGCTGTGGTTGTCTTTCCCAGCGCCCTGTTGTCTGAAAACCTGACATCATTATGTCTCATATCCCTCCCCAGACTGCTCTGGGCTGTCCCCCGCCACACTCTCCTCCGACCCTTTGCTAAACCGCCATCTGGCTGGTTCAGAACACCCAGGGAGTTCTGGAACGCGGGTGCTCTGCCCCTGTATGGCTCTTGTAGCCAGCGTCTCTTCCCATCTGGCTGTGGCCCATCCGGGGCGGGGGGAGTTGGCCCCAATTTTTGAACAAGGCGACCTCTTGATGCAAGTCTGGTTGTCCATCCAGCCCCAGGCAGGTGCTCCTGCCCCTGGCCGGCCGCAGGGATGGGGTGTGTTTCTGCACGGCCGCTTGCGGAGCACATGGGGACGGCGGATGATGGGCTGTGCAGCGGTGCTGGGCAACTCTTGCCTGGGCTGAGCCTCTGGAGGGAGGCAGGCAGCCAGGGCACGGCCAGGGGCTCTCCTGGTGTGGTGGAGGGGTGGGATGGACCTTGACCTGTCTGCCGTTTCTCCCCAGGAAGATCTGGCAGAAGGAAGGGCCCATGGCCTTCCTGAAAGGGGCATACTGCCGCGCCCTGGTCATCGCTCCTCTCTTCGGCATCGCACAAGTCGTCTACTTCATCGGCATCGCCGAGTTCCTGCTGGACATGCTCCCCAAGCACCGGGACTAGCCCCGGCGTGCCTGCGTGTGCCCTCCCGCCCTCTGCAGCGCCAAGTTCGTCCCCGTGTTCGTCATCCGTGTCGATTGATGTCAGAGCAACAGCACAAAGGCTTCGCGCGGGGTCGCCGAGGGGACGTGGTCTCCAGCCGAGCAGACGCGGGGAGGGAGAGAGTCCCTTTGCTGTCTTGCTCTGGATCCTGCCCCCTTCTGCTCCTTCCACGGACAATACCTAATTAAGCATATTTTTCTTCTGGTTTTGTTTGGTTTGTTTTTAAATTGTCGTTCTTAAGGACACTGGTAAGCACAGACTGGGCTTGCAGACCCAGGAGTCTCCTCTCAGCCTTGGGGAGGAAGAGGGATGGGAAAGAAATTACCTGAACCCTCATCCACCCCAGTCCCCCTCTTTCCTCTGGGAGCTGTCCGAGAAGGAGCTGGAGGGACAGCTGTGTCCCCTCAGCCCCACCTTGGCTCTGCTGGCCCTGGGTTGACAGCGGGCACTGCACAAAGGGGCTCATCATGCTGCAGCTGCAGGCACAGCAGGGGGGATGCTGGATCTGGCAAATTCCTTGGCCTGGAAACCTTCACCCCTCCCTTCTCCCTTTCTCAAAAACCAGTTGGACTCAGATGAACTGCTTGGAGATTGGAAGAAGGGAAAGGGGATCGTTGCTGTTGATTTTTTTTGTAATTATTTTTGTTTTAAAGCAAAGGGATGTCCCTCCTAACCAGGTGTCCCAGGCACGTCCAGGGGAGGTGCAGAGAGATGTCTGCTCTGTAGGGAACATCTGTGGGATCACACGATTGTCCGAAGGTGCTTCACTGCTTGGCTACGGGCAGGAAAGGGAGATGAACTTGGGATCAAGTTATTTTTGTTCAGTTTGGTTTTTGGTTTTTTTTTTTTTTTTTTTTTAATGCAGAGGTTGTGGGGAGGGAAAACAAAAGGACAAGAAACCACTCACATTCCTTCAGCCTGCCCACCCCCTGGGGCGATAAAGTGGTGGTCGCAGGTGTAGATTAGCTTTTTTTTTTTTCCCCAGCCTGGCCTCAGATGAAGGGGAGGCACCTGCTCCGCCTCCGCAGTGCCCAGCCCCGCACCGCCACACCTGTGTGCTCACCCAGCAAGGTGAAGACACGAGGTCTGGCTGTGCTTTGATGTCACTTGGGTGTGTTTAGAGGCAGCAGGTGTTGGAGGCGCAGGATGGCCGCACCCCGGGCAAGGAGCTGCTTGCGTGTAGGTGGCTGCGGGATCACATCCTCTGCATCGCAACACCTTGGCATCCTGCTCGCTGCCCAGGGTGGGGATTGTTGGTGGGTCTCGGGGCAAATCCACACCCACAACCCGCTCTGCCAAAGGGACACTGCCCCAGCTGCCACCGTCAGAGGACGTCCTTGCTCAGCGCTCTCGGGCTGTGTAGTTAATTCTAGTTCAAATGATCTTAAGTGTGAGATCTGCCGACCCAGCGTGATCTCCTCCGTTATTTATTCCATTCAGTGCGATCCACCACACGTTGGTGTTTAAATTAAACTGGTTGAATTCACTTTTCATTCCTCCTTCGTTTCGCTTTGTTCTCCAGGCGCTTGCTTGGTGTTTGTGTTTCAAATGTGTATTTAAATTAATTTTTTTAAAAATCCGGTTTTAATGTTTAAAAGAAAACCACCTCTGTTCCGATGTCCTTGGGCTAGGTTTTTGCAAAACCTGTGTGTTGATGGCCTTCTTCCTTGATGGGTCCTTTTTGAAAAAGTTGTTCCGTGGCTCATTTGTTACGTGTCACTTGCAGATGTGGATAATTTTCTTTTTTTTCTTAATGACTTCTCCGTGTATCTGGGAAGGAATCTGTGCAAAGACGATGATAGACGTCTGTGCTGTGTGAAGTGCTGTGATGCTGCTCTTGCTTGGGATTTCCCTTACGTGGATTAAAATAGAAAGATTCTTTTTTTTTTTTTTTTTTTT